>JAHXMU010000047.1:2272399-2335838 GCA_019455685.1 Philornis downsi | reverse complement strand
AATCTGCTTGGACTGACGCTTCAAACGCGGTATGTCATTAAGCGATCGGACATCTCTGTCAAAAGTTATGGCGTTGCCAGATGGGTCCGTCGAATATGGGCAACCCTGTATAATGTTTGAAAAAATGTAAAAAATCAAACGATTTACCAAACCTCTTTCAGTGCTTCCCATACAAATGACCGGTATAAGCCAGATATTCTTACGTTCAAATCCTTTGTATAATTGCTTTGAATTTAATCAAATCTGATACACGTGCAGCGTTTAGTGTAGTAGTATCCCAGAATGAAAATGGAACGCACTGTCTGACACACTCTGGTAGCTTCCAAACAAATTGTTCGATTTTTCGAAATTCAACCAATACTCTGCAATATCTAACTAGTAAGCAATAGTAGCCGAACTTTCGTACGTTACATTGCTTTGTAGTTCTTTATAAAACTAGAGAACATTTATCAAGTAATCTCGGCCCATCTGAACAAACTATACATAGTATACTCGTGTAGTGGTATATATAGAAGTAGTTCTCACTGAATAGATCGCAAAACAATGTATGGTTATGGAGTTTCAGGTAAATATCCACATTTTATGGTCTCGGACACTTAAAAAAATATATGTCAATTATTTTTGTTACATGTTCTATGAATTAAACACGTGGTCAAAAAGAGGACAAATTGAGTACGTTAGCAGTTTAAAAACGTAACAAATATTTGTAGAGATTTTATTACATATTGCAATTTGTACTTTTTTTAAATTTTTTTCTATACAGTTTACAGGCTGATATTCACCTCAAGCAAACTTACTTTTCCTACGCAAAATGCAGGCAAATTTCGCAAATGGAATTCCGTTAGCACGAAATTTCCATTGCAGAATGCTGGAGATCTGCGCAACACCATAAATATGTTTTCTTCATGCGAAACGAAAAATATGTTTGAACTGCGTGCTAGGCTGTAAACGGAATGAGCAAATGGCACATTTGACATCACACTCTGAGGCAGTATTATTTTTAAAATTAATTTTGAATTAAATATTTGATAGCTGATTAGAGCAGAAATTTTACATTTGATGAATTATCAATCAATGAAAGAAAATTTATCATCGGAAATTGCAAAATTTCGAGGCGAGGACGACAATTTCGTATCCGCTTCAATCTCTGGTTGCTTACTTTCGTAATTCGAGGATTCTCCTCATTTTATTTCAAAAATGTTCTGTGGGCTATTGCTTATCAAACTGTAAAAGTCTTATTTTGGCAATAGTTGAAGCTCATTAGTTACACTCTGCACATAGGCGTAGCAAGGCGGATGCTGGAAGGGGGCCCCAGGAATTTATTAGCACCCCCAGGGTTTTAAGATTAGGTGCATTCAAAGATTTTGGCCATCCCAAAATGAATGAATAACTGATTTTAGCCCTCCCCCAGGCAGAATTTATTATGTACGTGATTCTACTGTACATAACTCATTCATATTTCTCAGCAGCTTTGCTCGTGAAATTTTATTTCGAAAGAAAATATAGATAGATATGATACATCATGATACAACAAGCAGTACCTCAATTTCATACGCATTTAATAGATCAAATTCTAAATTTCTTTATTTTTCTTTACTTTGGAGATATCAACGTTTCATTATTATTTGGGCAAAAAGATGCATTGATTTTTAACATTTATGCGCTTTATACTCGTATGAATGCAAGACATCAGCGAAATATTTCTGAATCATTTTGGTTGGATAGTTATAGTTTTTTATAAAATCCAGTTAATCTTCAATTCTGGGACATATTGACCGATATGTTATATCTTTTTATTTGCCACAGCATTCCCTTATTTAATTTGTATCTCCATTCAAAATTATGGCTTTTCGCTAATTTTGTAATATTTTGAAAACCAAATGTTTCACCACAAACAAACGGATTTCCAACTTTGACTGTAAATAAATCTGAAAACATTTATTTCAGCATATACATACACATATGGTCGAAAAAATAAGTACACTTGCTTATTTTTGATTTATGTTTAATTTCAATTACTTTAACTGAAAGTAAACATGGCCATTCTTTTTTATTTAAATAACTTTAATAAGGTAATGCCTTTAGAAGCGAAAACAAAACTGGGGCTTCCCCGTTGTTTTCATTGTGAGTAAGTTTTGTTCAGGTGTGATTTCAGTATTTGGTCAAAATAATAAATACATTGCTCAATTCTTTAACACTTTCGCAGTCTGCTTGCAGTCTTTTTGGAAAGTATATTAATGTTACTTTTCATAACAAAATATATAGCAAAAAAAAATCAGCCATTGGTCGAAAATCATTGTTCTCCGGAGGGAAGAAAAATTGTTTCAAGACTAAGAGAAAATGGCCAAAATCTTCGTTCTATTGCAGAAACTACGAATCGGTTGCTATATTTTGCACTAAATGCTTTAAAGCCTAAAAAGCCCATCGAAACTAGCGGAAGACCCAACAAAAAACTTCAAAAACAATAGATATCCGTATTGTAACACTTGCGAAGAAGAATCCATTTGCGTCTTCAAGAGCGATTTCAGCAGAAATTGGAAATGTAATTTCATCGCGAACTACAAGAAGCACATATACCAGGTCGAATAGCCAAAAGAGTTCCTTTGCTTAGACAAAAAAAAGTTTAAAGGCTAGATTGGTGTTTGCAAGAAGTCGTTTCAATTGGACCGGTGGAGACGGTGGAAAGAATGGCGAAACATTTTATGAAACGATGAAACAAAAATTAATGTATTTGGAAACGATTGTGCCCGGAATGTTCAACGCCCTAAGGGTAAGGAATTTCATGTTTACTTTACAAAGAAGACGGTCAAACACGTGGGTGGCAATATTATGGTCAGGGGGTGTTTCTCTTGATATGGTGTCGATCCGATACATCGAATTACCGACACTATGACCAGATTCCACTACAAAGATATCTTGGAAAATACAATATTAAACTATGCTGTGGAAAGATGCACATTCCAGCAGGATAACGATTGGTTCCAAGATAATAATGTTGTCCTTCTTGACTGGCCAAGTCAATCTCCGGACTTAAATCCAATCGAAGATCTTTGGGGAGAGTTAGAACAAGTTGTTAGAAAGGAGGTTCTTAGAAATAAGGATCAGTTATGGAAAACTTGATATGAAATACCAGTAGAAACCTGCAGGAAGTTTATTGCCAGCATGCCAAAAACAGTCAACAAAGTAATTGAAAATAAAGGCATCTCTTACACTTCTGCAGCAACGCGAAAGGACGTTGGGTGAAGATATATGTAAGTCAGTTTATCTGACTGAAATTTCTGTACTGGTTTATTTTATATATATATTTCGTGCATGCTTTAGTGTTATCAAACAGATTACACATACGACGTTTCAAAGCCCTAACTTAATTTCTTCTAGTTAATGCCACACCATATATGAAACTATTCTACTGTGTGTTATGAGCGGCGTAAAATCCTAGCTTTTATGTACAGCAATTTCTGACTTTTGGACTGGGTTACATTAAAATCTATCCAACTAAAATGATTTAGAAATATTTCGACGATATTTTATATATGTATGTATTGCAATAAAAGCGTTCAAAGTACGTCTATGTTTTTCTTTGCCCACATAAAGATGGAATATGGAGGAAGACATCTCCAAAGCTATGAAAGATTAAGAATTTACGCTTAAATATATTAAATGCATAAGAAATTGAGATATTGTCGCTCATACCACAATACATAATTTATATTTTTTATTTTTAGCCGCAAGTCGCTGATGCATTTATTATTTGTAGCAGGATATAACTAACAAGTTCCATTTACTGCCAAAATGACAGTTTTACATTTTGATAAATAATAGCCCTCATTGCATTGGAAAAGTAAAGTAACGACAGTTTTTGAGAGTTGTCGCTAAAAATGGCAAAGTTAGCAAATACCCACTTAAATTTCCTAATAATTTTTTTGCCAGAATCCCAAATATGGTGAGCTTTTTAGAGCATACCTTTAGGAATATATTTTTTATATCTTAATCCTAAAAGTATTTGATAAATATTTTACTTATATAAAAACTATTTGTACTCAACAAAATTATAATTGAAACCAATGAATAGATTTTTTGGCTAATTATTGCTTAATGACTAGGAATTTTCCTCCGGTTTTTTTGAGGATGCTAAGCTGAGTTGTCAAGCTTCGGATACGTAAAAAACATAAAACTTTAATCAATGATCTTTCATATATAATTACACTTAAATTGCAAAAATTATGATCTCAAAAATGGCAAAAATTTTAAACCGCTATAAACATTCTGCGTAGTTTCTCTTGAGGCCTTAAAAATAATCGATTTTGGCCATTATTATTCACTTTTTTGTGATAGCGTGCGAAATATGGCGTTTTTTGTTTTCATACTGCAAGATAAGTAGGCCTGGTTGTGCCCTAACTTTATTCTTTATAATTAATACCCTTTCATTCATGCGTAAAAGAAGCATTTTATATCGTTTAAAATACAATTTTCTGCCAATTTTCTTCCTTCAATGGTTCCCAATCTGTATGCCCCCACAGAAACTCTTCCTACTTAAAAATGCTTTGAGATCGATGCGCCTAAACTGCGGATTTCGGCAAATTAAAGCAGTAAATCAAAAATATGTAATATATATAATAATTTGTTTTCAAAGCTCGGCAACAACGAATTGAGCTCAGAACAAATCGCCTTCCCTTCATATAACACTCATATAAATGTGTTGCCAAGCTGCGATTTATCGCTTCAATATTTTTCATCGTCTCCCCACATTTCGCACTTATCTCGATTAACAGCGGGCCTATTTCCATATCGGTGGTAAAGTTTCATTATCGACCGTCGTGTTCAACTGTGCACCTGTCCGGCTTTGCACACATCCATTTGCTTTTCTACGTCGTTGTGAAAAAATATTGAGTAACCTTTTATTATGTATTTGTCATTTCTACATTTTCAATCCAAATTTAATTTTGCCGAACAATCCTCATTCAGCTGGAGCAACCGCAGTCATCTTTGATAATTTCAAAACCAATTAAGAGCAAGATTATAATTTTTGATACTTCGTCTACTTTATACGGCAATGATTATTGTTTATTATCAATGATGGTATTTTCTATATACATCTAATAGTCCTGCACACGGCCTATGATCCTATTTCTGTTCCTAATAGTAGGTTTTATTTTAAGTGTTCTGTTCACTGCTATCTTGTACTACACCACGGCTTCGAAAGTCGCCCTGTCCTCGCCCGCTGTTTCTATTTTGCAGTATTTTATGTTGTTTCAGACGTTCCTCCAACTGAAATTTCAACAATTCTGGCTGTGCATACAGCGAGAACTTGATCTCCGGCATTCCGAACAGCGTCAGCATTTGATTAATGCGCACACGCTCCAAGGCTATGCCCTCCAAGCTTTCCTTTCCCTCTGGCCCATCTAAATACTCCTCAAAGGCGATGTCAATTAATTCGGAGTTCGTAGGTGGCTTTTGTGCCAATATATTCGGTGTTGACTTCAAATATTTCTGCATGGGTCGTTGTACGTTATCGTCCACTGTCGAATTTGTTTCATCTTGAGGATCGGCACTGGTGTCATCATCTACTGCTATAGTCTCAAATTGCACATCAGGATCGGGTAAAGCCTGTAGAGCACTTTTGCGTGGACGACGGCGTGATTGCGATAGTGGACTACCCTGTGTTGTCGCAGTATTATTCGAAGGCATTACGGAACCAAAAGTATCTTCATCGGAATCAATAATTTCAATAACTTTACTCATAATGTGTTTACTTGTGGATTAAATTAGTAGGTTCTTCCCAACCCTGTGGTGTATTTGTTTACAAACAGATGTTTGTGTTTCCATTGTGAATATTCGTAATCTTGTAGGTAATGGCGCTCTATTTATGAAACAGTTTTATCGACTTTAACGTTACACAACACTGTCTCCATCAGTAGCGTTTGAGACTGATGCGGCCGACTTATTGCCGCAACAATATAAGGCTGGGTGAAACCGCCGAGGAACCATTCGGTTGTAGACATCGGCTCGGAATTATGTTTGCTGCTGCAATACAAAAAAAATCCATATTCTTTCAAAACGGCCGGATATATAGAGTCGACCTCACTGAATATATCGCAAAACGATGTTAGTTATGGAGTACCCTTTTTTCATAGTATGGCAGTTAACCCACCTTTTATATGATCTAGGTATTAAAAACGTGGCTGAAAAGAAGAAAAATTGAGTGTGTTATAAAAATGCAGTATTTTCGTCTTCCTTCACGTGAACGGCCGTCAACATCAAAATCACCGTCTTTAAAGTGACGGAACCAATCTGGACACGTTGTATCTCGATGAACTTTCGCCACCATTTTCTTCGATTTGAAGAAGATAAACAATACTTCCCGTATATGATTATTATTTGGCACAAAATCATATTCACCCAACTAAAACAATATGATAAAAAAACATCACTCCTGTGTCGAGGCAGTATATTTAGCATATGCCTCAGCTTGGCTCATGACGTTTAAGTTATGGCAGAATCGACTAGCACTTACAGCTGGCGCCATCTATTGACAAATAGCGGGAGCTTAGTTGCGCACCAATAACATGTAATCCGCTTCAAATGCGTTCAATTTATATTTCAATGTGAAATATACATAAAATGCAGCAGCATTCCAGTGCAATTATTTTTTTCTAACAAACAAATTTCATAAGGCAATATTTAAGCCACCACCGACCGTTACGATATCTAGCCGCCAACGACGATCAATGACATTGGAGCTGCCGCCGACAATTTAGTATCGGTTTCAAACTCTGGTCTAGACATGACATTACTTGTCGATACCGAGTACCCTTAAAATTGACATAGACGAATATTCGTTACTAAAATACTCGATACTTTTACAGCTACGAAAAGGCTTAAAAAGCAACACTACAATTTTACTACATGTTTCATACATGGTTATGAATGAAAGCTTGTAAACTAAAACAACAGTTAACTGTCAAGCAATATAATTTTTCCACGCATATTCATTGGGGAAAAAATTTTTATCTCTACCGTGTAGCGGTTATTTCCCCGAGCTCTATTCTTATAAAGTTCAAAAATGTCCTGTGTATTATCTTCTCGGGAATGTGATAGTATTCAAGTAAAACTAGAAATTTTAAAGGAAGATGATCTGACGCCAACGGTAAATACCGGCGAAGGCATACAAGTTAAAACAGAGTTTAATCACCTTAAAGAGGTGGAAAATCCTGTGGAAGAATTGGCAAATAATGTAGAGCTACCGCGACTTTTAGTAAGAAATCCTTTTGCTATCTCAAGAAGATCGAAACAGAAACGGGTAAGGAATCTTTTGAAGGTAAAAGTGAAAGATTGTGTAATTGGAAAGATTATGCCTACAATTTCTACTTTGATGCTATAAATGACAGAATTGCTTTGTTTGGTGCAAAGGTTCAAAAATAATAAACAAAGTTTCGCGCCTTCCTTAACACACCATAAAAAACGTAAATCAAAGCCGAAAGTTAAAGCCGGACACAATGAAGCATAAAATATAGCCAGTTTGCTGCCAGCTTTACTTTCCCAAATTAAAGCCCTCAAAAATTCAATATGATTTTCTACACGGTTTGCTACCTTCCAGAAGCGAGCCATGTCCACGTTTTTGGGTCGTTTAAGTCGGCGTCAGACGAAAAACGTCAAATAATTTTGACGAACATGCACGCGTTTCTCTTATGTACATTTTTAAAGAAATTCCAATACTACATCTCCTTGAAGGTTTTTTTTTTCTCGATTTCATAAATCGGAAATAGAAAAATGGGAATATCTTGAAGCAAATACATTCTTCAAAAAGCGCAATTTTTTTTGTAAAATTAAATGAAGAAAAATTTTTTCAACGGAATACTTTTTAAAAAAGAGGGTTTTCAGAAAAACACTGCTGTAAAATCGTCTTTATCAATTCCTTGGGTTTGTTTTGAAACTGACTCTTATCTGAAATGTAATGGACACATTGTTCGTATCTGCTCAAAAATGAATGTTATTTTATAACGTCTGTATACTTTAAATATATCTTTACCAATTCATGTAAAATATAAACTGGGTCACGCGTTATTTAAGAGTATGTCTTGCATCATTTACGTAGTAGACCTGTGTATATACTGGAACAGGTCGGACCAACATTTCTACACTTCATATGTGCTTTCACAAAATTTTGAAGTATATTTTAGTGGTAGGCTTAAGCAGAATTATTCACAATATGAAATAACTTTAAAAATTATTTGAAACCAAAATGCTTGTACACATTCTTTTGTTTTATTAAATTTATAGTAAGATTATTACATTTTTTGCATTCTAGCAGAAATGCACAAATTTGTATTGAATCTTTTCACAGCTCCCTTATGGATGGTCATTTGTTGTTTGCGTGCATCTTATATGGGAAAAGATGTAACATATGTAAAATTTGTTGCAAAGACCGCCCGCCTAGACATCCCTAACTGCTGAGAACGTCGCCTGGCGGAAGTTTTGGGGTTTTCCTTAATACTTACTTGCAATCGAGCAATAGTCCGTTTCGAACTGCACGATTTTTTCAAGCACGTGGAAGACCACAGACAGCCCATTGTTACCCAAAACGATGGACCAATCGGTAAATTGTTGGAGCGCTAGCATTGGACCATTTCAAACATGAAAGAAATGTCGATATGATCTGAATAATCGAATGCTGACTTTCAAAATAAATTTGAACAGCTTTCGTTCTTTGATCTGTGCTGAGCCTTTCCATCATAAATTTCAAAAGTATTATTTAGTTAATTCTGTAAAGAGATGAAAAAAAGACAAACAAAAAATGTATTCACTGATCAAATCTTAAAGTTGCTTATGCGCCATTATGTCCATCTCATAAAAATTTTCACCCTATTAGCAATAAACCGATACAGACGATTTTCATAAGCTTCTGTTGTTGATAAGAATAGGGGGTAATCATGTACCATATGGTTGATGCATAAAAACTTTCCAATATGGATCTTGGAGCTTTGACGAGCCAATATCGATGTTTGCAGCCCAGTGGTGTCCTGATGAAAGTAATTCCGCTCCTATTTTCTGTATCTAGCCGTTTCTGTTCAATTGGTTCCCTCATACGGTCCAATTATTGAGCTGGATGCGGGGGATCAGCTCACAAAAATGATAATTTGATTTTTGAAATTTCTTATGTGTTACTGGATGATATATTAGCAGATTGATCTGGCAGATTTAACTCTATTTGCCTATTTGGAAACATTTAATATGGAAATTTAATCACGTTCACAAATAGGCTTAAATTAGTCGGATAGGACTGTTAGTCTGTCATACAACTTAGGCGAATGATGGAAAACTGGAAGCTTGGTAAGCGTCGACAGCGGTGTTTCAAGTGAGAAATCTTATCTTTCTAACGCCATTTAAAGTAACCCAATTCATACAACACGAGATACAAATTACTGAAACTATCCATTGGAGAAAGTAAATTATCTTCTTTATATCGTGGGAAATTGAGCTGTCGTTATATAAATTAGATGTGTTTCTCATCGCATCCATTTACTTACTGAATTTATATACATACTGAATTCTGCAAAATATCAATTTTTCAAAAGTCCCTGTATGAATAGGACAAATTTGTGGCACTTATATCGGTGGTTCATCCTTTCGACTCGTTGCCATATAAGTGACTATGTCGGGAACTCTATATTTGTATACGGGGCGATTTCAAAAAATAAGGCGAATTTCCAAATTTCGCGGGCTACGTGCATTCGTCCAAGTCCGATCAAATGTCAAGGTTTTTCTCATTGTTTTCTTCGACCATGGCGTTATGCATCAGGAGTTCTTACCATAAGGTCGTACGGTAAATAAGGAGCATTACCTTGAAGTTATGCGCCGTTTGCGTGAAGCAATACGAAAAAACGCCCGGAATTGTGGAAAAAAATTCATGGCTTTTGCATCATGATAATGCACCTGTTCACTCATCTTTGCTTGTGAGAGATTATTTGGCCAAAAACGTTATCATGCTTCAGCGACCGTATTCACCAGATTTGGGACCCCGCGACTTTTTCCTGTTCCCAAGATTGAAGAGACCTATGAATGGACGGCGTTTTGCGACGATTAAGGAGATAAAAACCGAGTCGCCGAACACGTAAAACATTTGTCTTATTTATGTCTCTCACAAACAAACTAAACACGCTGTATGGATAAAACCGTCAACAAATCTTTGAAACGAGTGTACCAACATAAAAAAAAAATTAATAATCGAAGGTTGAATTTACGCAGCCCGCGAAATTTAAAAATTCGCCATATTTTTTTAACACACCTCATTTTTAATATATTAGTTTTGCCCTCTTTTTAAAATAAAAAATTGGATTTGGATTGGGTGGAAGTATATGAATTGAGTCTTTTTTTTTCTTATCTATTACTTGCTATTATATCGTACATTGCTTTCAATTAATAAAATGGTAAAACTCCTAAAAAACAAAAGCGAAAATGTCTAAGTTTTTCTATAGGTTTTTGTTTCTTTAAATTTATTGTACAAATTGTAATTCATAAGCCTAAACGACATATTTAGATCGAATTACTATACAATACTAGTGAGGAAAAATCTTCTCTCTGAAATTATTAATTAATTAATTATTGATATAAAAAATAACAGCTAAGAATAAAAACCAAATGCTAAAAAGCAAAATATTAAAAAAATAAATACTTTAAGCACGTTTTTACAAAAACTGGAGCGTTCTGATACATATCGCACCCTAAATACAAAAGGGGCACAACTCAAAAATAGTCAAAATCTACTTTTTCCCATAAACTGATTCACATTACACATCTCTAACTACTATAAAAATTTCCGTCTCATCACTATCTTCCTTAACTGGAAAAATGCCGTTATGTCTATTTTTATATCAAGTGTGTTGCTTCTGCACGATCACGGTTTTTTGCCTCTACTGAATAATAGAGAATTTTGAGTTGTGCCCCTTTTGTATTTAGGGTGCGATATATGCAATAGTAGACATATTGAATTAACGCACTCTCATATTAAATTCCTACTCTAATAAGCTGTTCCATTCTGGCTGCATATTTCTTCTGTTGCGATTTTATCCCGTTTAGACTCTCTCTACCTTCAACAGATCCGCATGTTTAAGTCGATAGATTTGTACGACGATCAAGAATACTAATTTAATGTGTTCTAGTAGTTACAAACTAAATGGCAAGCTTAGTATACCATCATCATTAGCTGGTGATTGTAAAAATATCTTATTCGATTTTCTTTTAATAACTAAAATATGTGTAGTAGCTGTAAATTCCAATTAAAGTTTTAATTCCTTATATTAGAAAAAATACATAAAATGAAAAAATCTAATGAGCGGTGGAGACTGTTATTGTAAATCATATTTTTCTGCTTTTAAAATACACAAAAATTTTTGTAACATTAGTATTAAAAAGATTCATTATGTATTTGTTATTGAATTATGAATTATGAAGAAAATATGTTGTACAATAATATTGTAAGTTAATCAAATCTTCGTTGAGGTTTAAAATTGCAATCCTGAATAAAAATAAATTAAATTAAATTAAAAATAACTAATTAATACGGTTTAACATAACATAAACATTGAAAGGCAGGAACGTTATTCTTTTTCCTAATTAGTATATAAAATAATTATTTTCTAAGAACAATATTGAATATCGGTTGGAAAAACATTCATATTGAGCGACTAAAAATGATTTTTTCCTGATTATGGCTTTTTTGATTATAAGGTCTCCATGTGAAGAAGATGCAGCATTGGTAGTTTTTTTTTTTTTTTTTTTTTTTTAGAAAATACTTCACCTAAAATAAAGCGAATTCTTAAACAAAATTTTAAACTTTTTTAGAAATCGTTAATTTTAAATCACGACATGGTGGTTGTATACGCAGAAAACAGCACGGCATCAAGATCTGTATAGAAATATCATCAGTATGAGTACCCACACATCTACGTACGTAAACATTATTATTATTATTATTATTTTTTTTTTTTTTGTGTTGGGAACCACCATATATGGCACACAAGAGATCTAACTCAGGCCTGGATGGTCGTAGAGACTTGCGAAGAAGAGCTTTCGGTGAGTATCGACAATATAATAAAACTGATTGGGCCTTATTTCAGGATCCTCCGGACGTGATGGTCTTCGGTCTCAACTTTGACCTTGGTTTTCAATAATTTTTTTAACGTGGTCGTCTCCGCCGTAATAAATTGCAAGAGTTATAGACCAAAAATAGGCAGCTCCTCGAAAAAACATTTTGCTATTTGATATGCTTAAAAAATAATGTTTGGTACAAACAAATGGTTTTTGAACCAAATTGTAACATGTGTTTTAAACAACTATTTCTATTTTATTATAATTGATTCCAACAATAATAGTTGAAAAATGTTCGTTGTCCTCGCGAATACTAATGACATTTATTACATTTTTTATTTTTTAAAATTGTAATGAAATTTCCAATTTATGCCACCTAATAGTTGAATAAAAAAATTCAAGAAAGTAAGTGAAGACAAACGCTTTTCGAAAACCATGCTGATACAGAAACAAGCCGCAAAAATCGTGATGAGATATAATATTCGTCACCATTTTTTCAAACTATTTTGGAGTTGCGTTAATGTATATAGTGTAACACATCCAAAACGTTCCAATTTATGAAGACATAATGTACGTTTTGTTCCAGCTTATTTTGTCATTATGTATCATTGCTTTGCAAAAGTAAATCAAGCTCTTCAGCATTGGAACACCATTGGACCCAGTGGTAGTAGTTGATGGTAGTCGCTTTATTTCCAAATATGAAGTAAAGAGATGATCCAAGCCGGGGACTGGATAGCGATCTAACAAAATATGTTGTAGAGAAAAAGTCCGGTAAAGGATCTGCTATCGGTTGTTCGTCAGTATACTTAGTGCCATTGTATTTCATTCTAGAAGACGTCGGCGCTTCAAATTGACAAATCTATAAAAAGACTGAATCATTTCCCATATTTCGTCCTAATTTTCTCAAACACATTCTGCAATACTGTTGGATTTAGAATTTAATTATGCTTAGCCATAGCACGTTTGCTATAGCAGATTGTTGAGCCAGTCCATTTATACATATTTTAAACAGCTAACTCATCAAATTTTTCCAACTGTAAAATGAGGGCGGTGATCACAATACATTTCCCTTAAAATAAATTCCATTGGATCTCATAAAAGGGGCATGGAAGACGTTCTCATATTCATTACGCTTATACGTATTCTATTTTTAGACTCATTGAAAGTATTTCGACCGTCTATTTAAGAAGCTTATACTAGACTTGTCATTTGTCACTTGTCTTAAAATCTCGTTAAAAACCATTTCAGTCTGTTCTTTTTCTAAACACCACTAAAAGTACTTTAATACTCTCTTTCTTGTGCGGTTCACGCAAATATGCACAAAAACGTGTATAAGGAATAGTAAAAAGAAAGCTATTATTTTTCCAATAGATGGTCCTGGTAATCTATATCTTCCGTTATATAAATGGGGTCTGGTTACACCAGATGACTCAAAAAACTACTGAGACAGTTTTGTAATTGCTTGTTGACTCAGCATTGTTAAAGCGTGGTAAAGATGTGTGGATACCGGTAAAGAGAAAATACCTCGTATTTTACAGTTTTTCTTCGATAAATGCGAAAACATAGGTCAGTCGGCTGAAAATATGAGTAGCGTTTATGTTTCTGCTACTGTAATAGCCAATCACGCGATATTCTAATTACGTTGATTCCGTTCCGGTAATTCTAATGTGAAAGATGAAGCACGCTCTGAAAGGCCAATTGTCGAAAATTTCGATCGATGTCATAAACCAAACATTACGCAAAAACCCGATTGAAACTGCCTAAATAAGACTGGATACGAAAAGGAGCTGAACAGTGAAAAAACCTCATGCATCAAATTTCCAATTGCGAAACGCTGCTGAATCGCAGCAAAATCGGCCTATTTCTGAGGTGGACGATGAGTGGTGATTCAAAATTTGATAACTTACAATATCAAGCGAAAACGCTAGTGGTTGAATAGCGATGAGCTGACGCAAATGGTGATCAAACTAGGTTTGGTGGTTAGGTTACCTGCTCCCCTATGACTGTACTGTTAATTCGCCACTTTCAAAATGGCAACAGCTTTTCGAACAAAACGTTACGTATTTGACCTAAATCGTACCGTTTTGCTAATGCTATGTTAAATAAAGCCTTCAACAATTGGACTGTCTGAAAGAAGCAGTCAGATTTGGCCAATAGAAGAGGAATTGTGTTCTATCAGAACAACCCTAGAACACACATATCAATAGTGACTTGCAAGACACTCCGGAAGCTAGGTTCTTATGCAGCCTCCTTATAGTCCGTATATGGCGACAAGTGATTACCACCTTTGCCTGTCTATGGCGAACGATTTTGTTATTGGAAAATTCGTCTCAATAGAAGATTGCAAAAACCGCCTGCCTCAGTTTTTTTTTTTTTTGACCGAAGGTTTCTATGGGATTGACTTAATGAAATTACTTTCAAAATGGCAACAGCTATTCGAATAAGACGTCGCGCATTTGATCTACAGCGTCATATAAAAGTAATTGATTTATTTTTACTACAAATGGACTGATGTAAAATTGGGACTACTCTTCATTTTATTATCGTTTAAATGTTATTGTAATTAAAACAAATTACCAAATATAAGCCTTGATTTTATTAAGATTCGTTGTTAACTCCATAAAAATATGTGTATAAATTCAAATATCATTCGCCCAGTACTTGTAATAATGGCAATAACTCACAAATGGCTTTTTTATGCATTCATCTCTGACAATCGCCAATATATTTTAGATTTCACCATTAACCAATTTCTTTTTAATTTCGCAGCACATACAATTGGAGTTCCCAACAGGCCAAGATGAGAATATTTCAACTTCGGAAAACCAAACAAGAACTCCTACGCCCTTAAGTGTTACAGAATCCAAATTTATCCTTGAATATGGCAGTGAAAATATGGCGAAAAAAGAACATGATGTTGGAAATATTCCTGTGCAATATTGTGAAACGGTATGCAAAGAACATATTCAAGTTTTAGTAATATTTTTCCAAAATTTTGTGAACAATTCTCAAAAAAGTAATGGTCGCTAGTTTCTCCCCATAGCTAAAGTATATATAAACAAATTTTTCAGATAAACGACACGGAATTAATAATAAAATCTGAGGTCCTATATGGAAGTGATACCACATCATCATCGGAATTGGTACTATTGGAACATATGTATTTTTTTATTACTCAAATTGTATTAACATTTTAAGGATGACTACACAAGATTAGATACATTAGAAGACAGTATTGATATGGGGTACAGCGAAATGGTGGAAGAGTATCCTGCGCTCGATGACGATTTGGTCCCACACAGCAATGGGAGCTATGGTTTTGATGAATATTCCAAAGATATGGCACCAAATGTTCTCGCCAATTCTATAGCATGTTCTGTAAGAATTGTAAATGTGTCAACTTTGGTGGAAGAAGAAAGCCTTTTGCGGCTAAATACGCAACCTCTTGCGGCATCAAAGGAAACATGTGGTAGACCGAAGACAGATTCGACTGCAAATAAAATTCAAAATAAAGTGAGAGTTGATAAAAAAGACGCGGAACTGAAGGTTGGTTGATTTCATTGAATTGTAATTCTTTTATATTTTAACATGCCAGTTAAAAAGTTATTGATCTTTATAACCATACCATATATTGATTCATACGATTGACCACTTCATTATTAGAACCAATTAATAGACGATTTCATTACTATTATTTAAAACCAATGGTAATCATTTTTTCCAATTACCATTACTATAGTTGATAGCAATGATTTTAGACTGATTGTGAATAATTCCATTACAGTTATCAATAGCAATGAAATGTAACAAATTAATTGAGGAACTTTATTTAACCAAATCTTCTTAATTTCACTTTGCAGTCGCCAACTCCAAGAAAGCGATTTAGCTAATTAATATATTTCAAACATAATCTTTGGTGTAAAGAAATGGTTTTCTAAACGGATTATATCTAGTCTTAACAAATTGGTATGAAATAACAATAACGAGATAACTTGAATTCTAGAACGGCCTATATGATCTTTGGTTACTCTTAATTTTTATCAACACTGTTTTGGAGCTAAAGATTTCTATGTCCATAATTCAAGAATGCTAAATTAGCCCATATTTATAGGTTACACATAAACTTGCTTTATTTGCGTAACAGTACATTTTTGTTGCTGTCAAAATACTTGTTTGGACGAAACAATCATGCACACAAATAATTCTGTTTTTATCGTGTTCTACAACTAAAGGGTGGCGCATAAGTAACGTTAACGGCGACTATATTGAATGCTTTCCTGTGCATCATTTGGTTTTAACTCGTGAACCAATTGCATCTTATATGGGAAAAGATGTAACATATGTAAAATTCTTTGCGAAGACCGCCTAGACATCTCTAACTGCTGAGAACGTCGCCTGGTGGAAGTTTCGGGGTTTTCCTCAATACTTGCTTGCACTCGAGCAATGGTCACTTCATTTCGAACTGCACGAGGTCTTCCAGCACCCGGAAGATCACAGACAGCCTCTTGTTGCCCAAAACTCTGAACCAATCGCTAAATTGTTGGAGCATTTCGAACATGAAAGAAATGTCGACATGATCTGAATAATCGAATGCTGACAACAACTTTGGTTCTTCGTCCTGTGCTGTGCCTTTCCATCATAAATTTACCAAGTATTATTTAGTTAATTCTGTAAAGAGACGAAAAAAAGGCTTAAACAAAATATGTACTCATTGATCAAATCTTAACGTTGCTTATGCGCCACCCTACATAGTGAGTTTTTAAAGGTGCATTATTACTATTTTTGTGAAGAAGTGGTAAAATTCAGTAATAAAAAAGACATGTCGCGAGCAAAAAGTTTGACATAACACGAAATAGGTAAAATAATCGCTTAGAAGGGCGAAGGATACAGTGAAAAGGAAATTGGGCGCATTCTGGACATGAACCATTGTCTCATTCAAAAATTTTTACCAGATCCTGACGCTTATGGATTCAATAAGCGCTCAGGAAGGAAAAAAATATGAGTGATAAATTACAAAAAGTCAGCAACTCATGGAGAAGTTTACGCAACTTGCAAACTGTTGTGGATAAAAATGCCCAAAAATGAGATGCATTCCATCTCTTTAAAAGCTGAACACGAACTTGGCCGTATATATTTTGGAGGTAAAAATATGAACGCACAATGGCCATCTGTAAGCCACACAATACTATTAACCGATTTGTTTTTATTGTAAACATAAAAATTGTAGGTAATTAGATGGACTTGATGGTTTCCGGCGTTATTGGCATGCTTTGAGTAAAGAGCCGAAATTCTTTTCCGAGGAAATTTTGGAGGTGGAAATGTAATGGTGGTGTTTGTATCTTCAAAAATGAAAAGTGCGGATTGGAAAACAGTTTTATCCCATTTCTGGATGAAAATGGGGCAGATACTGGATTTTTCAACAAGATAGCGCCGCAATCCACGTGAACGGAGAGGCAAAATCCTGGTTTTTGCTCTAAAAGAATCAATGTTATGAACAGGCCAGCGCTTATTAGATTCATAAGCGTCAGGATGTCGTAAAGAAAATTTGAATGTACTATGGCTCCTGTCCAGTTTGCGCCTAATTTCCTTTTTATTTCATTCTTCGTCCTTGTAAGCGATTATTTTATGTATTTCGTGTTCTGTCAAACTTTTTCCTCGCGGCATGTTTTCTTTATTGCTGAATTTTACTACTTCTTCATAAAAATAATTAAGGTCTTCACGCTTGCACCTTTAAAAACTCACTAATTGAACTTGGCATTATAATTGTGAAACGCGCTAAAAACAGAATTATCGCAAAAAAAAAGTACCGCTATCTGTAAAAATCCCAAAGCTTGTATGCATGCTTGTTTCGTGTAAATAAGTATTTGATAGAACATCATAACAACAACAACAAATGTACCATTATACAAATAAAGCAAATTTATGGGTGGCCCTATAAATATGAAAAGCACCTTATGTTGGCCGCCTACCTATGTGTCTATTAAATGGTTGAACGTAATCAGCTTTCATTGCGACAGTTATAAAGTACCAATTTTTTGCAATCGTTCTGTTTGCAGATTTTTCAAGGAAACATGCATTAAAAATGTAAAAACATTATTTTTATATGAACAAAGAACGGATGCCTGTTGAAAGAAAAGGAAGGAAAAAAGCTTATTTTAAACTATATCCTATCCGTCAGCGTGCTCTTGATCTAAACTTTTGACGGAAGCTGTTACTACTTGGCTATTTTTTATTGGTATCCCTATCAAAATATGAATGACCCTTTTTCAGCAGGTTTAATAGCAGGATTGACATTTTTTGAACTGGTCTTGTACGTAAATATCATTCAGCTGAACTTACCTTTTACCAACATCCGTTAAGTTGGTATAAAAGCGTGCGTGTTGCCAGAACGAGCGTTGCAAATCGCTAGGCTCTATTCAAAAGGTACTCTGATTCAACGCACAATAAAAATAAATTATAGAGAAACTATTAATTGTTGATAAATCGGTTAATTTGTGTGAGTACTATCTTAGGGGAGCGGCAACGTTGCAGGTTTTCACCCGCAACCTTAAGAATATGTGGGTTAAATTAAATAATTTGTGTAGAATGTACCAGAAAGATTTTTCCACTCGATTTTTTTCAGATTTTACCAAGCTTTGTGATTCAATTTAATTCATAAAGATTAAAATTACTGCAGTACTTGTTAGCTGCGATCTGGTGAAGCATTATTAGATTACGTCAAATTTGAAAAAGGTTCATAAAAATGTACAGTAGCTGTCGTGCCCTCCAGTTAGATAGATGGGCATAGCTCCATCCACTTAGGACGTTATGACATATGATTGATCAAAAAGATTTTTCGTGCTTTAAGCGCTTCCTTCTTCGGCTTAATTTTTTTGCCTTCATTCATTCTAGTTGCAGTTATAAATATGCAGAAAATTATCGTTTAAATTGAGTTATATTTGTTAACTGTGCCATGCAAGCACAAAAGTTCAAAAGTTTTGTGCCAACCCGGATTTTATGGATAGAATTACCAAATCAGTATATCCTACATCGCCAGAGGTAAAAAGTATACAAATATTATGAAATTTTGATCATTTTGTTATATTTTTTTTTAATTTGCTTTTTTACTACTTATTAATAGGACTGATATTGCCGCCAAAAGGAATTCCGTTTTACAGGGTGTCGCGCCTATTGTGCTACAATAAGAAATTTAAAGAACTTTTTTTAATCAATATATTTCGTTTATTTTCTTTTATTGTGTAGAAAATTCTATTTATTAAATGACCTCCATACTCATTCGTGCATTTGCGGCACCTTATCAGAAAATTATTAATTAGGGATGGCCTCAATTATTGTTTTAATAGACTGCTTCTATTCAGTAAAATTCCTTGGTTTTGTTTTGTACACCTCTTACTTGACATAACCCCATTAAAACGAATCTGGTGCAGTCAGGTCAGGTGACATTTGCAGTTTCGGGATATTAATTTGTTTGAAAATTTTCGTTAGAGCTCCGCCATAACCGGTCTGGCTATGCATGCAGTTGCTAAATCTTGCTGCACACGTCTTCGGCGCAGATCAGGGTAAAAAAAACTTCTTCGACAACTTTAAATAACTGCCCCCATTGACATTGACATCGTGTTTGTAGCACGATTCAAGCGCCACCCTATATATACCACATACACGCACTTTAGAAAAAGGGAATTTCATTTGCAGAAACCTTCCGTTGTCACCCCCTTTTTGCATTATTGACTTCAAACGGAATAAGCAAGTCAATAAATTTGACACATCTGTTCGCAATTGCACTTTCCCTGTAGCGAAGATTTAACGAAAACGAAACGAAACGAAACGAAATTTCATTTGAGGTCTATACCGACATTAATACCACTAATTTTCGAATTTGCTATGACATTTTTATAATGTAAAATGTACATATATTGAGTACAACAGTTTGCGTACATTAGCTGATCGCAGCTGGCTTGGAAATAAACATCTGTTTTGTTATCAGCTGTTTGATACAAAGGCGCATTCGGACACAGCGATATGTTGGCGAATTTATCTATTCCGCGAAAAAATTTCGTGTGAACGGCTATCGGCAGAAAATATCGATGACATCTCTGATAGATATAACCCTATTTGCGGCTAATTTGGTTAAATGTTCACACTAAACATAACATTCTTACCAAAATATGAGAAATTTTTTATCGCAGACATTTCGAATAGCAAATGTGTCGACATATTCGTGTATCTGAACACGCTGAAAGTTAAGGACACTTTTATCTTTTGTGTGGCAGTGTGCTACACCCTTTCTGGTACCTCTCTTACAGATTGACTGATTTTTCGAAACTCAATCAATCCTCTGTAATTTCTTATTAGTCGACTATAGTCGTCTAAACTGGTACCCATTGCAATGTTTTACAATTCTCTATAATATCAAGGAAAAATCGATCAATTAACTGCACCTCTTCTGGTACCCCCCATACAAATGATTTAATTAACTCGTATATTTTTACCTCCGTATCTTCCAATTGGACCGAATTTACCATATGTCGTGCGTTTGATAATAATCAAAGTTCTGAGAACGGACATTGACGACGTTGTTGCGCCTATTTTGGTACCTCCCATATAAATTGGCCGATTTATATCAATTTAATTTTCTATTATAATCCATAATTCGTAGCTTGAAGTTACTTAAATTCTCGCTAATAATATTGAGTTATAATACTGGCTAACATGTGAAAAGATCGACGAAATTAATTTGATTTATCTCATTCTATCTACTTTGTTTAATTTGCATATCCCCAGATTCATATCTTCCATTCAATTCCACTATATTCAGTATAATCAAGTTCGTATCAGGTAGTCCTTTTACACTTCCCAAACTGGGAACTCAAAAGGACGATGTTACCCTGACTGAAATTTTTATACTGGTTTTTTTATAAATCCAAACTGCTTTAAACTTCAACAACATCGAGAGAATACATTAGCCTATTGTTTTTAAACCAAAGAATTAATATGCCGACTTGCCGTTCTCTACTGATTTCTAAATACGGCTTTATCACTAGCGTTACATTGTATTTATCATTTTATGTTTTTAATTTAACTAGCATGATTATGATCGTGGGTCCGAACCCCGACGCATTTCATTATTTGAACGGCTGCCACTTCGATGTGTGACTTTGCGAACACTTCGAGTAGTCGAGTAATCGGCAAGTTTTGTAAATGCTTCTCGGAATCGTCGTTAAGTAAGTTTAAAAATAGAATGCGTGAAAGCTCACTTATCCGCTCATGCGTGAAAGCTCAATTATCCGCCACATTCATGGAATGGAAACGAATTTCTTTGTTTATTATATACTATATATGTATATATATTTTATATATTATATATATTATTATTATATTTGTTATTTGTCTTATAAAGGGTGGCGCACCAATTGCACTGCAATAAGAAAATCAATTAACTTTTTCCTTTAATCAGTTTTACTAATTTTTTTTAGTGTATAGGAAATGCAATTTTATTTTATATAACTAATAGGTTTTGAAGAAATGATCTCCATACTCATTGATGCATTGATGCGATACCTGATCAGAAAATTATTCATTCGGGATAGGGTCAATTATTGTTTTAATGAACTGCTTCAATTTAGTCAAATTGCTCGGTTTCGTTTTGTACACCTCTTTCTTGACATAGCCCCATAAAAAAATGTCTGGTGCAGTCAGGCCAGGTAACTTTTGGGGCCAGCGGAAAATAGAGTTTCTGGATATTAATTTTTTTGCAAAATTTCGTTGAAGGTGCGCCATAACCGGTCTGGATATGTGTGCAATTGCTCCATCTTGCTAGAACCAAATGCTGTTGAAAGGGATACGTCTTCGGAGCAGTTCTGGGTGAGAAAACTCCCTTAACATCTTTAAACAACGGTTCCCATTGGCAGTTACTGTTACTTCATAGCACGATGCATGCGCCACCCTATTTATATTATTATTATTTATATTTATTTATTTGGCTGGTACCTTAAAGCCTTCCTACAAAATGTATGTTAATTATAATATGCAATAATTCATATAAGTATTAGATTTAATCTGCTCAATAATATAAATATAAAACGTAATCAGCATTAAATATTCCCATTATTTATTAAATATTTTTAAAGATATAATATGATTTTAATAATGGTAAATTTTTAAAGATATAAAATACGATAAAAGACCAATTTAGAATTTAATCGGTGTATAATGTCAGATAATCGGTATGTAATTGTAATTACGGTTGCTCACAATGTAATTCAAACATATAAAATCTGAAAATATTGCAGAAAGTGCCTTTTGTAAGAATCCGAACATGATTTAAAATATTTTAAATGGCTTGGTAGTAAATTATAAATTCGTGCTTTTGCTGCTTTTGTGAAGCAGAAGCTGTTTATTACGATTAGAATGTGAAAAACTAAACGAATTAAAAAGAAATTGAGGTAAAATCTATTTATGGGTTATTATTACCCATTATTTTGTTGTGTCGCATTGGCTAACGTACATGACTTACACATAACAAGCCATATTTAAAATTATGTTCGATAGTGTTCATTATGCGGGTGCCTTCACCATACTTGTAGGTAAAGATTGTGAATTATTCCTCAATGAAAGCTTTTCAAATATTCACTTCCGAATATGCCGTTAAAAAAATTTAATTTTTAATGAGCCTAAAATTAAATGCAGTGAATGGTGTCCCCCTCTCATTATATCTGTGAAATCTAAGGTTTCTTCTTATTATTCCTGTATACTGAAATTATTATTTCTTTTATTTTACAGAATGGAAAATATTCTGTTACAAAAAAATTGCCCTATCGTTCCGGACGTGCGAATATAAACTACAAGTGTATGTATAATAAAAGTAAAAACAAAAAAACTAGGTCGATGTCGACAAAGTGGAGCGATTTTCCCCAACCTCTTAAGCTAGAGGCGAAACAACGTAAAAATGATTGTCTATCTAATGAAACTGATGTTGTCACCGTGCTTCCCTGCCCCATTGTATTTAAACATGAACCTAATTCTATTAGGAAATACCAGCATTCTTTTAGGAATTGGCGACTCCAACCTTTGGTACGTTTGAAGCGCTTAAGCAGAGATGATCTGTTGAAGGCTAATTTCAACTCAATCTCAAGTTTGTGGGACTTACGGTCGAAATTAACAACTATGCAGTACAGAAGTGCGGGGACAGACAGACATGTTACCATCCCCAAACGTTCCCCATATCGCTTGCCTTCACTTCGGGCTTCACGATTGCCATCATACAGCTATTGTGATAGTGGTGCATCAACGTCAGGAGCCACAGAAAATAGCAATGTCCTTCTTGAGATTGCCGCAGAGCGTGCATTCATCAATAATCATTTAAAAGTATTTGGATTTTCACCCATACAATTTGAATTGTATAACAATTTGGATGAATTGTGTATATTTTTAAAATACCTTTTTGGCAAATTGCATTCAGTTGCTTAATGTAATTTTGTATTAATGTGCATATTTTAATTTGAATGACTGTATATATTTAGATATATAATGAATTGTACAATTTTATTTTTACATTTGGTGGTTTATTTTTGTTTGTTTTTATTTTGAATAAAAAACGTTATGTTTGGTACATTTAAAACTCATTTAATATGTTGCAGATATGATTCAATATGAACAGTGTAAGGGAAATTAAAAAACCAATTTTGAATAATTAACAACATACAGTGAGCGTCAAAATTAATTAAGCACTCCGTATTACTATAATTGAAGTTCCATTATATTCAGATAATTTCTAGTGACTGATATCAGATATCAGAAATAATTGTCATTTTCGGAGAGGTATAAAAATAATGGTAATTGTTTTCGGAGTGATATAATTAAAATCACAACTCGTAGACTAGATTTAGAAGACTGATTTGAAATACCACATCATGTAAAACAAACCCCAGTTCATGCTTAGGTTATGCCTAACGTCATATTTTTAATTGTTTGTTTTTATATTAATAATTGCAGGGATCAGTTTTTTCTCTTTCTTTTTTTAGTGTTATATTGTAATTTGATTTAAATTTGGCCTTTAGGCTTATAAAATATAATTTGTACAAAAAATGAAATGGAACAACTATTTTCAATAAAACTTATAACTGTTATACTCTTTTCTCTTGATTTAAAAGGCTTCTTTGCCTTTTCATTGTAAACTTTTAGGTATTTGACGTTATAAGTAACTCGTTTATGTTGATAAATTTTGGCGTTAATACTCATTTAGTACTTCCTCGAAATATAAACAAACATTATTCGTTCAACAACTTTTCGCACATGATTGATGCCCAAAAAAAGATGCATTTTGATAAAATGCAAATTATATTTTAAAGTGCTTTTGTTTTTGCCTATTGTTTTAATGAATTCAATTCTTATTTAACCACCAATTAATTTTGCGTTACTAATTATTAATTATTTGCATATTTATTTATTATCAGTTTATTTATAGCTTTACTTATCTGGATATAATGAAGATTCATTTACAAGAATACGGAGTATTTTGATGCTCACAATATGTAGTAAAGTTGTTTGTAGTTCGCCATCGACTTTCCTCTCCCGATCTTAACATATAAGAAAACTATATTAAAACAGAACAGCAGGTAGCGATTAATTAATCCATTTTTTATTAGTAGTACACAAATGTGTGTTTAGGGGTTTCTTTTTACGCTGATTTCGGAATCATTTTTGGCACTCCGTGAATGACGTCATTTTGGCCAACTTCTTAGAAAGTCCCAAAGATTAAGTTATTTTTCTGATGAAATTCCATTTCCGAGAAATGGTTTTTTTCTAATTTTTCCATGTTTTCATTTTATAGGAGCATCAAAAAGGGACAAAATTCGCGGTTCCTTTTTTACGTTAATTTAACTTGTTGACCAAATTGACTGTACTGACGCCTCCAATCAAAACTAAGATATTAAGAAACATAATATTTACTGTTATTTCCGGGGGTTTTTGCCTTTTATACACACCGTTTAAATTTATAGATACGGTTAATATATTTCATATATTTTGTTGATAAACGGGCTAAATTGATGAGTTTATAAAGAAAAAAAGAAATCCATTATTTTTCCAAGTGCGTTTCGGTTACGCTACGATGGAGTTAGAAAGATAAAATTTGGTACAGAAAAAACGAGCATTGTTTGAACATGCGTCTAAAATGGACACCACCAAAGGGACAACATGTCATATTTTTACAGTTTTTCCCCGGTGAAGGCGAAAACGCTAGCTAGATGGCTGAAAATATGAATGGCGGTTGTGGATCTGATACTGTTACAGTCAATCACACGCAACTTTGGTTTCATCTACTCCACTTCGGCAATTTTGATGGCAAAGATGCACCCCGCCCTGGAAGGCTAGTTGCCAAAAACGTACATAGAATAAAGCAAGTCGTCAATTCAAACCCTTATATATGCACTGTTTCGATCACCCAAGAGCTAAACATTGCTCAATAAAACCTTTTAGAACCACTTGAATAAGGCTGGACACAAAAAGAATTTTTATGTGTGGGTCCCACAAGAGTTAACGCTTAGACCGAATTTCCATTAGCGAATCGTTGTTGAGTCGCAGTAAAATCAACTCATTTCTGAGCAGATGGTGACTGGTGATGAAAAGTGAATCGCTTACGACAACGCAGTAGGCCACGCATAGCAATGGGCCGGCGCAAACGGTAGCTGAGCCAAGATTAACGATTCTAATGAAACTGATCATTCTAACTATAATAAAGCTTTCAATGTCATGTAAAAAACACATTTTTTACTTATTTTATTTTTACTACAACTTGAGTATCAGAAGCGATTTTTTTTACATAAGTATCATCTTCTTTTGTCGAATGAAATCTCGAAGGCATAAATTTCGATGATACCGTAATATTGTATTTTTGTAAAAACATCCTCCTGCTGTGGCAACGAAGAGTCTAACGACAATGCACTCATTTTTTGACAAATGTCAGTCCGTTATGTTGTTTACAAGCCTACGGAAGCACATCGTTCTACATTGCAATTAAAAAAAGTTTTTGAAATGGAATTCAAACTCAAAAGTGTTATTGCTTTGTATTTGGTTGGAAAAATCACAACCTGTCATTTGTGTATCTGACCAAACAGTGGAGGAGGTAGACGAATGCAGCAACATCATCAGATATCGATCTAAGGGTGAAGACTAGTTCAGTAGTCAAATTAAAAAATGAACTACCATTTTTCATAAAACAATTTTTAAGTGAAAGTATTTGAAATATTTGTTGGAAAAATGGATCGTCTATTCAAAAATCAGTTTCGTACTTGTGGCTTTGTGCTAGAAATTCGATTTCTAAAATTTGTAAGCAATAACGAATAAATGCCGAAGTTCATAACATTTATTTACAAAGAGTTTATTTAGAGTTTATTTTATTGTTCAAATATCAACATTTGAACGAATATTTTTCGAACCGAGTTGTGCTTGGATAGAATAGAAAATTAAATTGCTTGAAAGAATTCCTTGAAATTGGATGGTGTACAGGGTTGCCCATATTCGACGGACCCATCTGGCAACGCCATAACTTTTGACAGAGATGTCAGATCGCTTAATGACATACCGCGTTTGAAGCGTCAGTCCAAGCAGATTTTTACCATGGAACAATACACGCCACGCGAGCGCTCTGAAATAGTTGAAATTTACATTCAACAGAAGAAGTCAATTGTGAAAACTCAACGTGCTTTTAAAATATTAAAAAATGTGAGAAGTGCGCCTTCTAAGAACACCATTAAGCGTTTATACGAAAAATTTTCGACTGGTCAGGCTCTTTCTAATCCGAAGAGGCCAAATAAAAGTCGACCAAGGCGATCGGCCGAGAATATCGCTGCCGTACTAGCCAGTGTTGAGAGGTCCCCAAGAACATCCCAAAAACGCCGTTCTCAGCAGTTGGGCATGGCTCGGTCCACTTTACAACGGATTATTCGCGTTGATTTGCATTTGTTCCCGTACAAAATTCAATTGACGCGAAGATTGTTGCCTGCGGACAAGCCTCGTCGATTGGAATGGGCCCAACGAGTCATCGAAATGGCCGATGATGACGAGCAATTTTGGAACAAAATTATCATGTCCGATGAAGCCCATTTCACATTGAATGGGACCGTAAATAAGCAAAATTGCCGTATTTACGCCACTGAAAATCCTCAGGAGATTCAAGAATTGCCTCTTCATGACGAAAAAGTCACAGTTTGGTGCGGCGTTAGTGCGAAAACGGTCATTGGGCCGTTTTTCTTCCAAAACGAAAATGGCCATGCTGTTACCATCAACCAGGAGCGTTATCGCAGACATGATGACCAATTCTGTGATGCCAATTATTCGTCGAAAGCGTATGAGGCAGTTCTGGTTTCAACAAGACGGCGCTCCACCGCACACAAGTCGCATAACAATCGATTTTCTGAAGAATTTGTTTCCGGGCCGTTTGATGTCGAAAAGTGGTGATTTGGACTGGCCACCGCGTTCGCCCGATTTGACGCCCGCTGACTTCTTCTTGTGGGGACATTTGAAGTCAAAGGTTTACGTTAACAAGCCAAGGACCGTAGAAGAGCTCAAGGACAACATTCGTGAAGAAATAGCCGCTATTCCGGCCGAAATGTTGGCGAAAACGATGGAAAATGCTGCAAAAAGGGCACAATACGCCATCAACGCCAGAGGCGGCCATTTGAGAGGTATCATATTCAAAAATTGATGTAAACAAATCTACTTGGAACAAATTAAATGAATAAGATTGCCAACCGCCAAATTTTTATTTTTTTCTTTGATTTTTTTTTTTAAAACATGGGTCCGTCGAATATGGGCAACCCTGTATTTCAAATGATGTAGCACTTATATAATCCATTTTTTGCCAGATATATCATTTTGCCCCTGACAACAGTGGGGTAACGCGCTACTGTAGACCGTTACTACACTATGGTCGTTAATCTTTATACTTTTATTTGCAAATAAGTCTGGCCAATATTTTCCCACAGACGAGACCTATTTTAATATGTTCGACAGAATATATTCTGCGATTTGATTATAACTCTAATTTTCCTTTTTGATGCGTTGTTGGGTCAAGTTGTTGGAATGACAATAAATTAGACCATTTTACGTTTCGATGGTTATTTACCAATTTCATCGGGAGTATTTTTTTATTGAAAATCCTACTAGTCACATTACATTTTTGATTTACAATTGGTTTTACATTAAAATTATGATTCTTATTTCTAATAAAACTGGACTACACGACATATATATTAAAATAAATAAGAATAATAATCACAATGTAAAATGTCCCAGCAAAAACGTATAAATAATAACGTCTGAATTCTCTGGAAGTCAACTACACATTGAATAATTTTATGATCGAAACTTGTTTTGACAATTTTTAAGGACTACCGAAATAGAGCTCGATTCATTTTTTTTTTTTTTTTTTTTGTAAATCCGTTAAACACAGTTTTTAATTTGCACGCCACTGTATCGATGTATGACAATCGTGTGTTTCCCTTCTAATTATGGCGCATGCTCCTGAATCAGGGCATAAACATCATGACAGCTTTCATTCCTCATCATACAACAACCTAACGTTTTGACAATAACATACATTTCAAGTAAGAGCAAAGCTAATTCCATTTTTACAATGCCTGTCATAAAAGCTGAGCCTCCGCTGTTGTTGAAATTATATGAATTCGAAATAAATGTGAACAGACAAGTCCAGCAGCAGTAAGTTCAAGTCATCTGACTTAATATAATATGATTTTATACTAAATCTTGCGTTTTTAGGATGTCCTTTAAGGAACAACTTTTGCAAGATGTGAACACATATCTAGATCCACAAATGGTTCTTGATTGGCTCATACCTCTGCTGGGTGCCTTCAGCCATAAATTGATGGCCCGCATGGTAGTCGCTGCTGGCATCCTCAATGTAATTTGTTCCCTTTTCAAATGGTGTGTCCACGTAGCTGCATGTGAATGTAGGCTCATTGTTAATCTGTAGAATTTCAGGGCTTTTCAAGAATTTCGACCAGTTTGGTTGATTAGAGAGTTCAATATAACCAATAGTGGTGAAGACTTCAATACTGCAGTGAATACCTGTGATACGAGCGGAGGCTTCCCTTCAAGTCATGCCTTCACTTTTGCTCTGTTTACGTTTGTCTTTTTCCACTGGTTTGTGCAGAAGCTGGGAAGTTCTCTACGTCAGATGGAGAAATACTTCATTACGCATGCCATCGTTGCAGTTTTCTCGGTTGTTGTGTGGAGCAGCCGGTTATATTTCCTAAGTGAATTTCTGCATCAATGTATTGCTGGGCACTTATTAGCCATGGTGGGTTTATATTCGTTACAACGTAACACTGCTAACATACTGAGATGGAGGGCACTGAAGACTAGCGTAGTTGTGGCGTTGATGGGATCAGTAGCGGTGGCTACGTATTTCGCTAAGTTACATTTGGATGCGGACCCTCATTGGTCAGTGAGAATGGTAAGTTCTAGGGTTCTATAGTTTGACACAAAAAGTGGATTTTTCGACTTTTTGTAGTGTGTTAAAATAAGGGGTTTCCACTTATATAAGTAAATTTTTCGATTTTGTTTTGAAATATATGAAAAGTTGATTTTCGACTTTTTACAATATACGGAAAATTGAACAAAAATAAACTTTTCGACTTTTCAAATATAGAAACAATAAAATTAACCAGCTTTTTACAAAAAAAAAAACGTATTTTAACATTGTATTTTTAATTAAAATTACAACCGTATCCATAAATGTCTACTGCAGGTTTATAATTCAAATTTTCATAGTGAAAACGTTCCTCAAACTTTTAAACTTTTAGTTTTTAATATAGCTATTGATTACAATATATGTATATATATATGTTCAATATACAAATCGGCATCTCCATTACAAATTAATCGGTTTAGCAAAAATTAATATTTCCTCCATAATTTCAATAAGTTATAATTTTGCTTCATTATTGTGCGCTAATTCTGTGTGTCGAAATGTGTTGAGCTATAGAGCAATATTTAAAATAAAAATATTTAAAAAGATCGCCACAGATATTTGTCCTTGTAAAGACGAATCTGAAATGTTGGTGCAAGTGGTATCGATACTTAAAAATCTGGGAAAATATCGGCTTGATGTTCAGTTTTACAAAATGACACCTTACAAGTTATATAAACAGATATGGCAACAAAAAAGAATCCTAAAGCGAAAACAAGTGTCAATTTTTACAATTGACAAAAAACGACTTTTCGACTTTTTCACAACATAAAAATCGATTTAGATTTTTCCAATTTTTCCTTCTAAAAGGTAGATCCTTAGACTAGTCGAAATTCGATTTTCAAAACACTAGTAAGTTTACTGGTTACTGTCAGAGTTTAAAATTTTGTAAATTATTATCCTTTCTGAAAAGTAAGGCTATAGTCGTCCTATTGCTATTCGCACAAATCATAAAATGGTAATAAATTTAAAAATTTCCGACGATATTTTTTTGATTTTAGAAACGATCTATTAATATACAGGTATATATTCAGTCTGTTGATACAAAATTTAGAGGCTAATACACAAAAATGTTTTTATAAATACATATTAATTACAAATCTTATGTGAATTTAATTTAAAATGAATTTTTCCAAATAGATATCCAAGAAAGGAGGAAAACTTTGACAAAGTTTTAAACATCTTGTAACTGGCTTATTATTTCCCTAATTTGTTAGGACAATTTTGATAAAATAAACGTTCTGAGCGTAAATCATGGATAGAACAATGCACATTTTCCAAATCGAACTATTCTGTGCAATTTATTTCCTTATTTAAAATATTGAAAACAAAAATAACTGAAAAATAAGATCTACCATCTTTTAACGATTGTAGGCTAAGGAGTTTCTATTTACTTCCATATGTAATGCCCTCTCCATTGTCCAGTTTATATGTTTAAAAACAAATAACTTTGCTTCAAATCGATCTTCTTTTTCAATTCTATTTAAGTGAATTGTTTAAAAATGATGTCAAATTAAGGAATAATAATATTTTAAATTACTCCTGATAAAAGGATGTTAGTATAACAGAATCTTGCTATTTTTTATGTAGCAATTTAAATTCTGGTTTAATCTGTTAACAATTGATATGTCATCATTATCTTTTCAAATTCTAGGCATTTAAATGGTGTGCGGATCCTTCTTTAATGCGTCACGAAGCCGGTCCTATCTTTATTATGATCCGCGATTTTGGCTTTCTGCTGGGTATTGCATTATCCTGTCCCTTATTGAATAGGTAAGTAAACACATTTGGAGGATAATAAATAAATTATAAAAGTTCTCTACATTTCAGCTACACAAACAACAAGAGCAGCATTTTCAAACGATTACCAACAATTGCGGTTATAGTTTTCTTGAATGTACTTGCTCGCCAAAATACTCCCAAACATTTGGGACGTTTCACCTTTCTCGTCTACGAATTTGGACGTAATTGTATTCACTCGTATACTCTTTTGAGCATAGTTCCAAAAATTATAAAGTAAGAGGATACAAAAAAAAAAAAAAATGAATTGCGTGGCATCAACAAATAGCTACACAATTATTTAGTTTGGCTGAGTTTTAGAATAAATCGCGCACAAGGATAACTCAAAGAATGTAGTATGAAGTGCTCAAACATAGTGAGAATTCCCTTAGAATAGAATTCCTTTAAAATATTACACATTTGCAAAAAAGTAAATTATATACATTGAAATATCAGCTATCCTGTTGCATTAAAAAATATTGTGATAATTTGATTCGGTGTTTCTTTTTATCGGACATTTCAAAAACATTGTTTTTTTCAAAATTTCAGATTTTTTTCATTTAAGCTCAATATTAAAAAAAAATATTCCATAATGATAATGTGGTAAAGTGTAAATGGTAAAGTGGTAACAACCAAAAAGGGCATTTGATTATAAAGCGAGGAAGGATCTGTTTTGCCGCATAAATTGCTGGAAAACATTGCTATGTGCATAGGATTGACCAATTACACGGTATAATAAAAAGAAATTCATTATTTTTTCAATAGGCTTTAGGCTTTAGGAACGCGCAATAGGAGAGGAATTCTGTTACATCAGGACGATACGCCGATAGTGGTTCGAGAGAAGCTTCAGGAGCTTGCTTGACCGTGGCATCGAATGATTTTGGTGAAAATCGACTGTCCTAGTTTTCTATTCCTCATTTTGCATGCTTTATTTAGTACAGTTGGAAAGTTTCGACGCATGTTTAATATTTTGTTTTTATATTACCATTATGTCTCTTTCATAGAAACTCTCGTCCCTATTGACGAATTGTGATAATCAATTGGTGCTAAGTCCGGGTTATTAGGTGGGTGCATAAGAACCTCCCAGAACCTCCCTCTGGCGAGTCACTATAGATGTGTATTTCCGGATGTGGCCCTAATGGAACACAATTCCTCTCTTTTTTTGCCAAAGATGGATGCTTTTGGCTGGTTACTTCTTTCAAACGAACAGTTTGGTCGCAAAGCAGAATATGATTCTCTGCTAATGCAGAGCAAAACCTTGCAATCGTCAACCCTGTTTGGCCACTGCTTGTGCCGCCTCACCATGATTCGACCACGACCATTTTCGCTTGACATTGTGGCACCAGGTAATATTCTTTTCATCACCAGGTAATATTCGCTTTAGAAATGGTCGATTTTGTTGAGATTCAACACCTGTTAGCAGATGGAAATTCGGTCTGTGAGGTATTTTTGCGTTAACTCGTGTGACGCCCTTACATCGAGTTTCTTTTTGTATCCAGCAACCGATATTTTCGACAATTGTTCTAGACATTTTTGACATCAAAATAACTAGAATGGAATCGACTGAAACAAAATTGCGCATAATAGCTGTTGACTTTGGATTTCAATCCATGATGGATGACCTGTAATGTTCAACTTTGAGGCAGCCTAGATGTTCATTTTAAACTGGTTTAAGCGCGTTTTTATCGATTGAATGCCAGGAATATGCATTTTTGAAAAAATTATCATATCTACTCGTTGGTGATTCCAGTTCAAATAGAGGGAATGTTTTCAAATTTAAAAAGCGAAGTATTGGATTTTATTGAAAGTCGAAGGGAATGTGTAGCAGATTTCCCTAAATATTTTGAGAAAATATGAGTGTTAAAGTGTTCAAAATTAAAATAACCCACCACATACCTGTAGTCACAAGGAAGAACGACTTAAGTGGAGTTAGGGCTAAGTCGGGGTTATTTTTGATTCTTGTCGTTTCTATTTAGACGTACATTTGCGTTCAAAATTACGTATAGTCCACAAGTTATAGCCATTTTTCAAAACAGCGATTTTTCAAAAATTATGTAATATCTCCAGATATTAATGTAAACGAAGAATTGTTTTTTGTTATTATATTATGTGCGCAATTAAGTTCCCGCTGCTTGCCAATAGATGGCGCCAGCTGTAACTAAATGTCATGACCCAAGCTTAGGCATATTTCTTTTGACGTCATATTCTTTTGTGTTATTTGTGCCAAATAATCGTCATATGCAGGATTTTCTTTTTTCAATTGAAGAAAACGGCGACTGGAATTCCTTTTTTTTTCTTCAATTGAAAAAAAACGGCGATCGTGAGCTTTAAAATGTTTACGGAAATGCTGCTTTAAGTGAAACAACGTGCCGAGATTGGTTCGGTCGCTTTAAAGACGGTGATTTTGATGTTGACGATAGTTCGTGTGAGGGAAGACGAAAAACCTTCGGCACTGCTTGATGGGGATCCGTGTCAAACGCAGGTATAGCTTGTTTCATTTTTAGGAGTTACCCGCCAAGCCCTTTCGCGGCGATTGCATGCGTTGGGAATGATTCAAAAGCAAGGAACTTGGGTTCCTTATGAGTTGAAGCCAAGGGGCGTTGAGCGTCATTTTTTCGACCGTGAACTACAGCTTCAGCGATAAAAAAGGGAGGGTTTTCTTCATCGTATTGTATCATAGCAATTCAAAGAAAAGAAAGTCATGGGGGCTAGCCGGCCATGCTTCTACGTCGTCGCCTTGGCCGAACATTCGCGCTGCGAAGGTTATGCTCTGGGTTTGATGGGACCAGGTCGGTGTTATTTATTACGAGCTGTTAAAGCCAAACGAAACCATCACTGGAGATCGGTATCGACTTTAATTAATGCGATTGAGCTGAGCTTTGCGCGAGAAACGCCCACAATACGCGGAGAAGCACGAAAACTTGATTCTTCAGCATGACAACGCTCGGCCTCACGTGGAAAAGCCCGATAAACCCTACCTGGAAACGCTAAAATGGGGAGTCTTTACCCATCCGCCATATTCTCCAGATATTACAGGGTCCGATTATCCCTTGTTCCGTTCAATGGCACACAGTCTGGCTGACCAGCAGTTCCACTCTTATGACGACATCAAGGAGTGGCTAGATTCGTGGATATTCTTAAAAGAATATCCGTGGCGGAATTCGAGCTTTGCCGGAAAGATGGAAAAAAGTAGTAGCTAGCCATGGGCAACACTTTCATTGAATCATTTGTAAACATGTTTTCATAATGAAGTTGAATTTAGTTGGGCAACGTTTACGACATAACAATGATTTCTTTTAAAAACACTCAATATCTCAAAACAACAAAATCTGAGTTAGGTCGTTTCTACCTTGCAGACACAGATATAACGTAATCATTTATAGGGGTATCGTAAATTATAAAGTACTTACATTGGTGTTTATATAAATTATATACAATTTGAAAATAATAGAAAAAATCGAACACCGACGATAGAACCATAAGATCAAAGCGGTTTACCACGCTCTTTTTGACAATCCTCGCGCTTTTCTCCCATTGCAAGGGGCGTTGGCAGTAAGCTGGTCTACCAGATTGCAATTTCTGTGCTGGCTGAGTGTTACATTCAGTAGCTCTTAACCAATATTTCATGATCATATCATGAAATATACCATTCATAAAATTAAGATTAAAAACTAAACTGCATTGGTTGTGAAAAGTTATTAACTTACACTTTATTTAAATAAATCGAAATAAATAAGTTCTAATGATTTTCATTTCAGGCTTTTGTTGTAACAGTGATAACAAAGAACAGAGAATATAGAAATAATCGTCTAAATCGATATAATCATTCATTCATTCATTTATTGTATAAAAAATAGTTAAAATAAATACAAGAACTAATTAATTGCATTACTTTTTTTTACTTTTCTCCTGGCGGAAGAAGGAAATGTCTTTCTTCACCATTACGTATCGTTCATTTTTTGTTTTGTTTGTTCAATTTGACTAAATATTTTATTTTACACATCGTAAGATCGATTCACACTCATACACATACATCAATATGTACATATCAAATATTAACATACATATGTACAAATATAATGTTAATTTATTTCTTATATTTGTTTATTTAAGATTTAAATGCCTGATAGATGTGGATGTATTTACTAATAATTAAATGGATTCGATATTTAAAAAAAAAAAACAAATGTTTTAGGAATGCGATAGACGAGAATTTTAGCCGAAATTTTCGAAATGATGTATGAAATATGGTAGTTTTCTGGTTTTATTGACTTCGTCGCATGCCGACATAACACTTTTGGTTAGTGGCCGGGGGCCACATGAGAACACCCCTATCTTGGAAACCTGTAAAGGAAAGGAATGATTATCATTTTAGCTTCTAAGCCTGGAGGAGAAAGATTATATAAGGCGCAGTGAAAAGAAATCCATTATTTTTATATGTCTTTGAAGGCTTTATTTAAAATAATTAAAAATATCCGATTTGGGTCAAATATGCACGGTTTTATTCGATAACTTATCATCGTTACCCTATCTTCTGCACATTGGCAAAGAGATGAGAAAGTCGAATTTCACAAGTCTTTTTTGAACCGAAATTTTCATCTGAAAAATCATTCGTTATCCTGGTGGAACAACATTTTTCTGCTATCTACATCAAAACCTTCAATCAACCGTCAATTCTGACTTGGCTACCATTTGCGCCGGCATATTTTCTCTTTGCTGCCGCCAATATTTGTCACGCGCTCAAACAATACTGAGTCAAGCATTCACAAAATAGTCTCAGTAGTTTTTTGAGTACGATCTTATATCTTTCCTTACCTTATATTTCTAACTACATCTAGCGTAGCTCGATCGCATTTATACAATACCATATAGAGATTACTAAATAATGGATTTCTTTTTATTATACCTTATACGCAATACTTACATATGAGTGTTTCTTTTGTACAAATTTAAGAAAACTTGACATATCGGGACGTCCGAAATGATTTACGGCCTTCAGACCCGTAAATATGGATGTTTTTGAGAGGCGTTGGAAATGATTTTCACAAATGTACTGAAATAAAAAAATGCGTTTAATACAAGCTGTCAATATTAATTAAAAATTGGTTTGAATTTGTATCTAACGTATTGATAAAAAGGGTTTTCATTCGATAGTTGGGTAACGTGTAAAGTACAATTATATTATTTTATAGAATTTTCCATCGAGAATTCCCGGCCTTCCGATTATTTTTCGCCCCGCCCTTCCCTGAAAATTTGTGGAACAATTTTCGATATATTTCAGTTTCATTATGAGATTATCTTAATCCTTAGATATAGCATATAATAGATAGGGTCGACGAAAATTGCAGAAAACACGCCATAGCGGATATTTTTACTATAACCCACATACGAATGGAGTGTCAAGTTTGATTTTATCACTTCTACAGGGCACAATTTCCATTAGAATTTGACTATGTTTTGTACATATGTTATAGTTGTGTCAAAAATTGTCCTTATTGGACATTTCTTAGATAGTCTTCGAGCTGCTAAGCTTAGTTTTATTACCTCTACATAAATTTCTATAGAATTTGACTATTTTTAGTACATTTGACTCGGTTAGGTTAGCAATGAACCTTATTGAAAGCAGCTGGCCATAGTCAAAATTTTCATTGAAATTTTAGTTTCATTTTGTACTGTCAAGCGCCCGCTATCTCGTAAATGCATTTTTTAATTAACTGTTTAAAGTTAAACATGTTGGATTAGTTAAGGTAAGGGTCATTGTTTTCCCCAGTTTAATTTGGTATTGGATAATATGTCATATGGATGCCATATGCATCGGCTGGTACATTGATGCCACATGCAAACAGTCAACTTGAACCTATTATAAACAACCTGAGATATGAAATTCTAAACAGCAGGGGATGACGGAAAAAAACCCATAAACAATTCATACTCCGCTCTTATCGCCTGCGTGTGTGTGGACGCTCTGGGTGGCATGCCACAAAGAGTGTTAGTGAACTATAGTTCGTAAGAATATTTTAGAATGTAGTAAAGTTAGTTTTTGAAAGAAACTAGCGCGTACGGACTTGTTATTTAAAAATTGGTTGAGAAAGTTGCGTACATTAACATTAAATCTGAAATTGAATTTCCTTTTTTATTTATCACTGCCTATGGTAATCTTATTATTAATTTTCACAATTCTGATTCTATTGGTTTAACCTGAGGAGTGATATTTTTTGTTCTACATTCCCCCGGTTGGGCCCCCCAATCAACAATTCAAATTTCGCACAATCCAACTTGTTTTATTTTAGTGCAGCACGAAGGAATCCTTTTACTTCCATTCGTCTATAGTTTTTCTTTGAAAAGGGCAAAAGCTTGCTTATGCTGTCAGAGAAATTCATTCGTTAAATTTGGCCATTTAAGCTTCAGCCATTTGTTTTAGATAATGGTACAATGTTTATCTCCACTCTTTCATATTTTGTTCCTCAATATTCCAATTTTTAAAAAACCTAGACTATTTTTTATCCCAATTATTTCCAAAGGAATTCAAATTTTCAAAAATTTTTAGCAATGCTGCCTGTTTTAAATCACAATGCACGCTGTACCATTTATGTCTTCTTTTTTTCTCCAACGAAATTTCGAAAATTCCTTTTTATCGGCGTGAAGCTTGACAGATAAATCTGCACCCCCAGATTAATATTTTAATTTTAGATGTTCGTTCCAGAGTATTGTACAAATTTTGTCCCTTTTATAACTATTTGGTTCTTTGAAAACAGGAATTTCAAAATTGTCCCGTTTCTGAATTATTTTCCAGCCAAAGGTATGATTTTCCTAAAATTTCTTTTGAACCTACGCCTAAGCTCAACTATTGTTGGCCTTAACTACAGCCATTTGGTTTGGACCATGGTACTATCTTTGCCCCTTTTTTTATGTGTTAACGCTTAAAAGTGTGCGTTTACTAAAACGCTCGCCCTCGCTTAATCACCAGTTGTGCTGATTCCAATTACGGCCATTTGTTGTGATGCCGCCAGTTTTCTCCAGTTTCTTCCCTGTTTTACCTCTAAAAGTATGAATTTCCGAAAATGCGTCTCATTGCCAGATTACTCTGGTAGCCGACTTTTCACTCCTAACTTCATATGTTCACTTCTAACTTTCGGCCGCTTATTCTTGCCGGTGGTATCATTTTTGTTACCATACTTTCTTATTTCGAACACTAAATATACTAATTCGAAAAAATCACCGTCTTTCTAGCAATAGGGCTGTACGTGATCATATTATACCTTCTTTGATTATAGCTTCAAAAGACTATTCTTGAATATTGTATCATTTCTCTTTCCGCTCACTTTTATCCTCTAAATGTACAAATTTATAAAAATTCCCTCTTCATCCCTAGTCAACGCAGATATATGAGCATTCATGATTTCAGCTTCAGTTGTTTGTATCACTTTAGTCCCCTTTCTTTTCTGCTTTATCCCCTAAAAGTACCATTTTGGTGATTTCAACTTCAGCCATTTATTTTAGATAATGTTACAACGTCTATATCCATTCTTTCATGTTTTACTTCTCATCATTCCAATTTGTACAAATCCTTCCTCATTCTTTACTCCCGTTAATAGGTGAACACATACGGGTGATTTTATAATCTTAGCCTCAGTCGTTTGATATGGCTAATGCTTATATAGGGTGATTTTCTAATCATAGTTTTTTTTTAAATCGAATAAACCACTCAAATTTGCAGCATATATTAAATTTTTTTATTGGAATCGATAAATTGGCCTTTGACATTTAATTTTTAAAGATAATTTCATGTAAATGTTCTCCGCGGCTCCGTCTCAAAATGTCCATTCGGAAGGTCCAATTTTTCGTCACTTTTTCGAGCATTTCGGCCGCATTCCACGAATAACGCGTATTATGTTATCCTATAAGGCTTTAATAGTGTTCGGTTTGTTCACATAGACTAATGACTTGACATAACTCCACAAGAAATAATCAAGAGGCGTTAAATCGCAAGATCTTGGGGGCCAATTCACAGGGCCAAATCGAGAGATAAGCTGCTCACCAAATTCATCTCTCATGGTTTCACGAGCAGTGTGGCATGTTGCACCGTTCTGATGAAACCACATGTCCATCAAGTTAAACTTAGTCAATTGGGCAAAACAAAAATCCTTGTGGTTGAGTAACACATGCCCAATCGCTGAGAACGGCGACGAATTGACATTTCACGATTGTCATTAACACTGGTCGCTACGGCTGCAATATTTTCTTCGGTACACACTCTACGCATGCGAGTCGATGGTTTATGTCTTTCCAGAGCATGATGCATCTTTTACATCAAAATTACCGGAATGGGAATCAATGAAACCAAAATTGCGCATGATTGTTTTTTATTCATCAAGTAAGAAATCTTATTTTTCTAACGCAATTTTGCATAGCCCGATCGGACTTACACAACGCGAAATGCAAATTACTAAAGTCATTTATTGGAGAAATAATGGATTCTTTATATATGTATATATATTTATATATATATAATGTCCGGAGACGAATCTTATTGAACATAAACAATATCAATCTATGCTTTGATATGCCGTCACGTCCAAATTTGCATGCGGAATGTTTACGAAACAAATAAGTGCAATCTGTTTTAGCGACTTTAGAGAAATAAAATAAACCTAGTAGATGGTGTATGAATCTCCAAAAGGAAATGATTTATGGGAATCATCAGCCTGATTTCTTTCCAATTTTCAAATATGCTGATGCTGACTCTTCGCTTATGAAACTTTTATAAAATTACACAATTTTACAAGAAAACTTGCATAATGACATAAATTATTCGCTCTACATTCGAACATTTTTTTCCTAAGAACTCAAACTGCCGTGTTTTGCTTCTCCAACATATAAATATCCAAGTTTCAATATAATAGTTAGTAATGAAATCCATTCACAGACAATATAAACTTACCAGCATTGTTGTTCTCAAATCAAATTTATGGAAAAATTGTGTTATGAATATATGAATCTCCAGCACGTTGGTTACATCCTTCTTTTCCACATCTCGTAACACATCGATGAACCACTCAAAATGCTTGTGTGATGGACATATCCATAAGAAATACACCTTTTTGCAGGCCACACCCGAATATCGGTTCGTACTTGTACCAAATACTAAATCGTTTAATATTGAAGCGTACGGGGTGACACCAATGCCACCACCCACCATTACTGCTACTTCGAATTTATACCAATCCTGGTTACCACCGCCGAATGGTCCTTCGATGCGTATCTTAGGTTGGTCTTCAGGATTGTAATTACATGGATCGAAATAGTTTCGAAGTTTCCACGTCCATGGGCCTTGAGCTTTAATGTGACAGCTTAAGAAATTCTCATGAGGGGCCGAAGTCAAGGTGAAACTATGCATTTCATGGGGTCGAAAGGCAGTGCACGATAGGCGAACCCACTGACCAGAGAGATATTTTAGATTGGGTGGACGGTAGAATTTAATCTTGATCACATCTGATGGCAGTAGTTCGGTTTCTATTACATCCAAAGCCATGTATTTCGTGCGCAGTGATACAATCTTATCGAGTGTGTAAATAATTCCGGGCCCCAAAAAGAACATCCAAAATCTCGGAGGGCCTGTTAGTCGGGCTAAGCCGTGTATTAAACTCAGTATATACAGACCAATATAGAGTGTATGCATGTTCCAAAAGAACTTGTAGGCCTTTTTGCGTATGGTTGGATGAGCAAACACGAATATAATACATGTTATGATGAACAGTAGAACACCAGTGGTTCCTAAAATTGATGGAAATGGAATACATAAGAATGGACAAGCAATAATTACATGTCTTCATATAATTACCCGTTACGGTTTGGAACAGCCAGAATGTTATGTCTGGCTTATAATCGGAAGCAAAATGCACTTCCCTGGTTAGACATCTCAGATTCTCGTGCGACTGCGTGGACACATGATAAAAGTTGACAATGTGGCCCACTGTGTGCAGCACCGAAAAGAAAAGGGCAGTGCAGGCGGCGATTTTATGGAATTGTATATGCGAGTCCAAAGGAATATACTGTTGTATGGGAAACTCCTTGAGTTTTGTAATGAGATTTCTATAATAGAAGATTGTAATTAATTTCATTGGATTCCACAGATATTTGTATCCATAAATAATGAAATAATTTTGTAAGGCGTTTTTTATCATATGACTTTATTTTAAATAGAAAGCATTAAGGCAAATATATCTGTGGTCACAACCCATAACAGCCTAAGTCTATTTTTCAATATTTTCAGTACAGGAGTTTAAAGTTTTGAATCTTCACTGAAAATCAGGAGAAGGTGTTTTTTAGAAAACTTTGCTACAGATTCCAAGGAAACGAATTTTTTTACTTAGTTGTTAACAAAAAATAGTTGTTTATTCTCGCAGTCAAAAGATATTATCGAAAAAGACACTTAGGCTCTTATGAATTGTTGAACGAAAGAAAGTCAAAAAGTTAGTTAGAGTTAGGCTATTATTCCAGATTAAATAAAAAACTTTAAGTTTGGAGAAAGACCTTAACTCAATTTATATTTATCAAAAAACGAAATTGTAATTCGGAATAAGAGCTTAACTCAAGTTAGGAAAATAAAATTGTTTCTTTATTTTTTTGGATTAACGACTTAAGTTGATTTAGGCAATGATGAAAAAATAATATTTATATTTGTTGTAATCCTAAATTGACTTAGGCAGTTATGCCAAAACAGTCAATTAGAAAAATAACTTAAGCTATTAGGTTTTTTAGGATTAATTGCCTTCCTAGAAGAGATACAAACATGAAAAATTTAGAGCAAATAAATTTAGATACGCTGAATACGATGGTGCTAATAACTCAATTGTGTCCTAACTCGAGTTAGGCTGTTACGGGTTGTGACCACAGATGTAGGTACAGATTTCCTGATGTTTTATGCAGACTTCAGGTCATAAAAGGGTAAATTTTTTTTTGCAAACCATCGCTTAAAAGTTAACACACAGATATTCGGTTTGCTTCCAAGACCATATTTGCATTCGAACAGTGATATTTATTATAAAATCATCCAAAAACTATGGAATGACGTAGCAGAAATCGTTGAAAATAATAATAACTCTTAGACTTTTTTGTAATATCCGCTACGGCTTCAAGTTCGTGTTTAAGTTACTGCGAGATTCGAAGTATAAGAATGATTTCGGCCATAAATACGCTACGATTGTTAGCCACACTTTCAAGCGGTTGGAGATATTTTTTTTAATAAAATGACTTGGTTTTGATTATAGTGTTAAATCAGGAACACAAGTCCTTACCTTTCCTCTGAATCAGGGAATCAGGGAAGTTTGCGTTGGTTATTATTATTATTATTTTTTTTTTTTTTTGAAAAATGTATTTTTTGTCCAAACTATATAATACAAACAATTAATTGGCTCGTTTGATTACTAATTAGCATTTGATTAGCATTTAAAGTACCAATTATCTTTTGACCAAATACATTGCATGACTTATTAAATCGTTTGATTGATTTATGTTCGTCTGCCTGGCTGGCCGGCAGACACGTTAACTCCCATAAATCTTCACAAAACTTTTTAAAATTTACCACAGCCAAATATTTTCGCAGATCGTGGCAGGGGATTATACATTGGCTATATCAGTTCACCCTTCTTGTACCTCCCATACAAATTAGCCGTTTTTCCGAAATGAATTTTTCCCCTGAAACTCCTAATCTGAAGGCTGCAGCAGCTTAAATTTTTATTCATTGCATTATTTTATAATCCTAGCGAAAATTCCAAGAAACCAACGGGCGAATTAGCCCATATATTCTTAAGTACATATCTTTTAACTAGTTACACTAAATTCAGTCAAACTTGGCGTACGTTAAGGTCAATAAATTAAAAACAAAAATAAATAAGAGTCATATTTATAAGTTTTTTTCCATTTTAAAGACAACTAGCCGATTGCTTTGCCTTCAAATTTTATTTTTATTGGAATGTTTCATTAGCAGGAGCAGAAATAATTGCTTTTTAATTTGTGGTTTGTATAGGAGGTACCACTCCCCATTGTCCAATCCCGCCCATATTTGCAGCAGCACTTAAGATATGTACACCAAACCGATGTACCAAATTTTGTTCAAATACCGTGTTTGTATGGGAGGTACCACGCCCCTTTGTCCAATTAGACCGAATTGTAAATCTAAACCATCCCGGGCACCACCCAGACGCATATACAAAAATTTATGCAAAGCGGTCCAGCCGTTGTGGAGTTTTAAGCATCGGAACAAACCACGATTCATTTTTATATATATGTATAGATAATAAAAAGACGCTGGAAGCACCCGCTATTATTGTTCAGAATATTTGGTAGGCAAATTGTATTTTCTGTAGTCATTTGCAATTATTGCATCGACTATTGCTGTGGCTATTAATACAATTGCTTTTGCTTTCTTGGAAAGACTACTGCTGTCAACTTCGATTTGAGTCAACTTCTACAAGCACTGCAGTCTGAAGTTTTGTGTGTTTGCCGCTTCAATTAATTTATTTCCTAACAAATATTACAGGTTTTGTAAATCAAGTTATTTCAGGAATGGAAATTGTTTATTAACTTCAAAATCTTATTGTCCCTAAGAAATCACAGAGCAACGATCTATGGTTGAGGCCGATGGAGGTGGAACAATTCGTTTAAATTCTCATCATCAGTTAAAACAATATTTTGCGGATTATTTTTTTACATTCAGGAGAGAAATTCTGGACACAGTCCAACTGTTACAACGGTAAAAACAACTACTAAACGGACATTGTAATTTCTTCATTGTTAAAGCTAATAAATTGTAAATCATTCATGTATGAATGTGTCGCAGAATATTCACCTCTTTGATAGTTAAGTAGAACTAGCAATTTAGAATGAGCTTATATATTCACCACCATTTGCGTATTAGTATTTTGGATTTGTATGTCTTAAAATTTCCGATAATAAATCCATTCACTTACCTCGACATGGTTAGTAAGAGCAGAGAGTAACAAAATGACAGAGAGGCGGCCGAACCTCGAGTAATAGCTATGCCTACGCCCATTATGTGTCTCAGATCTGTGTGTTCAGCCATAAAAGAGTAATCTAGAAAATAAAACTCATTTCGTTATTATTTTACAAATATCTACATCTGATCAAACTTCCAGTCTTTAATGGAAGCATCAAATCTGATTTGCTGTTGTCGATAATAACTTACGTATAAAACGTTCCACAAACAAGACAATGGTGATGACATAAAATAGGAACAGATAAAATATATTTTGACGATTCTCTTCGAGGAACGTTATGTAACTGTCCCATTTCTCCTGCATCCAGTGCCGCGGTCTCTCTTGCATGGGTTCGATGTTGAAGGATGTCATACGTGCTACATTTGTGGAGGTGTCCAAAAAGTTTTGCTTAGCACCTTTGCAATCTAAGCCAATGGCCACAAAATCTCCTTTATACTCCTTCATCATCAGCTTGAAATCTTGATATGTGAGATGGTTTTTATGCTCCAAGCCAACATCTTGGAACATGCCATCGATCAGTTCGGTAACCTGGTCATCGCCCAAGCTGGTAGTGCGCGCGATTTCAACAAGAGAACGCATCATTTCACTCAACTCTCCCTTGTCGATGACTCCGTTGCGATCGTTATCGCACATATCGAAGATTATGCGTAGTTTGTCATCTGTTTTGCCGCGTGAAAAGAGAACCACAGTTTCTAAAAACTCCTGAAAGCTAATTCGTCCATCTTGATCCTTATCCACGATATTAAACATTTTGCGTACAAACATATCGTTGGGTTTCATGCCTAAAGCGGCGGCGAATTCCGCTTTCGAGAGCGAAGTACGCATGACAGTCATAACCTCGCCGTCTGTGGAAGCATCCGAACGGCGCCTTCTCTCACCGGGTCTCAAGCCGAAGGTCAAGGCGTAAGCCTCGCGGAAGAAGTATTCTAGGCGCTTTTGACGACGCTCTCTTGTCTCAGCACTGGCCAACATGATGTCTCGATTCACCTCCATCAAAGTCATTTCCTTTTTGTGTAAAATCAAAAAGTCCTCCAGTTTCTTGACAAATTTACGTCTGGCCCCATAAGATTCCAGTTCCAATACCAGATCGTGATCATTGGGTACTCTCAGTAAAATGTATGGTTTCTTTTTGATGTGATTGTGGGCTGATTCCTCCACAGTAACGACATCTACCGATTTCAAGCTGAACGTACGTAGTTTTTCGCCTTTGCGATCAACCGTATAAATGGCAGCTTCTGGACCAAATTTCACGGTGACCAAGCGTTTATGGTTGGCATGCAACCACTCACGGGCCAACATTTTATCAACCGAACCTTTGTGTTGTGGGGCTCTCAAAGCTTCTTGGCGAATTTTCAATTTTCGCCGCTTGCTATTTTGTAACTTGACAACGCAGTAACCGGCACCGGCACATAGGATGGGTACAAATCCCAGAAATACGCAAACATAGATAAACATTAGCTCAGAACCGGAAAAATAATCGTAGCCCTCTAAGTAGGTGCAGGGTTCCAGCTCGGTGGCATTCAATTGCATGGGCTGTGGACAGGGATCACCCTCATGCCACATAAAAACATTCGGCTGGATGTCATCTTCGCCAATATCGGTACTGTTGACAATAATATCGTACATAGTGATTTTACGAATCTCCGCTATCTCTTCTTTAGTGAAAATGCCATTTTGTACATTTTCAAACCAGAAGCGATCAGAAGCGCGCAAGCGCTGAAATTGTTCCTTGATGACAGCGGTAAAGAGTTCGCCAGGCTGTCCATATGACTCCAACATACCGCCGACATAGACATCAACGTCGTCCAATTGATTGTTGTAGGCTGATTTCAGCATCTCCAGCAGTTCGGGTTGGTTAGCAAACAAATCCGGATTGATCTCAACCCACTCGTTGCGTCTAGTCAGACCAAATGCTTCTCGAGCGCTGTTGTAATCGGGCAAACCATTGTCCCGGCCACGCATAATATTCAGAGCTCCCAAATCCCGCCTAGTGAATTCCATAGGTCCAAAAAGTTTATCACGCACGTCGGAACAGAGGACGGGATCTTCGCGTTCGGATATCTGAGACGCTAATCCCATGAGAATCTCCTCGATCGTTGTATCAGTTAGGAAATCCTATAAATGAGGTGCAATTAGTCACTTTCAATTACGGTTTCTAGACGATCACAACTTACACTTGAATCCCACCAAGTGGAACACAAACGAATGGCCGGATAACCCATCGGAGTGGTTTTGTAATTACAAGTCGCATCGCGCCTATAAATGCCAGGCGGTATCATGGTATGCCCAAAACGGAAGGCAGCTGCCTGAAATATATGGCCAATGCCTGGGTGTACATCCCTATTGTAGCCTTCATAGGCAGGAAGTTCAGAACCCAAAAATGCTGGCAAATATTCATAGATTATAATGTTCTGAAAGCTTGCAATGACAGTACGGCGGGCACGTTGAAAAATATCCTCGTCCGTCCAATCGGAATGTGCCCGTTTAATGCGTTGGGCCAAAGTGTTGTGCCACCGCATAAAGAGAATGGCGAACGAAAGAATAGCCGGATTCTGATTTGTTCTCGGATCGCCAAGTACTGAAAGAAATAGAAAATTCAGATTGCTTATCTCGTGTGGAATGGTCTACTTACAAAATAACCTCTCGGGACTGAGCATTCTCATAACATTCGGCACGGGATTGTTGAACAGCGGCACCCTCATTGTATTCTTCACCGGCAATTTGCCGCTTTTATCCGTCAGCAAAGTGCCATTGTGAAAAGAACGCATTGCATTCAACCACGCTTCCGAAGTGCTATAAATGAAACTGCCATCAATCCATGCTGTCATTTGATTTATTTGCTCTCTTGGAGCATTTGGACTTTGACCCGTGGTGCGATCATAAGCCGCCCTATGGAATGGTATGTATTTATCACCCCGGCATTCCCTGTCGTACATCTCATCACACTTCTCGATCTCTATGCGATGCATCTCAATGGGACACCCCGACTCGGAGGCCATCACGATTTCGTTCGCCACAACTTGACCGAAAAAGGCCAGCAGGGCAGTGCGATTGTATTTTGAGCCGAGACCATCACGACCGCGCATAAATAAGCGACTTAATCGCCGTGTTGAAGGGCGATTAGAGCCGGCCATGGCGTAAACACCATCTGAATATGAGGGTGGTGCTTTCCGTACCAGGTGACTATCTGTAAGTAAACAAAAGCAGAAAAGGCAAGTTGTGAAATTGAAATAGGTCACGAAGTAAGACGACATATTGAATAACAACGTTAGTCATTCTGGCAGTTAATGATGATTATTGAAGTACTGTCACATGAAAATACGGCCGGTGGCATGCAATATTCTACAAAACACCCATTAGTATCTGTGGACATGCAACTACATATGGATCGGAAATCTTATGCACAACAAATGGAATACATCGTAATGACTAATATGTAGAACTCTATATGATAAATAAATATTTCGGTGGATAGTAGAAGGTCATTGTATACCATCGATGGAAATTGCCAATTAGTAGTTGCGAATGAAAATTCAATTTTTAAATTTCAGGTATAGAAATTCATTATTTCACAAAGACTGACAATAAAATTATGAGAGGAAAAAGTAAGTGTAATTATAGAAGAGAGTTCCACAGTAGTTGGGGATTGCATCACTTTCTGTGAAGATAAAGGACGAATCAAGGTAACATTTTCTTAAGGATAGTAACACATCAATGAGTTCGCTCCATATGAATGGTTCAGCCAGTACAGAAATTTCCGTACGTTAAACCGAATTAAATATACTCTCACATGTAGTCAGGTTTATGGAAAAGATTGATGCCAATTCGATCAGTTTCGGTGGAAGGTCGGGCATACGGATTCGCACGAAGTGCTACCAACTTCACGTTAATGGCAGCGATCTAATTTTTTGACAAACACTTGTCTGTTATTTTGTCTAAAAGACTACGGAATCATGTCGTTTTATGCCTCAATTAAAAGAATATTATCGGAATGGGGCTCGAACGAAACAGCATTATTGCTTTGTATTTGTCTGGAAATTCGCAACCAGCCATTGTTAATTAGCTACGACTTTTACTTGTGAACAAATTGTTTGTGCACCAGATCATTGCACGATACAATGATATTGGTTGCATCAAAAAATGTTATGAAGGTGGGCATTCAACATTGTCAAAAATGGATCGAAAGGTGAAGACTTGAATTCAATGTAATCCACGGCAAAGCACAGTTTAATAACAAAATAATAATAATAATGTCAATGTGTCTGTTCGTAGCGTGGAGCGCATATTAAAGAATGAACTACGATTGAAGCCCTACAAAATGTAAGAAGTGAAAGATTTAACACCAGCACAAAATGCTGTTCGCCTAGGAAGAGCAAAAGTATTTAAAAACGAGCTTGAAAATTGCATCTTTTCTGATGAAAAAACTTTTACGATTCTACAATGTGTAAACATATAGAACGTGTATGACCAGAGTGCAAATTAAAAGACAATTTAGACCACCGAATCGCTCTGCGAAAGTAAACACCTGCGTTAGTGATGGTTTGGACGCGCTAACTGCCATAGGAAACTCACCACTAACCACTTGAAAAGCTTGTAAACAATGCTTTGTTACCAAGGGTACGTAAAGAGAAAGAAACTATTAGACATTTCAACAAGACTCGCCAGTATCCCATAAAGCCAATGTTTCCTACAAGAAAAAAAAAAATTCCCAGTGTATTTCTTCACAACATTGGTCACCATATTTCCCATACTTAAGCCCAATGGATTTTCCCATATGTCCCCTTCAACTGAAAAATATGAGACAGTCAACGCCTTAAAGATTGTTTTTTACCGAGAAAGGGACTACATATCATCAGGGCGCATTCATGCAGCGAAGCCTTCCCGAACAGATTCGATTCTATTATCTGCGCTAAAGATAACTACGTCAAACATATCACATATTTTTTCTAAAATGTTAAATGTTTTACAATGTACTGATGTTTAAAAAAAATAAATAAAAAAAACCAAATTGACCAAATTCCACAATTTATATTTGGTAAAATTTCAAATGCCGACCCATGAACATTATGGATCCGTCTAAGTAAAAAATTGAGAATCATACTTATATCTTCACAAGAAGAATTGAAGGTGTACATCACTTGGTATGGCAGAAATGTAACACCCAGATGAAAGCGTTTTAAGTTAAATGAATGATATCAGTCTGTCTGGCTGGTTAGATGGCTAGTTGGCTAGCCGGTATTTACGATAATTGTCGTTAATCTTTATTACATTTGTAAAACTCTACCCAGCCCAAATTTTACGAAATCATAGCCGGGAATTGTAAACGAGCTCTATCGACCCACACCTCACATAGTAATTGCTCGAATTTCCAAAATGCACACATATAACTCCATATTCATAGACTGCAGTAACTGAAATGTTTGTCCATTGCGTTGGTTTTACCAAGCTATTGTAGAATTTGAAAAATCAAATATTTAATCACGCCCCTTTCGTCCTCTCCCATACAAAGGATCCATTTAACCCACATTTTCTTAAGTGAATATGAATATTTCATGGTTACACTAAACCTGGTCAAATGTTAAATTAAGGGTTTGCTAAGGTAGTGTTCGAGAGTAAATGTGGCACCCTCTGGTATCACTCACAAGAAATCACCGATTTTCCGAATTGCAAGTTTTTTCCTGTAATTTCTAGCGCTGCTGTTCCATAGCCATTCGAGAAATTACCATACAAACTGACCGATTTTACGAAATTTAATTTCTACTCTGTAAAGCCCATTGCGTACACTGCAGAAACTTACATTTTTGCTTATAGAGTGTAAAGCTTGTTAAAATGTTCGCCGTGGCCTCGCACAGTGGTATGGATCGGAGAGGTCTACTTTTCAATGACTCTGCAGCATAAATCCGGTGGAATTTGAGCGATGCCTTGTGATATGTTGAGTTTGGTGGCATCGGTTGATTGCAACTTATTGACATTAACTTATGAGTTCAAGTCTAGCGGGGTTAAATTGCGCGAGCTTGGTGGCCGCTTCCCTCCACATATATTTTATAGCGTTAATTTCTGGAACAAAGATTTTCAACAGCAGTGCACCCATTCTAACTATAAGAATTGATTGCATGTTTTAATTTTCATATGAATTAGTGCTGACATATAAATCACAGAAAATTCGTCACATCTATTCATCTGTATTCAGCTCTTTTTTTTAATTTGGCACAATGATTTGTCCGTTAGTAAATGTATAACTTCATGTGTATGTCATTTCTTTCAGTTCTTTTTCTACTTTGAAAATTATCGGAAATATTTTCCATCGAAAATCACACTGCCATAACCATACCAAAACCACACCATATCCGGACGGATTTCTGAATGACCTCTTGCTATACTAGTCTAATTTCTGCTCTAAAAGCCAAACTTTGTTCGAAACACTGTCAAAAGATATGGAATATGGCGTCAATTTGCTTTAAGCTTTGCTGCTTGTAGAAACGGCGAAGAAAAATTGTTTAATCCAATTAACGAAAGCCGTATTTTCGAGAAAATAAATCTTTAGAATAAACCCAGGGAAAAAAGAAATATTTGGAATAACTCGAAACCCTGATCTAATATTTAAATACTCTAGTTAACATGTTAGGTATGGAAAGAAACCGTTTTTTGCACTTACAGTACCCTGGCAAAGAATTCGTACATTGTGCCCTACATTACATAGACTACAGGTCGCGCAAGTGAATAAAATCGGTTTCTGTTTTTTTCAGCAAGCAGTTTTAGGATTTATTTTTTAATTTAAAACAATAATTTGTGGTTGTTAATATGTATATACTTACTGAAAGTTTCTAAAATGCACTGATCTTCGCTGAAGAAATCGGCACAGTATGTATGAGATATAGACGTTTTCCACATGTCCTCTTACCTGGTAATAAGCCAGTACATCATACACGATACTGTGCCGCTTAAGTGTCACAATTGTGGACAACTGGTTCAGGAGAAAAGACTACAACCAACTGATTTTCGACATTTTCTAAACTTTTCATCATTTTTTCGTTAGTTAAAAGTGATATATAAAGACTGCATATATAGACTATAAAGACTTAAAAGTGATATACATATATATATCCACTGTAGAAATTATTTAGATTCGGTCCACCAAACTTTTGGTATATGCCCAACTTTGGGCCTATTAAATTGAGCTAATTTGTTTTTTTTTTACCAAAGTCTTAGCCAGTTTTTTAGAAATGTTAAACATTTTTCAAAAAATATTTTTAATTGATGGTTACGTTATCATTTTCCGCTTCGGTCTGGTGTATTAGAATTATACATCGCAGGCTCCTACATTTATAATGTAATAATAATTTCAATCAGTGGAACTGATTTAGATATTCTTATACCCAACGTTCTTTTGTGTTGCTACAAAACAACACACAGAATTAAAGCACAATGGGAAAAAAAACAAATTTGGAACCTTTTGAAGTCAAGCCCTACGTTTGGGAAACGGAGAAGGAACACCAATTTTTGCTAAATCGACGAATTTCATTGTTTGGTACTCTAAGGGGTGTGGCAGCGTAATCTATTTTCATTTGTAGTACTAAATGCCTGATGCGAGTCCAATTATAATAAATATAATGCGATTAAATGAGAGATACGAATTTTGGAACATATAAATTGAATAAGGTACTTTAGGTATAGGAGATACTAGAGAGGGCGTGGTCATTTTGCCTAATATTATTACGCAACATGATTGATGAGAATTTAAGTAACTCCAGTCTACGAATTATAAATTACAGTAGAAAATCAAATTTCGTTAAATCGGTCAATTTGCATGAAAAGAACCAGAATGGGCGTGACAACGTCACTTATTTGATTTTTCTGAACTTAGATCACCGGACGCGTAATATATGGCAAATTTGGTCGATTGGAAGATGTGGAGGTTAAAATATATGGGTTAAGTTGGTTATTTGTGTAGTTCATTTGCAATCCCCGGCTAAGATCTGGGGAAATGCCAGTCTGTATCAAGTTTTAAGAAGTTCCATAAGGATTTACGTCAGTTATCGTCAGTCAGCTAGAAAGACAGACGGATATTGCTCAACCGACTTAAAAAGTCATCAAGACCAATTTCGCCAAAATATTGGTACTTTAAATCTCCTTTTTTATGAGTATTACATTTTTGCCGTATCTGATGATATGTACCTTTATTCCTCTGGATAAAGATATAAAAGGAATTTGCAAACATATAATCTAGATTTTTATTATCGGTCGTTGAATTGATCTGTGTACTTTATAATTACAATAATAATAATATAATAATTATTCAAAGAATCGCACGATTAAAGAAATATGTGGTTTATACTAAATAATATCCGCTGGACGATTAAAGAAATATGTGGTTTATACTAAACAATATCCGTTGTAGTAAAAGTATTCACGTGTCAGGTAAATGGCACAAGGATGAGAAATGTATGTATCCAACAATCCCTATAAGTAAATGCAGCTTTTGTAAAGATGAACTCGTAAAGTTGCTAAATCTTATATTGATAATTACGTCTGCTTGCAGTACAGTAAGGGTTATCCATTTTTCGGTTTCAAAACTAAAAAATAACACACATAGCTATGATTTCGATGAAACTTTTATTTCGTTATTATGCTTGGATCTTGGCATTATGTACGAAATACAATGTCGTTTAAATGACCGCCTCTAGATTAGTTGCAGCGGTGAATCCTTTTAAGGTAATATTCGACCACTTTTTCGCACATTTCGAACGGTATCTTGGCGTTAACCTGACGAATGTTGATTTTTAAATACTCCAACGTTTGCGGATTATCCGCGTAAGCACGATCTTTGACATATCCCCAAAAAAAGTATAACGGCATCAAATCGCATGATCTTGGTGGCCAACTGACGTCGCCAGAAAGTGAAATCACGCTTTCTCTAAACTTCTCACGCAATAAAGCAAAAATCGGTCGTGTTGTGTGGCTCATCGCACCGTCTTGTTGGAATCATACATCGTCCACTAAATTAAATTTAAATAGTGGCCGATTTCATCACTAACGAATATAAATTATATTTAAACATTGACTATGTTCAAATACTTCAATTAATCAATCAATCTTTTCTCTTTACAACAAATTACCCCTCGGTAAACTTTCTTTCTTCAAATGCATTTATTGTTTCATTTAGCGTTTAGGACTTCGTTCCGAAGTGTTCATTTTATAATTTAAAATGGATTTGACAACTAAATTGTAAATGTTAACAATAATTTGTTACATTCATTACTTCAGCAATTTATAAATTTCAGGAGGTGCAACTACAAATAACTTATTATTTTAATTTTTAAAATTTAACCCGGTATGTTGGCTTTGTTATCTCTCATCTTTTTAATTATAGCTGCACTATGGTCCATAATAACAGTTTATATATTTTGGTTTTGTTAAGTTGAATCTTGTTATTATTCGTATATACCTATTTATTTCAGCAAGAGTATTGAAATCTGAATGGAAATATCCCGATTGCCTCACCACAATAATTATGTTGATTATAATAAAGAAAACTGTTAGGTACAAATAACTTGGCGCAAACCCTAATATTTGGGAAACGTATTAACTTTTCGTACACCCCTTAAATTGATAGAGATGTGATAATAATAATTTTGTTTTATTTAGTATTTGAAATAATGACCGTTTTCAACGGGCTCTTTCATAATGTTGAACAAAGATATGCGTTGAACAAAGACCACTCTAATAAACATACAATGATTTTAAAGCACCGTCAAATATTGTGTTTAACTGACAATTTAGCCTGTACAGAGACAAATTTAGTCAGATATAAAGATCGATAAATTGGTCTTTGCCATTTAAATTTTAAAAATAATTCCATGTAAATGTTGTCCGCGGCTCCGAATCAAAATTTCCATTTGAAAGGTCAAATTTTTCGTCACTCTTTCGAGCATTTCGGCCTGTACTCCACGAATAGCGTGTGTTGTGTTATCCTGTAAGGCTTCAATAGTGTTCGGCTTGTCCACATAGACTAACGACTTGACATAACCCCATAAGAAATAATCAAGAGGCGTTAAATCGCAAGATATTGGGAGCCAACTTACAGGGCCAAATCGAGAGATAGGCTACTCACCAAATTCATCCCTTAACATATCCATTGTTTCACGAGCAGTGTGGCCTGTTGCACCGTCCCGATAAAACCAAATGTCAATCAAATTAAACTTAGCCAATTGGGCAAAAAAAAAGAAATTCCTTGTGATTGAGTAACACATGCCTAATCGCTAAGAACGGGGACGAATTGACATTTCATGACCGGCATTAACACTGGCCGCTACGGCTGTAATATTTTCTTCGGTACTCTACGCATGCGAGTCGAAATTTTGCGAAATTTGGAGATAACAGCACGTATTGTTGATTCAGCAGGTCAATTATGACGACCATAAAATGGTCGTATCAAACGATGTATATTTGTCACAGAGCACGAATTTTGATAATAAATTTCAACGATTTGCAATCGTTGCTCGTTTGTTAATCTTTCCCTGATGAAATGGCAGAGTATACTGTACACTTTTCACTATGACAGATGACGTTTGGACGCCATTACCAATCAGTGGTGTCAATCTGAAAAATTTAAATTTAAAAAAATCACCCTATACTGACTTATACGTATATTTCTCCATCCAATATCGGTTTGTGTCGGTACAAAGCAGAAGGAATGCCAAAAATGGAGTAACAAATCGCCAGGTTCTTTGTTGAAAGTTACCCGAATTAACGCATAATAAATGAAGCAAAATTATAATTTACCAAAGTTTTCTCCATCGATATTATGGAGGTGGTATTTAGTTTTAAAAAATTGGCCAATTTGTAGAAGTGACACCTTAAGTGGCTTGGGAATGTAGTACTATTTTAGTCGCAGAAGTGCAATTGAATGAAAGATATGAACCTGAAAATATGTGGTTTAAATTAAGTAATTTGTACGTGGGATAACGGAAAGGATTTGCTTATCAAATTTTAAAAAAGTTACTGCAATTAAGGATTGCAGGGGAAAAAATTTAACTTCAAGAAAGAGGTGTGAGAATGTGGCTCATATTCAATCTTAGCACGTGTTTTGTGTCAAATTTGACTAAATTTAGTACAACTGCTTCGAAGCTAAGAATATATGAGTTATATTGGCCATTTATATGGAAGCAATCAGAAGGATCGCTGCTGCATAGTCTTTTCTTCTCTACTTATTTCTCAATAAAATCATTGGTTACAACTTTAGACGAATTAAAAGTTACAGAGGAAAGATTAACTGTCGGAAATCCGTCTAATTTATATGAAAGGCACTAGATAGAGTGTAGTGAATCTGCCTATTTTCATTCTTGGACTTTACATTGATAAGTTCTTAATTAAGTTCTTCTTAAATTGACAGAATTCAGTGCAATGAAATAAAAGATATGCACCTAAGAATATACATATAGACTAAATCGGTATCAGAATTGGCTGGCCAATGCTGTCCATTTTCGTTTTCAGAATTTCATTTATGAAATGCATGATGTGTGCCGAATTTGATTGGGATCCTTTTACAACTGAGAGGTATGAAGCTTGTCAACGTACATATTAAATCTGTCATTTGTCTGGGAGGTGCAATAAGGGGCGTGGTTAATCGGTCGATATTTTCAAATTTTACAGAGTTTTACGATAGAAAAATTAAGGTTAATGCGATTAACGAATTAAGAGTTACAGGAAAAAAAAATTTCAAATTTCTCAAAATTTGTCGATTTGTATGGGACATACCAAAAAGGGTCGGCCACAACCTAGTAACGAAAATAAGTGCAAAGTTTTATTAGGTTTCATTTTTGTGATTGCTTGAGATAGATACTAGTAATAAGAAAATACGCCACATTTTACACTTTTTCTTCGACAAGGACAAATACGCTATACAGGCGGCTGAAAATGTAAGTGGTGTTTATGGTTTTGATACCGTAACAGCCAATTATGCGCAACTATTTCGTCTATTTTATTCCTGTAATTTTAATATCAAATATGCACCACACTGTGGAAAGTCAATTGTCGAAAACTTCAATAAAATAAAGGAAATCGCCAAGTACGAAATCCTCTAATTATTTATAAATCGTAAGGACTTTTAAATAAAATAGATTAACAACAAGCTAACATCCCTGCTTTCAAACCTTTGGTCGCATGCATAAAAGTATGGAATTAAATATGTATCGAATACTTCTTAAATAACGAGCAGATCCATATCCTATTTTGTTTATATTTTATACCATATAAACCTGTAAGGAAATATAAACGTTTACATCGAAATGAAAAAATAAAGCTTATCCATTATATACATTGGCCTTTGAATCTATTTTATGCGTACATTGTTAACTCTGCGCCATTAGTTCGATTTCAATTCACAGTAGTTGGTTGTTTATTTTTTTTGTTTTATATGTAAAATCAATTTCTTTACAATTAAGGCAATGACTTTGTAGACATTTTAAATATTTGTAAAATTTAATAATTGCATGTTTTTCTAAGAAACTAAATGCGACTTTTGTATTCTTTCATTAATTATCGAAACGAAACAGTTTTCTACAATATGTAGGGTGACAAACGTTGCTATCAAGATATTCCTTGAAGACGTTGAAATAGTTTTTCTTAACCAGAACTATGCCAAAAAAGAATCCATTTCAATCCTGTGTGGTTTCAGTATGACTGTATAGCTTACCATATAGTCAGACCTGTTTCGGTTGAATTGAACTCCACATTCCGATGGCATCAAGGAACTCCATATTCTGATGGCGCTCAAAGTGTCCTAATTTATAAAATGTCCGGGAAGTTCCAGACGAAATTCCCTTGGAAACGGGCAATGCATTGAAACAAATTTCCCGGGATTTCCAAGCCCTATTTTTCGAGCTTGAGCACAGAGTTAATACCAATGCTTTACTCTAGGGCAAACAAGTATTTTTAGATATTTTAAAATTTTTTTTTTATTTACATATATTTCTAACCATTGTCCAACATTTTAAGAGTTTTTGTAAGTAAAATTGCCAGTTAACAGTTTAATCTAGAAATTATACTTTTTACTTACCAACGGAACCCCAATCGGGATGCGCTAAATTGTTGTACCAGCCATCGTATCTTTGTTTCTCAATTTGACTATATAATTTTTCTGTAAATAAATAAAAAAAAAAACAAAATTAAACGTAAATACAGATTATTCAGACAATTTCCAATGAAAAATAATTAACGAAAGAATAAAAAAGTCGTATTTAGGTTCTTAGAAAAACATGCAATTAGTAAATTTTACAAATATTTACATGACTAAAATGTCTACAAAGTCATTGTCTTAATTGCAAAGAAATTGATTTTATATAAAAAAAAATAAATAAACAACCAACAACTGCGAATTGAAATCGAACTAATGGCGCAGAGTTAACAATGTACGCATAAAATAAATTCAAAGGTGCGGCTGAACAACGTGAACAGATATTCTAAATCGTATGCGATTACTCGACTACTTCAAATTAGTAAAATTGAACTAATTGGTCACAGACTTATGAAAGCATTAACGTATTTAAAAACTAGTAAAAGTTGTAACAACTTACGAATAAGTTGAAAAAAATTTGGGCTTGTAGTTGTCTTTTTTGTACTCTAAGAAATTTATCGAGTAAAAAACTGTACCGAAAAAAGTTCGTTGTTATTAAGTGTGGAACTAAGTTCCCGGTTTTGACAATAGATGGCGCTAGCAGTAAGTACTATTCGATTCTGTTGTAACCTAAACATCATGAGCCAAGTTTAGGCATATGGTAAACATACCACCTCGACACAATAATGATTTTCTATTGACGTCATATTCTTTTGGTTGTGGGAATACGTATGATTTTGTGCCAAATAATCGCTATATGCGGGAAGTATTGATTTTCTTCTTTCAATCGAAGAAAACAGCGGCTGAAGCTTCAAAACGTTTACAGAGGTGCTGCTTTAAGTGAAACAACGAATCGAGATTGGTTTCGTCGCTTTACAGATGGTGATTTTGATATTGACGACCGTTCGTGTGAAGGAAGATGAAACACCTTCGAAGACACTGAATTGACGGCATTGCTTGATGGAGGTCCGTGCCAAACGTAGTTAGAGCTTGTTTAGTATTAGGAGTAACCCGACAACTCTTTTCCAAGCGATTTCATGCGTTGGGAATGATTCGAAAGCAAGGAACTTTGGTTTCTTATGAGTTGAAGCCAAGGGACGTTGAGCGTCGTTTTTTCGCCTGTGAACAACTGCTTCAGCGACCACTCAGCTTCAGTTCCACTCATATGACGACATCAAGAAATGGCTAGATTCGCGGATAGCCCCAAAATATGAACAATTTTACCTTGACGGAATTCTAGCTTTGCCAGAAAGATGGAAAAAAGTAGTAGATAGCGATGGGCAATACTTTCAATGAATCATTTTTTCATAATAAAGTTTCAGTTTTATAAAAAAAACAGGGGGAACTTAGTGGCGCACCTAATACATAGTTAAAAACATTCATAGTTGGTTTCACAGAAATCGAATTAACTGTCCTAATTACGTCCAACTACGTTAGATTTCTAAATATACGTGTAAAAGTATTTACTCACAAAATTTTTCTTTTTATGCCATAAATTGATAAAAAAATGCATTATCCACAGAAGATTCATAGGGTAAGATGGAAACATTATCATCTTGGGAAAGTGGCCTATTCGAAACGAGTCCCAATAGGTACTCGGCAAGAAAATGTGACCTTTCTATCGTATTCATTGATCTCCGACGACTTAGCGCATTAAAGATACGAGTATAGTAGTGATTGAATGTTTTTCAAGGTGCAGTGGATGATGCATTATTATGTTTTAAATTACTGCGTAATTAATTAGAAGAAATAGAATTAAAAATGAATTGTAGTTGCCATTTTTGTTGATTTCTACTATTATTTAAGCAATTTGCAGCACTTTTAAACAACTCGTAGTAACTGTCCGTTGTAGCCGAAGGTATTGCAGCTTTCAGTTATATATCGTTGTTAGAAATTATTGATATTTTTAATCTGATAATTTAGTTACCTTAAACTAAGTCCAACCAACTAAGCTTTTTCAACTATGATATATTATCAGCTACGAATATTTTTTTTCTCTTTTGTTTTTTTTATACAGCAAAGGTATATTCCCTGATGGAACCGCTCTAGGGCAGGAAAAAAGTCAAGGAATGAGAAGATATAATGAAAGGGATTGACATACATATAAATAGAAATGAAAGAAATAATAGAGCTTTCTTTCGATCGCATGAAATTTATTCACATTTTTCAATTTTTGGTACACCGAAAAAAATTTTTAGTTGTGAAGTTGAAGAAGTCCGAAGTTAATTTCCAGAGAATAAAATTAACCATTCCAATTACTACACTAGCAATTGCTTTATTAGTTCCTACTAAACTCTATAGTTGTTTTGAAATTGTCGCGATAAAAACGAACGTCTATTAATTTATAAAGGAGAGAGGATAGGAGAGGATGCAACGTAAAGGAGAGGGTATGGACAATTACTGCTGATTATCACTGGAGATGTGACCAATCAAAGGCAATATATTTAAAAAGTAAGCTCCTTATTCATAATAATTTTTTGCAAGTTTCAAGAAAATTTCTACTATGAAAATTTGATTATTAACTCTTCAGTACAAAACCTTCGCATAAGAAAGTGCTTTGAAAGAAGCTTTTCAAACGAAGAAGGGTCTGAAATAATACTTTTCATATAGAAAAGTACCTTGTAAGACTGTGCTTACGTAAAAAGCCAGTTTACTCATATGTGTAAAAAATGTGTTCCGAGACATTAATCTAAATGAAAACTGTATTCAAAGAAGATTTTCTGTATGAAAAAAATATATTCCAAGAGAATATACTGAGAGATTTCCATGATTTTTGGTAGACTTGCATGATTTTTTTCTGACTCGCTGTGGGACTATCATTCTTTAGCTCGTATGTTCAACCCCAGTTACAGACAGCTATCTTCTCTCCTCTTCAAACAATTTGGAATTTGGTTTTTATCATTCATTTCTATATTAAAAGTGTCCCCCATGGTATTTCTACATTGAAAGTGTCTTCCATGATGCTTTTCAATGTGATTGGCCTCTTTCGTGATACTTTCTGTGTGAAAGGTATCTTCCATATGAGCTGTCTTTCATGAAATTTCTCACTAGATGGAGAGCTTTTTATAACACTTCTCTGCAGAAAGAATTTCTTTCATTACAAAGTGCTTCCCATGACGCTTTTTATACCTTCACTGGAATGATATAGCCAAAAATTTAACATCCAAAAGAAAGTGTTTAAAATTAAAAGAATCTTTTGACCAAATGCGTTTCATGACTTATTAAATCGATTGGGTGATGTCCGTCTCTCTGGCTAGCTGAATGGATAGCTTCTAGGCTCAATAATTGCCGAAAATATTTATAAAACTTCTAAAAGATTCCACAGTAGCTAATGTTTTGCGATAATGGGGATTGTAAAGGGGTTGTATCCATCCACCTTCCTGGTACCCCATACAAATTCATCGATTTTTTGAAATTCAATTTGTTGCCTGCAGTTAACACGACTGGCACTGGCATCTATGCTGCAGCCTTCTCAAATATTGAAAAGGAATCAGCAAAAAAGTGGTGAAAGGGCAAAAACAAAGTTATTTGTTGCAAAGAACAAAGGTTCAAAGGATTTAGGTTCTACTCACTTGGGCCAAGAATCTTTACAATTGTATTTTGAGTGACTTCAATAGTAGTTTACTTTCCCCCTGCTACGAGCGGATACATTGAAATTTTTCGCCAATTGAACTGTATTTTATCGTAGATTACGTTGAATTCTGGACTTCATTTTTCAAAGCATATGTGGTCTAAATTCAATGGTCCAGTAGACAAACAATTTGTTCATACGTAAATGTCGTAGCTCATTTACAATGGCTGGTAGGGATTTTTCTCCCAAATACAAAGCAATAACACGGTTGTGGATGACTTATATTTTGATAACTTTGTTTAACTGCGATGTAAGGCAATATGCTTCCATAGACCTACATACTACAAACAGACTAACAGACAGACTAACGCATGTCAAAAAATGAGGGCGCTGCCATAATCGGCATTAATTTCGTAAAACTTTGAGAGCCTACTCTCGCATACGTTTGGAGTGGTGGATGAATTGATCTACCACGAATCCGCTGTGAATAAAACGAATAATATCAGCTTGGATATTAGGAGACGAGTATTGCTTGCGTACAAATTACTTGGCGATAAGCAAGCGATTTAATGACAAACCCCTCGCTAGATTATCGGCGTCGCATGAACAATAAGCTGTATGAGCAACAAACCGGCATCGACTTGGTCAAGCGCATCATTCAATATACAGCGATTGCCTTGGCTGGGTCATGTTATGCGGATGGACCCAAATACTTAAGCACCAACAATTTTTGACAACGAACGCGGTGGGCGGCGCAGAAGGGGCGACCATAACTCCGTTGAAAGGACCAGGCTTTTGAAATACTATCGAATATTCGTCTAGCGAATTTGACGAAGAAGTGGAGACGACGGCTATCATTACTTACTTTCACTATTCAAAAAATACCGAAGGAAATTTCAAATGTGTTTCAAGTAGACGACCGATTTCTTTTCACGGTTGCTAAAGTACCGAATATTTACAATTAACCACCGCTTTTATTCGTTATTCGATTACAAATCATTTTGCCAATAGCAGATCACTCATTACGGCTTTGTGACGTTAACAGATTTTCAGTTTCAAGTTTTTTGGTGACAAAATATAAGTTCGTTTTTAATGAAAACAGCACATTTTTTGTTTGTCATTAAATGAATTTTTAATTGTAATACACATTTGGTGACAATTAAATTCATTAAAATTAATGACTTCGAAAAACTGAACTCAAATGTCACAAGAAAACTAAGTTTGGAATGAATCTGTAGGCTCAAATGGCACCGCCATCGCCACCTCGGTCGCATTCAACGTTGATCGGTGACAAAATGAACATATTGATTTACACTTGCACTTGTAGCGGTGGTGCGTCCAGCATGGCCTGCGTAGAAAATGTAAATTTTACTTATTGATCTCTTTAAAAGCGTTTCTCAAATTTGTTGTACGTCCACTGATCGTTCGTCGCATGGGAGCTCCAGCCATCCATGTTTGCATTGGACTGGTTGATTAGTCTCGTGGCGTGGAATGAATTGTGATATATTCTAGACGCTGAACATTACTTTGTTTGAGCGCACGAACTTTTAGACATAAATATGAGTATTTGCGCATATTTAATGTGCGTTTGGTCAAGAAACCAACGCAGACAAAGTCACCTGTCATGTAAATGTTGCACCAAATGAAATGTAGTAAAAGTAAAATTTGGCCCAAGGATGTTGAGAAACATATTGAAGTCGTGCATTTTGAACAAGTTCAAAGTGTACAAGTCAAAAACTGGATTTCACAATGCATTTCGGTGTAGAAAGGATCTTAGTGTGAGATCAGCATTTGTTTTAATAGTTTGTATGCAGCCGTAAAGCCTTGCTTGCGACATCGCTTACGTTATGAATATATTTACTTCATTATAGTAACTGAATTATGTCTACATGCGAATACCAAGAAAGTTGAATGGTAATTATTCTCCCATAAGCGAGTGATTCAGAGATTTTAATGCTCAAACATTAAATATGGAACGGTTTCATTATTCAGATGATGTTTCTTCATATATTAATATATTCAACAGGATATTATTGTTCGAAACATTCGGAAGTGCCCGTATGGAACAGTTTGATATAATTATACTAGGATGAAATATAATTCATTAAATTCAAGCAGCCGCTAAATCATTTATAAAAAAAAGTTGTTCCCAAAACACTTTTCTAAATATATTTCTCTTTTCCGTAAGAAAAACCCCTATTTATAAAATTACAGTTTCATCCAAGATACTTATCTATAAAGTGATATATATTTCTACCTTCCGAGTCACTTCTTTAAGTGACTAGGTATCCTCAGTACGAAAAGGCGTCTTCCAAGACACTTTTCTATACGAAGAGGTGTCTTCCAAGACACTTTTCTATACGAAAAGGTGTCTTCCAAGA
>JAHXMU010000047.1:2185310-2272389 GCA_019455685.1 Philornis downsi | reverse complement strand
GGTGTCTTCCAAGACACTTTTCTATACGAAAAGGTGTCTTCCAAGACGCTTTTCTATGCGAAAAGGTGTCTTCCAGGACACTTTTCTATATGAAAGGTAGTTTTTCAAATCACTTTTCTGTTTGAAAGAGTGTCTTTTAAGAAAGGTGCGTCCTAAATATATTCCTTATATATTTTCTGTGTGAAATGTTATATTCAAAGACACGTCTCTACGCCAAAATTGGTTCACGAAGACACTTTTCTGTCCGAAAAGTTGTCTTCCAAAGAACTTTCCGAATGAAAAGTTGCCGTCTAAGACCTTTTTCTATTCAAAAGTTTATCCCCATTACACCTTTCTATACGAAGAGTTTTCTCAAAATATGCTTTTCTATACGAAAATGTGTCTTTTTTTTCTTTATGAGAGGACGTCTTTCAAACGATGTCCTCCATCTTGCTCCCCCATGTAGAGCCTTGCCGAATACTCAGTTTGGTTTCAGTTTTGATTCCGTAAATTTATTTAAAAATATATTGGGAGTTTGATTGAGGTTCGTATTCGGCACATACATTCATTTCGATTCATCAACAAATTAATTAATTAATTTTTAATTAATTTTCATCAAAACATGCATATTTGAAGAGATATATTGATTCGAGTACCGTTGCGAAATTATGGCCGGTATTGTGTAATTTCAAATTAGCACCGGTACCTGATATAGTTTCACATTTTGGCATAAATAAATGAAATCCAGCTGTCAAAATGAACATTTTTTTTTAATGAATTATCAGTATTTTGGCTACAGAGAGCAGTTTGATTTTCCAGGCAAATGTCAATCATCCAAACGAACTTGTTGATATTTTGTTGCCTTTTTTACTCTTTTTTCGGTAATTTTTAATCATTTTTTTACTTATTGCTGTACAAGAGGAAATTTTGATTGATAAGTGTGTGGCCAAACCATCAATCACGCGTTCATACGGGTGTTTACTGACATTGGCATGGGTCGCTTTGGGCTCTCTGAAAAGTATAAAAACATTAAATGTTCTATCTGTTTTGGAAATTTTCCAAAAGAAAGACAATTTGTTGGCAAAAAGAGTTTCATAAATTGAATCAGAATCGAAATTGTGTATTAGAATGTGCTGAAAAATGTTTTTTGTTTTGGAATTACAAAACGGCTGGGGTCTTAAACGATGCGTATTGAAGACCAGCTTTGATTCGTTATTTGGAAAGAGAAATAATTAAAAACTATTCTATAGTTTCGATGCCTCTGTTTTTCAAGACGATTTTCTATTGGAAATGCTGTTTTCCAATACAATTCCCAAAATTAAATGGGCTATCAATTCCTAAACTTTGGCAACCAACTTTGATCTCAGTGTTTGGATTTTGAAAATCAAGTTAGAGAATTGTTGGCAGCAAGAATTCTGGAGTTTGCTCAAAATGTATCGCATTCCATAATGTTATATTTGGTATTATCGTAACGTTCGTCAAGCAGATTGAAAAAACATATTTGTAAATCCTTCGCCATAGACTGGGTAGCCACTTAGCTTTTCAACTAGAAGTGGTCAGCCGGAACCCATGAATTGTGTATTCTTGATCGTCATATTTAGAACGATTTCATGTAGGTCAAAAATTCACCCTTTTGTCCCATAAACTTTTGCCATTTTGAAGGTAATTATTCCATTATGCCTCTCATAGAAGCCTTCGTCCTTATTGGCAAAAAACGGACGGTCGATTTTTGCAAGCTTTTCTTGAGATTAATTTTTCACCAGCAATATCATTCGCCATTGCTTGTAACAGATGGGTAACCACTTTGTGCCAGGTCTGAACTATTAGGTGTCTGCATACGAACTTCCCGGCTACGCTTCCAGAGCTCACAGGAAGTCATCGATGTGTGTGGCCTGGCGTTGTCCTGATGGCACACAATTTCTCTTCCATTGAGCAAATTAGAACACTTTGTTTGCTTCCATCAAACAATATTGATTCCATCAAATGCAGTACACATCCAAATTAAAAGGTTGGCAGTGGGGAGCGGCTCAGTAGATGATTGCATGCTAATCCCATCAAATACACAGCGAACCCTTTTTGACAGTCAACCTAGGCCATCATTTTCGGCGACTCATTTCGATGACGTTGTCGTAAATGACCTATTTTTCATCACCAGTCCCCATCCGCTGCAGAAGTAAGGTGATTTTGTTGTAATTAGGCAGCAATTCGCAGATGAAAATTCGATCAATCAGGATTTTTTTCTTTGACCGTGTGGCACCCATACATCGAGCTTCTTTGAATTGAGCCTTATTAAAGTGGTTCTAAAAGATTTCTGTGCAATGCTTACTTCCTGGTGACAGTCAGTCTTGACGATTTAAATTATCCTGTTGACATTTTCGACAATGGGTATTCCTGAGCATGATGCGTATTTGACTTCAAAATTACGGGAACGGAAGCCAAAATTGCGCATGATTGGTTACAGTGTCAGCACTATAATCGCTTTACATATTTTTAGCTGTGTAGAGATACAGGTTACCTTCGTTTTTATGCTGTATTATGCGAATGCTTTTTTTTAGTTCCAAAGTATTCGAATATGACTTTTATTCATACAAGACTCTAATACCAATCTGGCAAGAAATGATAGTTAGTTACTTCCTCCCACAGGCTTTCTCCCTATTGTATTTCACTTGACTTTTTTGGTAAAGGGGAAGATAAGGGTAGACAATCTACAGAGCATTTATGTAAAAATAATTTTTTATATTTTATTTGAAACGTAATTAAACACTTTTTTGGGACATTAAACGCTTGTGGTCAGATAAGTTTTGGTGCATACATAAATGTACTTGCAACTTTTTGGATTTTGTTCATGAAATTTCACTGTGTAATGATCTCAAAATTCTATTTGGACTTGTAGTTTAGTCTAATGTGCCATAAAGTATTAATAACCAGATTTTAGATTTTTTGGTTACGCCGCTATACACCTCAAGTAACAATACTCATATAGAACAGAGACCAACTATCGCCTGATGTTAATGTTTATTTTAAATATTGATGAGTCTCCGTGGGATTATTGAACATATCGTTGATATCACGGAGAAAAATTTAATACAGTCATGCTTTTCTGATGATAAATGTTGGGTTAACTAATGAATGTTGTTGCAAAGACATTGCATAAATGCATTGTATTCTTGTTTTCTTTGCTGACATACGCCGAAAGAGAATCCCTTTCAACTCCGTGTGTGGTTTCAATTACATAGTGCAACTTGTCACATAATCAGGCGCTATTATGGCAGAACTGCAGCGAAATTTCTCCAAAGAGATGATTTCGAGAAATTCTGCAATCCGTGGGTCTCCTGATTTTTTATACCCTTGAAATATAAATTTGGAATATTTAAAGCAGTGCGTTGGAATGATAATTCAGACAATTCCCATTGCAAACCTTTAAAATTAATAACAATGTCGCACACGTGCACTTAGCGCGGACGTCAATTAAATTCAATTAGTTTTAAAAACTATTAAAAAACTTAATAAAAATTAGTAAAAAACATAGCATATAAGGGGTGTCCTAACAAGAACGCAAGATTTAAATGACTGATGCACCAATTGAATTGTTTCTCTGGCTGTATGACATGTGGCGCCGTCTTGTTGAAACCACATGCCCTCCACATTCATTTCTTCAATTCTAGGCACGAAAAAACTGGTTATCATTTCACGATACCGAACATCATTGACTGTTTGCGCTTGACATGCCTCATTTCCATAAAAAAAGGTCCAATGATTCCTCCAGCCCAAAATCCACACCACACAGTGACACGTTGAGGATGCATTTGCTACTCGTGAATCACTCGAGGATTTTCCTCACCCCAAATGCGACAATTCTGCCTATTGACGAAGCCATCAAGATGGAAATGGGATGCGATATTTTCGGTCGATCGACCTGGTCGAAGGCGCGTTGTTGTCTTTACAAATTTTGGCAAATTTATCCATTAATCTCTTTACAGTTGACTCTTTTGGAGAATTATTGTGACCTCAAATTGATCGCTATTTGCGAAGTGTAGCCGCAAAACTTTCACTATTTCACAATGAGAATGCGTTGTTCATTCGTGGAGCACTCCATTTTTACTAACCTCGTACCTTCTACTAGCAAACAATAACAATTGTTCAAATGTCAAACAATGACACTTCGAATGGCGCCAAATTTCAATCTTGCGTTCTTGTTAAGACACCCTTTATAAATTAAAAGAGGTAATTTAGCAAGAATTTTATAGCTGATCAAACTGTAGTAGTACTTTAGTTCAGCATTATTTAGTAATTCATTATAGAAAGAGTTACGTAAAGTTCAAAGTCGACGTGGATAAGAGGGCTACGTTTAGGAATTTGGAAGCGAAATGTTAATCGCGTCACTAGAAATAGTCGAATGCAACATTGACAGTTAGAACTTCGGAATGAACCATGTTCGGCACGGCTACAACCAAAATTTGAAATAAATAACATTTATAAAATATGTAAAAATGTATTTTTGAAAAAAGGAAACTACACGTAAATGACTCACTCCATACATAATTAAAAGTACAAATAGGTGTATACATGTCATTCAAAAAATTGTCCACCGCAAGCCCCTGCTTGCCTTGCACCTTTCTGGAAAAAGGCAAATACCACGTCGTTAAAAAGATTATTTTTTTGAGGCTATCTAGGAATCGACCAAATTTTTGGTTTCTTCATATGAACAGAACAAATGATAATCGCAGGAGACAATTCCCTGTGAATACGGCGTAGGTAAGCGTTCCTCAGTAGAGAAACGTTATCATGCGATACAACAATTTTGTTGAGTCCTAAAAAGTAGCAGATTTGATTCCCTTTGAGTGTTCTATGTAATCTCAACAACTCATAATGCAAGACAACAAGTTGATCCCACTAAGTACACGACATGAGTTTTTTTAAAGAATATTCGGCTTGGCTGCAACTGTTGAAGCATAGTTCCATGATTTCCCCTTCTTTGAGTTATTGTATTGGTACCAATTTTCGCCACCATTGATTATAGGATAAAGAAATCCTTTCATTTATGCCTGGCAAACAGTACATGCACAAAATCAACGTTCAAAATTACTAGGCATCAATTCGTATGGAACTCAATTTCCTTTCCTTTGAATCATTCCCAACGAATTTTAAACAATGTGAAATTGCCTAATGAGTAAGTTCTAATGTAACTGCAAATTCCTCTTGTTTTGGTCACAAATTTTCCTTCAATAATCGCGTAGAATTTCTCGTCTTTGGGCACTTTCGGTCTTCTATCACATTCCTTTCCTGTCTACGGCGTTAAACTCAGCCTTCTTAAGCTTTTGAAAGCACTCATGATAACTTCTTCTACCTGAATCAGTTCTTGCAAATTAAAGAAAACGACTAAAGTTTCTGCATATAACTCATTCAGGTCAAAACTCGTCATTGTTTAGCGAAATAAATTTGTGATGCTGATACAAGATCGCTAATTTTTCATTTACAAAACAGAAAAATGTTACTTGTGCTCTCTACAGATAACATCGTCGAATTCGGATCAATTATGCGTTAGTTAGTTAGAGCGATTGTTGACATTTTAGGCTTTATCGACTATGCAATCTTTGCGTTGTAGAGAATTGTTATATGAATCTCAAAGAAAATCATATCAAATATTAATTCTAGATGGTATCATACAATTTTTGTTGGCATGAGGTTATTGACATCAAATGATTTAGAAAAAATTTTCTACAACTTATTTAATGTGAAACATTGCTACTTTCACTATCAACAAAGACCTTTTGAGGGGACCGCCACTGAAAATATAACTACCTCAAACAATCAAACAACCTGCCTGCTACTGTACAATGGTCGCATACAGTACATACATAAATCCACACAAAGTTACTACTCAGACTATTCCAAAACTACAAGACTTAGAAAAAAGTAAAAACAATGAAATGGCGCACATGAGAAAGGTTTCAAAATCACTATCGAACAACTACTAGTCTTCATAAAATACACCAATCAAACTGACCAACAATAAAAAACAACAATTTCATTACCGTGGAATAGATGTTGAAACCAATTAATGGTAAAATAAAGAAAATCACAAATCTCAAAAGAGAATTAAAATTTTATATCATATAACCAAGTGGAACCTAAACTTGAGCCATTATTTCGGCGCCGCTTCGTCTGCCCGGTGTTTAAATATTGATAGCCTCCGAGGCAATTTGTCTAGAACAAATTATATTTTATTTATATATTGTTTAACTGTGTGTTTTAAAGCATGTTTCGTTAGAGATATAGTCGATAAAAAATGTTCAAATGACGATGGGTCTGCCTACACATCTATAAGCTTTAACATAACATAATATGCTAATTTACTACCCATCGTAATATAGATGACCCATTCAAGCTCGTTCATAAGGTCGATTTTTTTTTGTGACAAATAATTAAGAATGTCAAATGCTTCGGTTTTTAAACATCTTTTCCAACTGGTCGCTTCAAAATTTTATAGGAATTTAATAAACTTGCCCCCTTCTGTTGTGTTCATCATGCTCGTAGCCAAATACTGGAGCATTTTCGTCCTTTCGCGTAACATGGGCCTCCTCACAATGTACTCCGTTTGTGCCCGATCGATTTTTTTTAAATTTTACGTGGAATTGTAATACAATGCAATAAACAATCTGGGTTATTGTATATCAGGAATGAGGGGTAACAGAGGGTAAATTGAATTTGGGATAATCGCTGAATTTGTTTGGGAAGCACACTAGGGGCGGACAGATATAATACAGGTTGTGCAAAGTTTCAAGAAGTTCCATAAAGATTTACGGTAGTTATCGCTTTCACCAATCAGCCAGCCAGTCAAGTGGCCATCGCTCAATCGACTTAAAAAGTCAAAAGATACGAGTACTTGGACGAGTACTTGGTGCTTTGAACGCTTCCTTCTAGGAGTTACATTTTGCCGTATTAAATGATATATGCCTTTATTCCTCCGGGTGAAAATATAATAACTGCTGTCTATAATATTCTGTACTATGAACCGTTTCATTGGTAATTTTTCGTGCATTATATATCGACATAGACCGTTTTTGAAGAAAGTTCATATACTTTGTGTTTTTCAATAATCACCTTCACAGTTAGGAAAATGCCTATTTGTTTGTCTTTGATTAAGATTGCCAAGAAAAAAAACTACAAATAATATAGCTGTTTTTACACGGAATTGTATTGACAATTTTACAAATAAATGTCAAACCAATACAGTCTATGCCGACTTTTCTAAAGCTGTCGATAGAGTTCCGCATGAATTATTGATTTTTAAGCTAAAGAAATTATCATTTGAGCTAAAGTTCTGAGCAGATTTCTTTCTTACTTAATGAATAGATAATCTTCTATTTACGAGGTGTGTTCAAAAAATAAGGAGAATTTTCACGGGCTACGTACATTCGACTTGAGATTTTTATTTTTTTCATATTAGTACACTCGTCTCGAAGATATGTTGACGGTTTTATCCATATAGCAAGCTTAGTTCCCTTGCGTTTTGCGTGTTCGGCGATCCGGTTTGTATCTCCTCAAGAACTCCTGATGCACTGCGCCATGGTAATCTAAGAAAACAGTGAGCAAAACCTTGACATTTGATCGAACTTGACGTGCTTTTTTTTGTCCCGGACTCTTCCATTGGGACGATTGGGCTTTGGTTTCGATGTCATAACTATACTCGTATGCCCATGATTCGTCACCAGTTATGGTCCTTTTAAGCAAATCTGGATCATCGTTGACGTCATTCAACAATTCATTCAAAATTCATGCCCAAAATTTCCGAAAAGTTTGCAGGGCTTGAGCCAACCGATATGCCGACATCCTCAGCAACTTCTCTAATTGTGATTCGACGATTTTCCATAGCAATTTTATTCACTTTCTCAACATTTTGATCGGTTGTTGATGTGCTGGGCGTCCAGAGCGAGCATCGTCATTCACATCTTCCCGACTTTGTATGAAAAGCTTGTACCACTTGTAAATATTTTTTTGACTCAGAGTACTCCCACCGTATGCCACCGTCAACACTTCAATTGTTTTGAGCACGTAATATCATTTTTTACACAAAATTTAATGCAACTTCTTTGATCCATTTTTTCGATAGCAGAAAGTCGCTGAAAACGCAAAAAACTTGTCTTATTTATGCCTCTCACAAACAAGCTAAATATGCTATATAGATAAAACCGTTAACATATCTTCGAGACGAGTGTACTAACATAAAAAAATAATAATCGAAAGTCGAATGTACGTAGCCCGCGAAATTTAAAAATTCAACTTATTTTTTGAACACGCCTCGTAGACCGGTTGTAATGAAGGTTCATATTTGTTAGTATTTTTCAATAATTACCCTCGCAATTAGGAAAATGTCTATTTGTTTACCCATAATTAACAAATAATTCGTAAAATTGTTGAAAAAATGACGAGAAAAACAGCTAAAACTAATTTAGCTGTTCTTACACTGCTGTTCTTGTATTCACAATTTTGAAAATAAATGTCAAACCGATGCAGTCTATGCTGACTTTTCTAGGGATTTCGATAGAGATCCGCATAACTTACTGATTTTTAAAAATTTGCATTCGAGGTAGAATTCTGAGCAGGTTTCGTTTTTATTTAATGAATAGACAATGTTCTGTTTATAGAGATGGAATTTACTCAGTCTGTTATGTAAAAACTTCTGGTGTCCACCAAGGAAGTACTGCGGGTCGATTGACTTTAATTAATATTTTCATAAATGGCATTTCGTTCGGTTTTCGTAATGGTTAATATCTTTTATATGATGATGAACTTAAGTTATTTAGAGCCATTAGATTGGTTTATAATGTTAACTTATTGCAAGAAGATTTAGATAAGCTTGTGATTTGATCAATAATCAATGGTTGGTCTCTTAATTTTTCTAAGTGTATTCAAATGACTTTTTACAGATGTCCAAATATTCGCATATTGACTTATCACGGGTTGAATCATGAGTAAAATATGTATTTATAATTCAAAGTATATTTTTCGTTTTATTTCATACGCCGAAATTCAGCACAATTTCCATTACAAAAATGTTTTAATTTTTGTTTGAATTTTTGTTTAGAATTTTTCTTCCTCTGCTTATTCCACTTGGAAACATAGGGCTTCTACAAAAGATTTGTATTTTGTTTTATCGTAACATAACAATTTAATTTCACCAAACGTTTTGTTGTTTGTTCTTAACTCCTTCATTATAGCTCTTCGCCAAGTATTCATACCCTGAGGATTACATTCTAATGATTTCTTTGATATTCTATCTCTTTGCTTTCGTAGTGTGTGACCGAAATTAGAATATGCTTCTTTTGTTAGGAGTCCAACAGCTATGATTTATATTAATCGGATTGAAAAGTTCAAAAAGTAGTTTTGAAGTTTGCCTTAAATCGTTTTTTCTTCTCGACCACAATCCCTTCTTATTCTAGTAGATCTCTTCATCACTTGGAATTATGATGAGATATGTGTTTCATAAGGTTTCTTCATGTCATCATTTCTGGATTTATCGATTGTCCGGTTTTTATATCTTTAATTCAAATTAATGCCCCACCACGCTTATTGCGGTATTATTTCCATATTGACACTCGCTAATTACGCTTGTAATGAACCTCTTTATACTTAGATTTATAAGACTTTATAACTCGAGACTTTTTTGTTCTATAATAGTTGGTTACCCACAGTAAAATAGTCTAGACCACAGAAACAAATTTTTTTAGAAAATGTCGTATGGAATATAAGTAGATCAGACTGAAATGTAAATGCATAATATGAGGAATTTTCAATAAAAATTATGGTCTGTTTAAGCGGAGAAACTAAGTTTGGATGCTTCAATTGCATTGGGTCTATAACAAAACATGTGCTGTTATGGACTATTTCCAATAAAAATCATTATCGACTCAAATCAATCTTCTCTACTAAATGTAATCAAATTCTTATTAATGTTGTGACTTTTGAAAGAGATACAACCAAGCTTGCGCGATACATTTATGTGAAGGAGTTATCAAAATGTTGACAGACGTTAAACACGAATTGTTTTTAGAAGCTTGGTTGGTATATTTGCAAGATGTGAACCGACATATATTATTTGAGTCATGAGCCATTGTTATAACAAAGTCCGGAATCATACGATCGTATGCAGTTTACGATACTTAAACCAACCGACCGCACCCAAAGAATGTCATTCAACTGATTCATTTAATGCAACTGGAGAAATTGGAAACCAATAAGTTATAAAATATGAAGACTAATACAAATCATATGATCAAAAAGTACTCAAATTGTAAATGCACTCCACATGCGCAGTAATGGGGAAAGTAGTAATGTAAACATAATTTTAGAGTTAAAAAATTATTTAAACATAATGTTAGAGCCAAGAACAAAGAGTAATTAAATTGTCTAAACTTTAATATTTTAGCCATAATTTTAAGATTGTATACATATTTGAATTTACCATTGAATTTATATTAAAATTAACCTCTCTTTTGTACATTAAAATGTACTTTTGTAAGAATATTATTGTGAATGAACTCAAATTTTTGCCCCTGAAGTGTTACATAACTCCATTGAGTGTATGTGTAATAAATGTAACTGAATTTTGAATTGTAACATATGGAATTAACTGTTGCCGAAAGTTTTGTAATAAGAAAAAAACACTTACAAATCAGATCTCAACTGGCAAGCACAACTCGTTGCCTCTATAAATCTCCTTTGAATTGGCACTAATTCTAATTCTCATCCTTTATTTATCGCCACTTGTAATTTCTGCACGATCAATTTGATTACATTTAATTTCACATAACTGCGAAATTATATGATCCAAATTACAAGTTCCAGTTTTCAGTTCTCTGTGAAATTGATCCTCCTAAAGATCATCGCTATTGGATAATTCGCAATACAGTCCAACATTTACATTCCACAACTACAACGAGAGAGGTATCAAATTGATTAGAGGATTCCCCGCTACTCCCCCTGCTATCATATCAATCATCTCTATCAATCTATCACCACCTCTGTACAAAATTATAGACATAATTTTAGAGCTAAGAACAAAGAGTAATTAAATTGTATTCATATTTCAAATTGTATTCATATTTTAAAATCAATAAGAAATCTCGAGCAAAAGCATAAATATCAATAAACATCAATAAAGAATCAGAAGTAAACTTGCCGTCACAAAAGACGGATGTGTTTTCTTCCTATATAAACGGGACTTATACTGTGCAAAAGTGTAAGGAAAACATACTGAAAAACTGTTGGAACTTATTGTGTGAAAAAGAATAAGTGAAAGTGAAATCTCTCAAAAAGTTAAGTGGACCTCTTAAGAAAAGAAGAAACGGGATCCGTGCCGAGATCGAGATAAAATTATACTTTTTCTTTTTGATAGAAGCAACACTTAAAATTGCCGTCGTAGACCCAAACAATAAGTAGTTATTAAATATAATCAAATTCTCATTACAACTGAGGACTCCATTTCCAATAGAATTCATCCTTGGACCAAACTGAATACATATACAGGGTGTCCGTCGGAAAGGTATAAAAGTAGTATACCGCCATTTTGGTAAACATTAGTCTTGACAGTTCATATTTGGCAGTCGTGAAGTAGAGACGTGGCAAATTTATTATGGGAAAATACTCGATAAACCAAGGTGTTTTAATCGTTAAAACATTTTATCAAAATCAATCGTCGATTACTGTGACGATGAAAAAGTTATGTGAAATTATTGGGAGAAACAACGTGCCAACAAGACGCACTATTCATCGTGTAGTGAATGATTTCGAAGAAAGAGAGTCTGTAGCTGATAGGGCCAAGCATGGACCACGGCGTACTGCAAGATCGGCTGAAAACATTACTGCTGCTCAAGAAAGTGTTCAAAATAATCCATCAACCTCATTTCGACGCCGTGCTTAGGAGCTTGGTCAAAGAACAACTTTGGCCACAATTTTGCACAAGGATTTGCGTTTGTTTCCATTTAAGATTCAGTTGACACAAGAGTTTCTTCCACAAAACCATTTATGCCGCCGTACATATGCCAATAGGATGTTACAGCTCATGACAGCACATGACAACCCCGATTCTCATGAAAAAATCATAATGAGTGACGAGGCACATTTTCATCTGAGTAGTGGAAAACCCTCAAATTATTCATCAGTCATTTTTGCATCCATTAAAATTGACAGTCTGGTGTGCAACCAGGAGGAATCATTGGACCTTATTTCTTTGAAACTGAAAACGGCGTAACGGTAACTGTCAATGGAGAGCGATATCGTGATGTGATTGAAAACTTTTTAACGCCACAAGTGCATGATTTGGGCTTGATTAACATGTGGTGTCAATAAGACGGTTCCACATCGCATAGAGTCAGGATTACAATGGAATTACTGCGAGACCTCTTTCCACAACAAGTTATTTCAAGAAATGGTGATATTGATTGGCCTCCACGGTCGCCTGATTTGACTGCTCCGGACTTCTTTTTGTGGGCGGATATCTGAGAACCAAGGTTTATGCAATCAAACCAGAAACGCTTGAGCAACTCAAACAAAATATTCGTGATGAAATTGATAAAATACCGTGTGAGATGTGTGAGAATGCAATGAAAAATGTGCTCAAAAGGTGGACATTTATCTGATATTGTATTCCATACATAATTGCCGACATTAAATAAAACATTTATCAATATGAGATCCATTCTCTTACATTTAATTAAAAATCATAAACAAACAAAGTATTATACCTTCCCGACGGACACCCTGTATATCGATATTTCCATTTCATTTCATTTCATTTAATTCATAATATGTGGATGGACAGACGTTGCTATGTCTATACAAAAATCAATTTTTGGTTCATTGACATATATTTTTTATGTCCATTCCGTGTAGTTAGATAGTGTGGATATATCCGTTAACTCACATGGTGCCCAACACCTTTGTATTAAAATTCAAAAAAAACCTTTGCTTTAAAATTCAAAAAAATAACAAAATAAAATAAACAAATAAATCAAATAAAATAAAAATATATCTAAAATTCCAACGATTAGCTCCCTATTAATTTTCGAAAAGTGTATTTTTGATAAGGCTCGCATAATGTTAGTATTTCAGTTTGAAATCATTAAACTACATTCATACATTTAATAATACTTTGCTGAATTATCGTACTGAATACCAGAATCATTTTATTATCGTTTTCCAAATTATTGAATACGTTGCGAACGGTATAAGTAATTCGCATATGCAAAAACCAATTTGGACAATCTACCTTAACTAAATCTCAGCTGACTTCTGTCCGTCTGTATCAGATGTACGAGTATACTGTGGTATTCAAAGTATGCAGACCAATGTTTCCGAAAAATTTTGGTTTATCAAAACCAACACAAAACTCCGTATAAGACCTTGCAAATTTAATTAAATTTTTTTTATAAAATATTTCGTTTAGTTGTTGTGTTCTTTTTTCCTTCGAATTTTGTTAAGTAACCAATAATTTTCTGAAAATGGAATACGCGGTTTTCAAGAGTGATATTCAAATTTTATTGCTTTGGATGTGTCAGCCAAATTCCTCAAAAAGAGTAGACATAAAAAACATCCGGTTTCAACAAATGCTGAAAAATCCGATAACAAATTATTTCCGTTTATATATGGGCGAGTATGAATCATTCGCAGACACTTGCTATGCTATAGACTAGAAGAGAGATGCCACTTGTGATGTGATGTGAAAGGCTAAACAGCTTAATACTTTTATTACAGCTTAATACTTTTTGCAGGTGATATCCATTTTGATGATCAGATCATAAAATGTAAGAAAAACGTCTTTTAGATTTGCTTGATTGTTTATATCTTACGAAGTATAAAAACACACTTTATGGACAAATTGTGTTTGTTATACCCCCACCCGAAGGAATGAAGGTGTATATCGTTTGATGTAGCAACAGCGTAACATTCAGAAGAGAGCGTTTAAAGTACCAGATATCTTTTGACCAAATGTTTCATGACTTTTTTAGCCAATTAAGCCGTCTGACTATCTATCTGGCTAGCTGGCAGATACCACAATTGTCGCAAGTCGTTATAAAGCTTCTGAAAATTTAGCGCAGCTTAATATCGTAGCCGCTATTTATAAATGGGTATATCGACGCACTTTTTGTGGTTTCTCCGATCAACTTTTTATTCTTTAAACACAGGAAGTAGAATTTTTATCCATCAAATAAGCTTGTAGAGATTGTCAGAATTTGAAAAAAAAAAAAAATCTATGGATTAAAAGCACCGCATCTAGCTACTCTTATACAAATGACCGATTTAACCCATTTATTGTTAAGTTCACAGTTTTTATGCACTATATTTGGTAAATGTTAACCGTTTATCAATATAGAGTCCCCTACACCTTTTGGTCTGTTGCGTACAAATTTGTCGATTTCTCCAAATTAAACTTTCCTCTGTAATTTCTAAATAGTAGGCTGAAGTAATAGTAGAAGTAGCCCATTGTGTTGAATGATTTCTCATCTATATATAAAATTGAAGGTTAGTATGTGTGAACGTTTGTACCTTCCGAATTTGTATGTTCCGAATAGATGCATGAACTAATAAACCGTATATTTATTTAAACCGATTTAACGCCTCTTGATTATTTCTTGTGGGGTTATGACAAGTCGTTAGTCTATGTGGACAAGCCGAGCACTATTGAAGCCTTACAGGATAACATAATACGCGTTATTCGTAGAATACAGGCCGAAATGCGCGAAAAAGTGACAAACAAATTGGACCTTCACATTTTGAGACAGAGCCGCGGACAACATTTACATGAATTATCGATTCCAGTAAAAAAAATTAATATATGATGCAAATTTGAGATTCGATTTGTAAAAAACTACGATTAAAAAATCACCCATATAATTAACTAGTAGGGATATAAAAAATAGATGTTTATACCACTGGCGTAGAGAGAAATATGCTGGAGTAAAAAGCGGGCGATGCCACTCCTCTTTTTAAAAATCACTTATGGTAGTCAAATAACTGATTAACCATCATAAAAATTTAACAGTATGTTGCTATTAATAACGAAATTGTTGTGTGCTATGTTGTATGTGATGAATGTGAAGGAGGCGTGGCACCGCTCACACAACGCTAGATTTTGACTGGCTATATTTCATAAACTATTAGGGACATAAAAATGAGATTTGATATACATGCTGTTGACATAGACAGCAGTATGTCCTAGAAAAAAGAGATGGCGGTGTGCATACCTATTTTTGAAAATTCATTATTGCAGCCGAAGTAACTGGTAAATATTCATGACAATTTACTAGCATATTCACATCAATTACGAAATTGTCATATGGTAATTTTGAATAGCTATGCCTTATGGATTTCTGGATATTTATAGACAAGACTTGGTATAACGCTACAGCAGGTAATATCTTCTAGCGTATAAGATGTTTTTTGTCTCACATACATACTATAAAAATTAAGAAAAACGTTTCTGCATGTACATTTCATACAAGTAACCAATTTAACCCATATATTATCATGTTCATATCTTTCAACCAATTGTATTGAATTCAGTTAAATTTGTCACACGCCAAGCGTTTGATAAATTTTGTACTTACAAAAAAAAAGGTACGGCATTTCCAAGTTCCTTCTGGAATTTTTCATTTAAATTGAGCGATTTACCAAAATAATCACCAATAATCTCCAACTTAGATTTCGAAAAAAGACCAGTAACCACGACCCTTCCATTATACCTCCCTTATAAATTACATAATTTTACTCTTATATATTCCTAAGTTCATATCTTTCATTTATATGCATTATATTCAGTATAATTTAGCACGAATCAGGCATTTAATAAATATATTTCTGCCAACGACAATGACCTGCATTGCTGTGCTCTTTAGGATTTCACACATAAAATTGGCCGAGTGATGAAAAATCTATCCTTCCCCTACATTTTTAACACCGTAAGTTACAATTGCTGAATTAACTGTTGTGCGCTGTTAAATCTGCGATCTATTGCGCCCCTTCTGCCATCTGAAAACTTTTGCTCAACACAAAAGTTAAGACGCAACTCGTCAGAATTTCATTGAAAGGACAGTGGATGAATGTATGTGTACGTTAGTTCAGCTGACTGAAATTAATTTAATTAATTAATTAATTAATTAAATTAATTAATTTAAAGGAAAATTGATAAATATTTCTTTGCTAAATAAAACGCTAATTTTACAAACAGTGGTTTTGGCATATAAATATCTCTACAAATGGTGGGGAAAACATCAAGTTGGCTGCACCGATTAATAGACTATTGATCAATATTCGTGTTACTGACAAAAGTGTTAAAGATTGTTGGGCCATATTAGAAAAGATTTTGCTGCCAAGAGAGTTTTACTTTTCCAAAACTACTCCAAAAGAGAATCCCTTTCATCTCTGAGTAATTTCAATAATGTTGCTACTACGGCTGGTACAACTTGTCACATAGCCAGACCTGTGATGATAGAATAGAAGCGAAAATTCTTCAAGGAGATGAATTGAAAAAGGTTCACATCATGGTAATATTACAAATAGGAAGTGTACTAAACAATAAAATAAAAATAAATAAAATAAATATAATATAAATAAATAAATAAATTTAAATGACTTAAAGCAATATAATTGAGAGATAATTAGGCCAAAGTCCCGTACAACCCTACGGGAAGTAGCGAATAGCTATACTACATATAAATCACCGAACGTGGACGTTATTTAAATTCAAATATTTTTAAAATCCATTAAAAGGAGTTAATAAGGTTGTATTATTTTTGAAATGAATAAAGAAAATAAAATGTATTTAATAATATACGAGTAAGTTAAAAGAACTTATTTAAGTTTTTAAATTTAGCAACATTTATCAGCAACCCTATAGTAGTATAGCTCACTAATCTTAAATCGGAGAAAAATGACAAAATCAAGGTAAGATTGTTTTAAACGTAGTAACGCTTCGGATAGTTTTGCAACATAGGAGTGACTCAGATAGTACAAAAGATTCCGCAGACGTTTCACATGTAAGATACAGTAAAAAAAATCGGATAGATGACCTTAGTAATCTGTAATTCGCGTTCTATATGTCTTATTGGATTTCGCCACATGGCGTTAGAGAAATAAGATTTCGTACTGACTACTACTCTGAGAGTTTTGTGATTGCTAGACTCAGTATTATTTGAGCGCGGTGATACCACCAAAAGAAAATTCGATATACTCGTATTGTGCGAAAACGCAAGCCAGGCAGCTGAAAATGTCAATATGGTGTGGTGGTGTGTTTGTGGCCCTGATACTGTAATTATTCCTGTAATTTTGTTATCAAAAATGCTAACTGTCGAAAATGTCGATAGAATAATGGAAATTGTCAAGTCTTAGTTTGGGCCTATATTACCGTTTGAAGGAAGCATTTGTTCAGAAGCAGCCAGCTTTGGCTAATAGGAAAGGAATAGTGTTCCACAAGGACAACGCATGGCCACATACATCGATAGTGACTCGCTAGAATTTCCGAGTTAGCATCGGTTAGGAGCATCAATTGGTTATGGCGAATGATTTTGTTGGCGAATAATTCCCCTTTGCATAGGGTCGAGGATTTTATGGAAGATGAATAATTGAATTTCCTCCAAAACAAGTTATCGAATAAAATGATGCAGATTTGACTTAAATCAAATCATTCTAAATATGACAAATAAAGTGTTCAATTTAATGCAAATTATGGATATCTTTTTACTACGCCTATGCTTCCCCACATTTCCTCAAAAATACTATACTATGAGTTTCTTAATGTAGCGACATTCATCAGTCACCCCGTACAAAAGAACTATGGATAGAAATCACCTTTCGTTCGGAAACGTTTATCAATTTTTAATGGAACAGTAACACTTCATAGTGGTAATAAATGATGTTGATGCCAGTTCTGGTACTGGCCATGGCACATAAAATATACACGCCACTGGTCACCTCAGAGCAGCAAATAAAGATCTTCTATTTACCTGCAGTGGTTTTTTCAGCTTAGACATTTTAATGTGGTTGTTGTTACGCCTTTTGGTAACTGAAATGTTTGGCACCGCTTCGTTTAATTCGTTCGAAAGCTTCACACCACAATTCAGTCAATACTCACTCCATCGTCATCTGTTAAGAATGACGTTTAGTTACGTTTGGCTTTTTTCTCTGATCGTTGTTTTGACGCTTTTTTTGTGAGTGTTGACTGGACTTAAGACAGTGACTGGAACAACGCATTCACGCTGTTTAACACGGTGGAATCCCCAAAACTAGCATCGTCATCATGTCAGTCCGTCATACCACCACCGTGTTGGAAAACACCAAACAGATGTTGGCATTTTTTTATCGCTGGTTCTGGCGTTGTTGCTTTTTGGTGATATGAACCAGCCAGCGCCATAAACAAAATTACCAAATACCCGACGAGAGCTGAGTTTGTGGCTATCTTTAGTGCTCGTTCGTTATGCACGTTTGAAGCTGTGCTCATATTGATCTGCTGCTGCCGTTCGGGCCACATTGGCCGCCTTTATTGGATTTGCTTAAATGACTGTTTGGAATTTCAATTTCTAATGTTGAGGTGTTGTTGTTTTGCTAATGATAGTTTATTTTATGTTTATATTTGGAGGGGGTTTCGCCAATTGCTGTTTTAAAATCTTGTCCAAGTGCGTGGTTGTCAGCTCAATATGCATGTTTATTTTAAATTTTTTTTAATGGTGAGGAGGTACACACAGACAGCCATTCATACATGAAATTATGATGAATGTGTAATAACAAATTTTATTAACTGAATGTGCAAATATTTGAGATTATCCATCGATCAAGGGTCAACAGTTTAGAATGCTAATATGAACAAGGAAATTAATAAAATGTATTGTAGTATAAGAGCGATATTTGCACTGCTATTTTGGGAAATGTTAGAATCTTATTTGTTTAAAGTTTACAAATAGCATTTCTCCTTCCTGTGTAGCCTTACTTGGATTGCGGTGAATATGGAATCTAACAGCTATCAGAGGCGCATATGTAAAAGAATTCCAAATGCTCCTTCTACAGTTTTTTACTACGAGAATTGGCAATGTTTTCGGTTATGTAGTCTTTCAGGCGAAGCTTTGGTCGTCGGTTGGCGTTGGTTGGCGGTAAATATGGAATCTAATAGCTATCAGAGGCGCATATGCAAATGCTCCTTTTACAGTTCTTTACACCGAGTATTGGTAATGTTTTTATTTCATTCATTAGGCATTTTTTGTGCCTAACATCGAATTGGTTTTTGGAGACCTTTCATGCTGGAGCGTTTTTATCCTCCGCGCAACATAACTAAGCGCAATCGCCTTTTTTTTTTTTGATTTTCTTGATTACGTTGGTATCAGCATACAACTTATGATTCGTGCCGATGCTCTCCATTATTAATAATTGCTCCATATATTTTGCGGAGTATTATTCTCTCGAAGAATTTCGCAATAGTTTTTATCATTACTAGAATTCTGCGCCGTACAATAAAACAAGTAGTATCAGTGTCTGATAGAACTGGATTTTTGTTTGCCGGGAGTTGGCTCTTCCTTCGAATAATTTCTTAACGTTAATCACTAATAAAGGGTGATTTTTTAATCGTAGTTTTTTTTTTAATCGAATAAAACACTCAAATTTGCATCATATATTAACATTTTTTATTGGAATCGATAAGTTGGTTTTTGCCATTTAATTTTTAAATATAATTTCATGTAAATGTTGTCCGCGACTCTGTTTTAAAATGTCCATTCAGAAGGTCCAATTTTTTGTCACTTTTTCGGACATTTCGGCATGTATTCCACGAACAATGTGTGTTATGTTATCCTGCAAGGCTTCAATAGTGTACGGCTTGTCCACATATACTAACGACTTGGCGGCAGAGGTAAGAGGCGTTAAATCGCAAGATCTTGGGGGCCGACTCATAGGGCTAAATAAGGAGATAAGCTGCTCACCAAAGCCATCCCTCAACATATCCATTGTTTCACGAGCAGTGTGGCATGTTGCACCGTCCTGATGAAACCACATGCCAACCAAATTCAACTCAGCCAATTGGGTCAAAAAAAAAAATTCCTTGTGGTTGAATAACACACGCCTAATCGCTGAGAACGGCAACGAATTTACATTTCACGATCGTCATTAACACTGGTTGCTACGGCAGCAATATTTTCTTCTGTACGCACTCTACGCATGCGAGTCGATGGTTTATGTCCAGCAAAGTAAATTTGAAGATAACAGCACGAATTGTTGATTTAGCAGCACCATAAAATGGTCGTATCAAACGATGCACATTTGTCACAGAGTACGAATTTTGATAACAAATTTCAACGATTTGCAATCGTTGCTCGTTTGTTAGGCTTTCCATGGCAGAGTACACTGTACACTTTTCACTTTGACAGATGACGTTTGGACGCCATTACCAACCAGTGCTGCCAACCTGAAAAACTTAAATCTGAAAAAATCACCCTGTACGAGTATTACCTGTTTGCAAGCAATACTCCTCGTTTTCAGGCTGGCATTATTTGTACTATTGGCAGCAGAGGTAGAAAAAACTAACCAGAAAAAAATTGAAGCCCTTCAAAATTTTCATCACATTTAAGGATACAATCCAGCCAAATTTAGTGTTTCCTACAAAGAACATTTAAACTATTTCCAAAACTATGGTAATGAAGTACTCGAAAAACGGAAACCCCGATTATTTAAACTTCCTTTCGAATTTCCAATATGACAAAACTTGCCCATACAAAAATTAGAAAAATCAATCTTTTTCAGTATTTTTGATAGACACGGGTAGGAATCAGCCCATATTGTATACGCATTTGCAAAGGATCGTAAACATTATGGGATGTGGTATTTATTGTAAAATAATAAACATATGATTTTTTGCTGGAAAATATATGAGATAAAACCATATACTATATTATGTATGTATGAGAAAATGGTGGTTCAGCCACTTACGAGTACATTTGGCTAACGATTATTTGATACAACGTTCGCAATACGTGATGGATGATCTATAAATTTCGGCTTAGCCGAACTATTGCGCTGCCGATTGTCCAAGTTTAAGCCTGTCTACTTGCTTCTTTTAAGTTTACTCAATACGGAAAATTTCAACAAAATCGGCTTAAAAGGGTGTTTATCGGTCGACTGTCGGACATATGCATTTTTGAAAAAATTATTTGTCGACTAACATGAAACCCGGGTTTCCGGAAAAGTCGTTTATTTGAATGCTCTAAACACAACTCGTTCTCCACAGCTGCTCATCTGACGGGAGCTAACATATGATCGTTGCTAAGAGCTGAGCACACATCTTTCGTGATCACAATAAAAACAATTATAAAATCGTCAACTTCACGTCAATGACGTTATTTATGCATTTGCTTCCCTTTACCAGTGCCGTGATGAGATGAACGGAACGTGTGTTGGTTCCATTCGAACATTTGATTTATTTTATAGATTCAAATGTAAACTATGCTAGAGTATGTGGTGACAGACTGAAAGTTTGGCCAGATACCGGATCTGAAACCATTTTTCTCGCCATCTACTTGTGATTATTTGCTGCTTCTAAATGCTGGCCACAGAAAACACCGCATGAGAGCTAGTGGGTGAGATTGTTGAGTGAACTTTGCTAAAGATGGTGCCAACATCATCGGAGTAATTAATTGTTATTTTTGAAGTGGTGGATGAAATAATTTTTGCTTGTCGCCTCTTCGTTTTATTCGACTGCAATTTGGTTGTATTTTCGTTTTTGTTTTGCTTCAATTCTTCTCTGTTTTGTGGGTTCTTCTCCACATTGCCTCATCTTCTTTTTTATCGATGTTCGGAGATTTTCTCAGTTTGTTGTTTTTTGTTTTGCAGTTCATTAATACTAAACAAACTGAGAAAAAAAGATGCAAACTGGTTTTCATGGTTTCGACCGCGTATACTCTCATTTGTATTGCTATTCGTGCCTGGCACTTATGTTTTGCCGTGTTGTTGTTGCTATTTCTTTGTAAAATCTATATATAGATCTGGGGTGTGCAAAATGGATTATATTCGTGGGACAATTTCGTTGTCTTCTGCTATTATTTATTGGGGGATCGATTGTTTCAATTAGCTGTTACTTCAATTTAAATCGCTGTGTAGTATTAAAGGTGTCGGAGAATAATCACGAATTTTCGTCATAATGACCCGCTTGACCACCTTAGCAGACATTCTGTCGTCTCTGCGACCGTTCTTTTTTATTTTCGTTGTCGATAAATCTGCGCTGACCTATCGTTGCTATGCTGTCAGTTTATCAATTTAAAGTGGACACCACAGCATACAGTTATCGTTATAGCTGCTAACGAAATTTGCAGTGGCCGATGTTGTGTTAGAGTTTGCCAATCGTCTATTTTGTCTTAACTGTTCCTTTGGAATTTACTTTGTGGTCTGGGAAAAATAGATCAACAAGTACTACTTGCTAGTCACGTACATACATACATATGTGTGATATACAGAGCAAGGGATGATAAATGTCTGACAAAATGGTTTCAGAACGTACTTTAGAAAGTATTATACTTTTTTAAATTTTTGCGGTGCTAAACAGAATTTTTTTTTATTGCAAATTTTTGAATATGAATGATAACTACCACGCTGCCTTATACCACTGCCTTCGTGATATACATATATACTCGTATATCTCTTATATCCAACAAGACCGCCGCAACTAAAAATTCGAGCGAGATCGTCATAAACTAGTAGGTTATTTTGGTACTTAACTTTGTAGGTAAAAATGGGGGAAAAATTATGAAGCTGATATTGAGAATAGCAAAATGCAATGACCTAAAACATTCTGCCATTTCATTCCAAATTACTTTGTTCTTTTTGATGGAGGTCTTGTAGAAAATCCTTTCACAATAAAATGTACGAAGTAGAAAATACTTATGTCTAACTGGAAAAAGATTTTGATTTATTCCAGCTTCTGATTTTCGGATCAGAAATAAACGCTTGACGGAATAAATATTCATTGCTCAATTTTTAAGTAATTGTAGGCAAGTACATAAAAAAAAGTTGTTAACCAATTTAATAACATCGATTTGTCTGACAGTCTATTTTATCTTTGGCACGTTTTCTAAGCGTTACTACAGCCAGAAAACTGCAAAGTGGCAACGTTTACACCAGAAACTGTTCGTACACATACACTTCGAGTAAACGTAAAAGCGGGTAAAGCGTCATTAAATAACTAAATAATATTGTAGTGATTTGAATTCAACTGATTTCACTTAGTGATGAAAGTGAAACTTTCCTAAAAATTGCATAATGGGGGAAGATCTTTGCGGGAAATTGCTAAAATTATCTTTAGAAGCCAACTTCCAATTCACTGGTTCTAGACATTCCTGAAGATACCGTGCAAAAGATATTAAAAAAAATCTAACTAACAAAACCGTGCGGCGCGTAGAAAGGCGTATATATCTGAAATCAACGAAAAGAAACGATTGAGTTTTGCTAATAAGTACATAATAACCAGTACAGTAATTTTAGTCATATACAGGGTGTCCGTCGGGAAGGTATACTACTTTGTTTGCTTATAATTTTTGATTGATAAATGTTTTATTTAATGTCGGCATTTATGTATGGAATACAATATCAGATAAATGTCCGCCTCTGTTAGCCTCACAAATGCGAGTCCTTTTGATCACATTTTTCGATACATTCTCACATATTTCACGCGGTATTTCATTAATTTCATCACGAATATTTTGTTTGAGTTACTCAATCGTTACTGATTTATTTGTATAAGCTTTGCTTTTCAGGTAACCCCACAAAAGGAAGTCCGAAGCAGTCAAATCAGGCGACAGTGGAGGCCAATCATTACCACCATTTCTTGAAATAACTTGTTGTGGGAAGAGGTCTCGCAGTAGTTCCATTGTTATCCTGACTGTATGCGATGTGTCACCGTCTTGTTGATATCACATGTTAATCAGTTCCAAAGCATGCAGTTGTGGCGTTAAAAAGTTTTCAATCATGTCACGATATCGCTCCCCATTGACAGTTACCGTTACGCCGTTTTCAGTTTCAAAAAAGTAAGGTCTAATGATTCCTCCTGACCAAATTGCACACCAGACTGTCACTTTTAATGGATGCGAAGTTGACTGATGAATAATTTGAGGGTTTTCCATTGCCCAGAACCGACTATTCTGTTTATTCACATATTCATTCAAATGAAAATATGTCTCGTCACTCATTATGATTTTTCCATGAAAATCGGTGTTGTCATTGGCGAACTGTAACATCCTATTAGCATATGTACGGCGGTGTACATGGTCTTGTGGAAGAAGCTCTTGTGTCAACTGAATCTTAAACGGAAACAAATGCAAATCCTTGTGCAAAATTTTGGCCAAAGTTGTTCTTTGAAGACCAAGCTCCTGAGCACGGCGTCGAATTGAGGTTGATGGATTGTTTTGAACACTTTCTTGAGCAGCAGATAATGTTTTCAGCCGATCTTGCGGAACATTGTGGTCCATGCTTGGCCCTGTCAGCTACAGACCCTCTTTCTTCGAAATCATTCACTACACGATAAATAGTGCGTCTTGTTGGCACGTTGTTGCTCCCAAAAATTTCACATAACTTTCTCATCGTCACAGTAATCGATGGTTGATTTTGATAAAATGTTTTAACGATTAAAACACATTGGTTTATCGAATATTGTTTTCCATAATAAAATTGCCACGTTTCTACTTCACGATCGCCAAATATGAACTGTCAAGACTAATGTTTACCAAAATGGCGGCAAAACAAGGTGGTATACCTTCTCGACAGACACCCTGTACCTCCACTCAACGTCCTTCTGAGTTGCTGTAAAAGTGAACAAAGTGTAGAAGGACTATCCATTTGTATGTGTAGTACCCAAGGGATAGTGGCAGTGAGGTCCACTTTCATTTACGTGTTCAATTATACTAAATGTTGTGCAGTAGAATGAAGGATATGAACCTAAGAATATATAAGTTGTATTGGAGGTACCACAGAGGCCACGGGTTGTTCGGTCTATTTTTCACATTTTACTCAGCATTATAAAGCAATATTATTGGCAAGAATTTAATTAAGTAGGCTACAAATTATGGATGACGATGGAAAATTAAATTTCAAGAAATCGGATAATCTGCATGGGAGATACCACAGTGGGTGTGGCAACAACGCCCTTTCTCTTCTTAAAACTTAGTTTACCAAACGCAACACATGTGACAAAATTGGCTGAGTTTGGTACAACCGATTGAAAGATTTGAAAGTAAAGTAGTACACTGGCTAAATTTGTCATCCGTCTGACAGATACCAGAAGAGACGTGGTTACTTGATCGATTTTCCACGTTTTTATAGAGAATTACGAAACAATGTAATGGGCAAATATCCATATTAGTATAGCTTATTAGTTAGAAACCATAGGTGAATGATTGCATTTCAAGAAATTATTCAATTTGTATGGGAGGCACTAGAATATCTAGGACGATGTTCTTTGTTTTTTACTCCTAGACACTAGAAAATCAAACTCTGAATATGTGCCAATTTTGATGGAAGTTAGTGGTATTAGATAAAAGATATAAGTCTGACAATGCATTGGTTAAATTGGTATCTATATGGGATGTGCCAAAGTGGTCGGGGTTAACTGGTCGATTTTTTTTTATATTTTACCAAGAATTATGGAACAATGCAAATGGGTACAGGTTACATACGAAGAGTTCCATAAAACGTCTGAAAATCACCGAATTTTTGTTGAAGGTACTAGAATGGGTGGCCTATGTAGCACATCCAAAAAAAATAACACAATAAGAATGAATCCTTTAATGATAACTGTTGTCCAAACAATGAAACATTGTAGAGACTCCGTGATGGTGACGATGCGTGACAGCATCGAGGGTCGGTACTCTTTTGTTTATCGAAATAACAATGATAATCTTCTGTTCATCGAATCAACAATTAAATTATAGAACTGGATGTCTCAACAGGACATTGATCCTAAACATTTCATCAAAATTGCGAAAATTTTTGGCCATCTAAGCAATTCCCACAACTTAATCCAATTGAGCATTTGTAAGAACACCTTGACAAATTAGGAATAAAAGCATTTCTGCAATAATGACTTAAAGACGCGTTCATTATAGCATGAATGGCATGCAATTTCATCCGATTTCACAAACAAAACTTTTTGATTGGATACCTAGAAGATTAGCAGCTTTGATAAAGACAACAAAATAATTGCGAGTATTAAATATAAACATTTATTATAATTTTCGTCCTAAAAACTGTTTAATTTATTTAGATGGGTAAAAATTTATACATTTCAATAAAAAGTGAATTATTTTTTTAATATGATATATGACATTTGAAATGATAAATTCAATAATTGATTTAATAAATTCAATAATATCGCCAAGTTAACATTCAGCCTACTTATTCGTTATATGTTTAAATTAAAATAAATTCTGAGTTTAATACCATCTACAGTAGTTGAACACCTGCGTTATTTTACAGTTTTTTATTTTTCCAGAATTGCAAGTAAATTCAGTTTGAACATTAATAATGTTTCATTTTTCAATTTAAAATTTATTCAGAGTTTTCTAAATTAAATAATGGCAAGTTCTGATTCACATTACGTAACTCTGTAGTTTTATCATCCTTGAACTATTGGCTTTTTAAATAATCAACTTATGTTTTTGTAGTCATCAAAGTAGGACAAAAAGTATATTAAGTTTGTAATTCCGTTTGTAACAACTACAAGTACTCGTCTGGGATCCCATAAGGTTGGAAATATAATATAAAAATATTTCACAGTCGTAGGCAAGCTAAGTTCAATATTACTGTGTCCTGAAGAAAATAACTTGACAATACAAGGACTAAATCCATTGTTAGAGAATTTTAAATTTTTCTGGATTTTTTGCAGAAAATTTCCTATTTGCAATGTGGATGGAAGAGTACAAACACAGGACAGGATATTCCCAACTTACACGTTTTTTATTTGTGGGCTTTAATCAAAAATGTAAGATTTCCATAGCTAGATTGCTAACAATTAAAACAGTTATCCTTGATAACCTCATTTTCTAAACAGATAGCAAACTTTTTTATAAAATATAGCGAAAAAGATGTGAGTGTGATAACAAAACCAATTTGTTCAAAGATGTAAAAAAGGATAATTGTTGTGAAATTATTAGTTTGTGACATTGTTTTGCAAAAATTAATGCACTGATGTAAGTTTTCTGTTTATGTTTTTGTATCTCTTTTTTGTTTGTATTATTCTTTTTCTTACTCACTTCATTCGATCGATTAATAGCTTTTTCACACAAAAACGACAAAGCCATATGAAAAATCGTTAATTTATTAAAAGGTGGCCACCGTGTTGAGGGTCTGAAGCAACTTTTGAAAAAATGTACATTTTTATATATTTTTTTTAAATGGTATGCCAACGGATGTAATTACAGCCGTGGTTACTGAAAAGCATAAAAAAAAACACTTCTCATTGAAAATATTGTGGGCATACTATGGATGAGATGAGTGCGTTTTGATGACCCTTTTTCTGGCATTTAGTCGGCCCGCATCCTTATCTTTCAAAGGGCGGCGGTACAAATCGGACAAATTGCAACAGTAGAAAAAGCTCGTTCATGCAAAGCTAAATGTCCACATTTTTCTAATATATATATCTTCGACTGAAGGAATGATATTGCAAAAAATAAAAACCCTAGAATTCCAGTATCTGCAAAACTCAAAATTTTCAGCCGATACTCGTAAAATTTCCAAAACGGAACACTGACGCGTTGTCTGCAGATAAATGCAATGGGGAAAATATTTATATAAAGCATGACGAAGTTAAAATTTTCAAGCACCGTTATTATATATTTACTCAACACTTCTCCTCATTGATTCTCCCAAAAATTACAATTTGTTGGCAACCCTACTAAACAAAAATAAATAAAATCTATTCGAAAGACGAGCACAATTACAGTCTGTTTCCATAAAAATGTTTAAAACAGTACACAAACTAATCTATGAGCGAAACAATTAAGAAATATGGTTTTTATAAAACCTAAGAAATTTTTCATGAACTATCTAAAGTTTTCAAAAATACAATGTTGCTCTATTCAATAAAAATAAAAGCTTCTCAAAATTAAAATCCTTTGGAATTATAAAGACGAATACGAATATCTGTTCGTTTGCCTGACGAAGGAATTCAGTGGCCCGTTTTATGGAAATCGACAGTAAGTTGTCTATAATTTTTAATTAGTAGTTGATTAGCTGTATTAATCTAAGTTTTTGTCGATTGCTTTTCTTTATAATGCTTGATAAAATTTGAAAAAATGGACAGTTTAATCATGTCTTTCTGGCACCTCCCATGCGAATAACTGAGTTAGCTCTTATATTCTTAGGTTTATATCTTTTACTTAACTAAGTCCCAATACTTTTAATACTACCGCAGGACTCCGTTGGTAACGACTATAAAAACTCGTCTGAGAATTCATAAAATACATATATATAGGGTGGCGCATAAGTAACGTTAAGATTTGATCAGAGAATACATTTTTTGTTTAAGTCTTTTTTTCGTCTCTTTACAGAATTAACTAAATAATACTTGGGAAATTTATGATGGAAAGGCTCAGCACAGAACAAAGAACCAAAGTTGTTCAATTTTACTCTGAAAGTCAGCATTCGATTATTCAGATTATATCAAAATGTCTTTCATGTTTGAAATTCTCCTAGCGCTCCAACAGTTTACCGATTGGTTCAGCGTTTTGGGCAAGAAAGGGTTGTCTGTCTTCCGCGTGCTGGAAAACCTCGTGCAGTTCAAAATAAAGTGACCATTGCCCCGAAACTTCCACCAGGCGACTTTCTCAGCAGTAAGAGATGTCTAGGCGGTCTTGCAAAGAATTTTACATATGTTACATCTTTTCCCATATAAGATGCAATTGGTTCACGAGCTAAAACCAGTGATGCTCAAGAACGCACTCAATATAGTAGCATATACATATATATCTTATATATACATACACACATGTGTATATATATGTATAAGATTGGGTCTGAGACTAAAAGCGGGCTGCATCCCTACAGTTATTCTGGTGCCTCTCATATGAAATAGATCCTCCATATATTATTAAGTTCATATTTTCACATTTGATTGCATTCATTTCAATCAAATTTAGTATTGGCCAAGCAATCAGCGACGTCGGAAAATGAAATCGGATTACATTGCTACTCCCGTTCTGATACATTCCATACAAATTTACCGATTTATTGAAAATCAATATTTTCCCTGTAATTTTTAATAGGCGCTCCACATTGTCCATTTCTGGCATCTTTCATAAAACTTATTTAAATTAACTCATATATTCCTAGTTTCAAGTCTTTCATTCAATAGCAATCTATTCTGAATAATTTGACATGATTCAGACTGCATACTTTTTCAGCTAAGCAAAAAGTTCGTTGTGTGAATGTAGATATTAAGTTAGTGTGGTGCAATTTCAATAGAGGATGGAATCACTCAACTTAATCCATGTTTGCTGACGACCGATGGTTTCGGTTACTGCAAAATTCTAAAAAGTGCAGGGTGGCGCATGAATCGTGCTACAAACACAAAACGTGATAACTTTTTTTTGGGTGAGGTATCAGCTTATTTTTTTGCATCTGTCCTGCCAGACTATTTAAATTTATTAAAATGAATGCATGGGATACGGAAAAGAGGTTTTTGATAGCGCAGCAATCCTTTGCAATCCTTCTGTTCAATAGGAATTTAGACGGGAGATTGGCGGCACTCCATTAAATGGACCATTATGATGTGGGAAAACATGTTTATCGAATCTCGAAGCACCGCATGAAGACAGTACCATCGAGATCTCTATATTCATGTTTAAGACACGGCTGTAGCATCGTCAGTTTAGGCAAATCCAAGCGTTTCGACTCAAATTGGAATTAGCAGACGGTCATTGCAACCAATAATTCATGATAATTTAAACTTGTTTCCCTACAAAGTCCCAGTTAAAAACAAGGTAAACGATCTCGATTTACCTATTTGCCCGAAATTTTGCAAAAAATTGTTGAAATGTCAGACAAATAAAGACAACAACTTGATAAATTGCTCGTTTATATCTGATGAGGCCCATTTTGATCTAAACGGCAATATAAACTAGCAAAATTACCGTATATGAATTACCTGTCCTGCCATATGTTCTGTTACAAATATAAAACGCGATAAAAAAAACAATATTCATATTGTATTCAAAATTATTTCATTTATTAGAAGACAATATTGGTTATTAAAAAAAATTGTATTCATTCGAAATGGCCGCCTTTTGCTTTAACACAAGCTTTCAAACGGTGTGGAGATCGAGGACGCTGCTCTGGTTAATGCTGTTTTAAGGCTTCCTAAATTTCTGTGGGGAGTCTTGCAAGCCATATTCTCCAGTTCTGACCACAAAGCATAATCCAGTGGATTGAGATCTGGACTCCCTGATGGCCAATCTTCTGCCAGGAATATTGACCCTGAGCCACTCCTGCGTGGTTTTAGCTTTGTGCGCAGGAGCAGAGTCCTGTTGGAAGATCCATCTACGTCCATTGAAAAGGGTATTGGTCAAACCCTTCACAACACAATCTAACACATCTTTTTGGTAAACCTTTGCACCAGTTTTTACGCCCTTTTCACAGAAATGGAGGGATGTGACACCATGGTGGGAGACCCCCCATCAAACCATTACGGAAGAGGGATGATGGCCACGTTGAACCCTTGGAACAACTTTTTTCGCTTCCTTAGATGAAGTGGCCTAAATCTTGTCATTTTGTTTGTTGAAAATTTCTTCCACGGTAAAAATTTTCGCATTCGTAAACAGAATGTTTTCAAGGCCATTGTCCGCGTGCCACTGCAAAAGTCGCTTGCATCTTTCCAGCCTAATTTTTTTTAGGTGAGGAGTTAGAAGATGCCCCTTGGACCGACGATAGGCTTTCATATGCAGATCATCCCGAATCAGCCTAGACATGGATCTGGTTGATATATCCAATTCCTTGGACATGATTTTCTGCTTTCTAAGGGGATTTCTCCGAATTCTTTCACGCACTGCCTTTACTACCGCACTCGTACGGACAACGCGCGGGCGACCACTTTTTGGCTTGTCTTCTACTCCAGACAAATCGCCGAATCGAGCAATAGCACGATAGACGAACATTCTTGATAATCCGAGTGGTTTTAGCAACTCGAAAATTTGGCCAGCACTCTTTCCGCACTTATGCAACGCTATTACGCCGACTCGATTCTCTTTAACGCCCCACTCCATGTTAATAGATTGCAAACTGAAACCAAACTGACTAGTATTCTTCACTAATCAGTGCATGTGTTCTGAAAAAAAGTTAACGGTTCTATTCCCGCAAGAAGTTTTGAACGATAAGCGCTGGAAATTGTGTAACAGAACATATGGCAGGACTATGTAAATGTAATCCAGAAATACTCCATGGGACGGAACTACTCTCAGAACGAATCACTGTCTGATGCGCAGATTTATCAAGGTGCATAATGGGGCCATACTTCTTTGAAGAAAACGGTGTGACACTGTCAATGGGGACAGTTATTTCAAGGTGTTAAAGGAGTATTTTTTACCCAGAACTGGGCCGAAAACGTATCCATTTCAACAGCATTTGGTGCCAGCAAGATGGAGCAACTTCACACATTGGCAGACCGGCCATGGCGGAGCTTCAACGAAAATTCCCAAACATATTAACATTCAGAAACTTCAAATTCCGCTGTCCCCCAAGGTCAACTGACCTGACTGCACCAGACTTTTTTATGGGGGGTTATGTCAAGCAAGAGGTGTATAAAACGAAATCAAGGAATATTAATGACTGCTTCAAGTCCATCAAAACAATATTTGAGGCGATCACAGCTTCAACTCTTCAGATCGCAATGAGTAATTTTCTAATAGGGTGCAGCATATGCGTGAGTGAGCATGGATGTTGTTTACGATCTATTATATTTAAAACCAGTTAATTATATAAAATAAAATTGAATTTTCTATTCGGTAATTAAAGTTTATTGAATTTCTTATTGTAGCACAATAAGATATACTCGTATTTCGATACTTCATTGTAAAAAAGGAAAACTTATCGTTCTAATAAACGGTACATCGTTAACGGCACATAAACTTCGTCTCTGACATATTTTTGTCTAAATGTCCAGCTTTGCACCTGTCCACTAGTTTAAGTTTGTTTCCAGTTGTATCTGCTTTAATAAAGCGCGAATGACTAATGCAGCGATTATTTACTTAATGCGTTTTCACCATTAAAGAGGTAGTTCTATGATAGGATCAGAGAGGTTATGGCATTCGGTTTCACTACACAGCTTTAGTGTACCGGTTACGCTCTGCATTGAATTCTTATCAATTTAGGTTGGAAACTGGTAAATTACAGAGCTGGATTCTGATCTAGTCAATCGCCGTTAAAATATTTGTAATAATAAATATAAATGTATTCGAGGAGTGTATGATAAATTTTGTAACATCGAAAAGGTAGATGGCATTGCAATTATTAGCACAACGAATATATTTATTAATAGTTCTTTACGCAATTGTCGATTTTGAAGGCACTTTTCGTTTGGTAGCCGCTATAAGCGAACAAAAAATTATAAAAAAATTGTGTATTACCTTCCTTGACAAAAGTAGAGATATTTATATATTTAGCACAATACTGTTAGCTATATGAATCATGGGGGATACAGTGATATTTATGGATATCTGGCAATTTGTTCCAACTATAACATTTGCGAGTCAATGTATCGAGAACGATCTGATGTCACATTGCCAAAGAAGTGTGGATGTCAAAATCGTCCGTTTTTCTGGTGCAAATTCGTATTTAAAAATTCATCCAAATGATTGAAGGAACCGTCTAAGGTAAGATGTAACTTTTGGTCAAATGTGCTTCATGACTTTTTAAGTCGATTGAGCAATGCCCATCTGTGTGGCTGGTAGACACAATAACCGCCGTAATTCTTTATGAAACGTCTAAAATTTAAAACTTTGCATAACCAAATAATTTTCCAGATGGTAGCCGAGAGTTGCAAATGGACCGTTAGCACGCATGAATATTAAGAAACCGCGTCGCTTGAGTTCATTGACTGATTTTATTTTCTCACTCATTTTATTTTCACCAAAATGATCTAAAGATACAACATTTAAGATAACAATGGGGATGCGCTTAAACTATATTTACTCACAATTTAATCACTAAAATACTATCGGTGTTCCTTATTAGTTGTCCGTAAGAAAACTGAATTGGAACTCATCTGGGGCACACGTGTTACCCTTATGCTTTATTTATTTACGCTACGTGTCCAACCAGAGGTTCTTCACCAGAAAGCCAGACATTTGTGAAACACAGTCTTACATGTTAGCAACATCCGTTGCGGGAATTTTCCATCATCTTCTGAATTCTATTTAATGTATTTTAACATGGACTATATCGACCCGGACTATATTCTGGTACATTCCATACTTATTGACTGATTTTCTGAAATTCTACTCATTCATTGTAGCTCCTAATTCGTAGTTTGCGGTAACTTATTTTTGACCATTGTATAAGTTTATTATACCCAGCAAAATCTGAAAAAATGGGCGAAGAACTACACCCCTTCTCGTATAGCCCATATAAAAGAGCTATTTGAACGATACATTCTTACGTTGATATCTTCTGTTTGTTTGCAACAAATTTAGTTAAATTTTCGGTGGACAAACTTTGCCCAAGGAAGCGTCTCAAAATGAAATGGGAGGGAATTGCCACTTCTTCTAGTATTTCCCATACAAATTTACCGATTTTCCGAGATGTAGTATGTCCTCTGTAATTTTTAATTAGTAGACTGCAATAGCCTGCTACACTCTCAACCGATTTAACCCATATATTCCAACATTCTTGTTTTTAATTTAGCTGCACTAAATTCAGTCAAATTTAATACATGTCACGAGTAGCCCCTAATTCAAAAACTGTAGCGACCTAATTTTTAGTTAATTTTATTCATTTACAACGCTCGATAAAACCCTGAAAAAATCGACTAGGTCAATGGTCTAAAATGACACATTTTACCCTTCTATTCTTAGCTTCATACGGCTCAAGCTATTGCACTGAATTCAGTCAAATTTGGAACTCATCACATATTTAATAATGAAAATAGACCGTAGAAATATTCCACACAAAATGGCCGATTTAATGAAATTCAATGTTTACCCCTGTGTCCTCGTAAAATGCAGTAATTTGAAATTTTCTTCTCATTTCATTAAATTGTAACGCTGGGTAAAATGTGAAGAAATTATTTACAATATTTATTGATAAGAGAATAGCGACTTACCATGCCCCTTTAGGCACTCCGTACACTTTTGCCCCAATGTAAAAGAACGTTATGGTGATGGCCAATCCACCTGTCTAAAATTTCTGTAACTGATTTTTGCTTTCTTCATTGCTTTCTCTACTATGCAAATTCCTTGTTCTGTCATCTCAATAATAACTTATATTCTCTAGAACATTATTTTCTTTGACAGTCAAATCTAAGACCTTCAAGTGAACGTACCACGATGTATCGAAATTCAAATTATTGCAATCGGCAATGTAGTCTGAAGAATTAAAAAAAAACTTATCTGAATACAAGAAAATTTTTCAAAATTGTTGTTATACAATAAATATAATTTGGACGCGGATATTTCTGCCTAATCTCTTCTAGATTAAAAGATACGAGAGCAGTCAAATCAACCTATTTCAAATTTGGCCTAATAGTGTTTGAAAAAAATGTTTCAAATGAACAGGGCTCACCAAATTCATTCCTCAGCATATCCATTGTTTCACGAGGAGTGTGGCCTGTTGCACCGTCCTGATGAAACCACATGTCAACCAAGTTAAACTCAGCCAATTGGGGGGAAAAAATTCCTTGTGGTTGAGTAACACATGCCCAATTGCTGAGAACGGCAATGAATTGACATTTAACGATCGTCATTTCTTCGGTACGCGCTCTACGCATGCGAGTCGATGGTTTTATGTCCAACAAAGTAAATTTGGTGCGAAATTTGGAGATAACACCACGTATTGTTGATTCAGCAGGTCGATTATGACGACCATAAAATGGTCGTATCAAACGATATACATTCGTCACAGAGCACGAATTTGATAATAAATTTCAATGATTTGCAATCGTTGCCTGTTTGTTAATCTTTCCATGATGAAATGGCAGAGTATACTGTACACTTTTCACTTTGACAGATGACGTTTGGACGCCATTACCCCCCAGTGCTGTCAACCTGAAAAACTTAAATCTTAAAAAATCACCCTGCAGTTATCTTGCCAAAATTGCGAATATTTATTTAGGAACTTTAAATATTGTTAATTTCGTTTTTGATAAAACAACTTATATCTGCAGAAGATGTTTTATCAAATTAAAGGTGTGAAAAGTGGGTTTTTTAGTTGGCTATAAGTTAAAATGATATATTCAATATGGGCAGTCAATGTGACAAAACATTTTACTTAAAAATTTAAAAATTTGAATCTAATTTTCATAAAAGTGATTTTACCAAGTAAATTTTGAAAAATATGCCTTGAAATAAGTTGGTCTACACTTTCATCAAGCGATTTTAAAAATGTATCGAGGAAGGAAACTTCTGGTTGTGAAACAACAAAAGCCAAAGTTTGAAAAAAACAAACTCAATAAACAAACAATAAAAAAAGGATAGTAATGAAAAAAGTTAAAAAAATTTACTAAGGTGAGGCCAATATTAGAATGACACAGCAATTTGTTTGAAACTATTATGAGCAACGATTGGTTTTATTTGTTTAAAAAGAATTATACGACATCTACTATTATAATCGAAATGCGAATTTCAACATTGGTCAACACCTACTTAACTCCTCTGACCATCTCGTCAGATTTGCTATCATTATTACCAATGATAAATCCGCCGTATCGCACTTTTTACTATAACCTGAAAGTTGACGGTGTACATGAAATTGGTGTGGATCAAGATCTTAATGATGAAAACGAAATTCAGTAACAACGATTTTTTTTTTTAAAGAATTGATTTAATTGATTTGTTTCCTGATACATACAAGTACAATCAGTTTTCATTGATAAAATAATATTAATTTTTCTTAAATAAATCTGAAATATTATAAAAAATCAACTTATTTCCAGTTTTTTGCTTTTGTTTCTTCCTTCGGCCATTTTTTTTTATAAAATCGTTAATGTGATTTTCCAGATCTCTTGTAAAATTAATGTTTTGAAAATAGGAAGCACAGTAATATATAGGGTCATCTATTTAGTGTTTTAAAACTGCCGGTCTGGCAAGGCTGTCAGCTGTTAAACATCTTTAATCTGAAGTGTTATTTATTTAGTAAAATGTTAGTTAAAACTTAAAAGTGGCGAATCAAACGTGGGCTTTTAATCGTACTAAATTTTCTTCAGAGATGAAGCTCATTTCTCACAAGGCGGTTACGTCAACAAGCAAAATTGTCGCATATGGTGCTCGGAGAAACCAGAAGTGATTGTGGAAAAACCATTGCATCGGGAAAAGAGTGACTCTTTGGTGCGCATTGTGCTCCGGAGGTGTTATTGGGCCGTATTTTTTCGAAAACTACCTCAAAAGGATTCACTGCTGCAACCAATCCAGCGGCAGTCATTTAAATGACACTTCGTACATAATGGCAAGGTTCAAGCATTATAATGAAGTAAAAGTTTCATCGAAATTATAGTTTTATGCGTGTTTTATTTAACTTTACCTTCGAAATAAAAAAATAGATAACGCTATAAAACTTGTGGGTGAAATCAACTTTCTTTTCTATACTGCTTTATAGAAGAAATATGGATCGTAACAACTTACATCGGAGACTAAAGTTATACAGAAAAATATTTTCCTTTCCTGATTAAAGTATCTCACAAGGAACATATCGTAATTGTTATATCACTTATTAGAAAAAGTCTTCCTTTAAGAATTGTTTGTAATTTTTATTATATCGCTCCGAAAATAATTGTTATTTTTGATTTTTGTAACATTTCTCCGAAAATTACAATCATTTTTTTATATTTATTATATCACCCGGCTGTTACAATCATTTTTGAATTACATTTTTCCATCCAATAAAAATCAAGAATAAAAATTTGTCAATGAGTTTTTGAAATTCAAACCAAAAAAACTGAAACAGTCTGACACTTTTATTTTTTTTCCAATGAAATATAAAAATCAAAGTATTTTGCAAATGATTCAAAGTTTTCACCAAATTAATTGCGGTAGCATTCTAGGTACACTGTGCGACAGGACATCAATTTTTCATATTTCGCTGACCCCTTTTTGGTGATTCTTAAATTGGAGTCCATAAACCAATATGGACACGGATTTATGTAAAAATTTCATATTGATGATTGAAAAAATGATGACTTAAGGGTATTTTGAGAAATTTCAATATAGTCGTAGTCATACGTTTCTAAGCCCTGTGCCATCGAGCTGGACGGGGACTGTGAACTTGGCTTCAATCCTCAGCGTATAGCGTGGCCACGTGTTGGCCGTAGAGAGCCAAAGTTCTTAATATATGTCCTCTAGCCCTTTCTTAATATCTTAACCGCTGCATATATGCCCTCTAGCCCTTGCTTAATATCTTAATTGCTTTTGAATCAATCAAAAGAATAACCAGTCATCGTTTCCCCTATGTATATTTGCATTACGTCGTGTTTTTCACAACGGTCATGCATATGTGATGGAACTTTGATTTGATTGATTTATAGTTGATCATTTTTAGTTGATCAATTAAAATATGCGTGTCAAATTTTATTGATTGTCCAAAATGTATCTTCGACCGGGAAGCGGTATCAAGAAGCTATATTGAGAGTTTTCTTCGTTTTTTGTACGGCAAGTTTTCTTTCATGTCCTTTGGCGATAAGTTGCAATTTTCTGCTTCCTTTTTTAAAGCAAACAACGGAGTTATCTGTGAGCGTGCTTTTAGAATTCCTTTTCCGTATCAAATATAATGTTCTTAATTCCAAGATTGTGCATGGAAAAAGTCAAACGCAAAACAAATAAAACTCACCAAATAATTTAAATTTCGTAGAATTATCTATAACAAAAATGACTCTTATGTTTGCACAGAAATCAAAAACGAATCAAAAATAACTTTTGTTTTTGAACGGTATAATAAATATCAAAAAAAGTGGTTATAAATAATTGTTATCATAAAAATCAAAAAATAAAAGTTTATTGCCAATATTAAAGTATTTATAGCACATTTCTTTCGCTTCGATTGTTTTGAATTAACTCCATCAATAACAGTAATTTTCGGTCCTTGGTATCACAACGTCGGTGAACGTTATGATAAACTTAAAAGTGTCACAATGTTATGGACAATTCAGCAATTTTTATGTTATCATAATGTCCATGGACGTTATACCAGGCCATTCCCGCAACATATTCGACAAAATTGATGACGTCACAATCGCAGCAAACAGTGAAGATATTCAAGAATTACAAAATCACCTCGAAATCAAAGGCAATCTTATCGAAATTCAAAATTCAGTTCAAACCATTATCCCTTTTGAGGGCCAGTCGGTACCAAACAACCCTCGCATTTAACAAGAATGGTTAGATTACATGAATTGTTGTTTGATTTTTTTTTTTTTTATTTCCATATAGATTATATGACAACAGTCCATTTAAAGTTAGGTTTATTATTTCTTACACCTGCAGCTTGCAAACAACTACTTATGGTAATTTAAAATCATCAACCTTTGCTGCATAAAGGATGTACATACATACTCGTACATATGTACTACTTGCATCCATAGGAATTGCTTAATTTATTAACAAAAATATAGTGAATTTTGAGTAGCTCTCGTACATTTGAAAGTGAATGGGGGTAGAATTAAACATTAACTCTGCCAACCACGTTTTGTCAATCTTATTGTACATTCATTAATTTTATGATTTATGAAAAGTAACGAAGCAAAGCTGTACTCGTTGCACGGTTTGCAGTCATTAGAGATGTTAATACTTTAGAGCGCAGATGTGATTAGATAATTTATAGTCATTGCCTGTATTGTGACGTGCATAATGTATGTATAATATTTGATGAAACGGATGAACATCCGAATATTTACCAAATTGGCTGAATTTTCGCAATCTTAGAGGTTATTCTCAATGCTCTTGGTGGTAACTTTGAACATTTCGATAAATTTAAAAGTTAGTGTCGCTCAATGCCATTTGTCATCCTGTGCAATGCGCAATAGTTCAATGCATTTTTGATGCATTCCTGCTTAAAATAATACTGCTTTAATAAGCTTAATAAACATGCAAGGAAAGAGAGTGTCTCTGTTTTACCCTTACTGGTATTTCAAAATAATTCTCAGGAAAATCTTTGAACTTCTTGTTATCTTATCAATCAATGCCCTAAAATGTAAATGAATTCCAAATCAATAATAAGTTGGGAAACCCAGTCAAGTTTTGTTACCTTAACTATGAACTCATCTGGCGTGAAGCAGAAATTCGAAATCCCATTTCTTATAATCAAAAATAAAAATGTGGCTGAAGATAAACTCGAGATTTAACTAGATCTATTAAACAGACACAGACACAGATCTGTTAAAGTGAGAAATTGAACGACTACATATATAAAAACATGAGTTTTAGGTGGTTTTTATATAATTCAATACTTTTGTGAGTAAATTAGGCGGGACAAAAAGTTAGTATATTCGAAGCACTAATGTGAAGTATGGAATGAGATTAGATGTATTTGCCTACAAAAACTATTGATTTTTAAATATACAATATATATATATGCTTCATTTACCCCAAACGATAAGTTATCCTACAATTAAACTTACATCAATATAATGCCATTCTTAAAGACTTTTAATAAAATTAATAAAATTAATTAATTAAAATTAATTAATAAAATTAATAATATTTTTGAGAAGAATCTCATAACTCTAAATGTGTAGACTTCCACGGTAAACATGTTCATCCACTGTGTAAAAAGGAAGAGTTCTCCTCCATCAAGTTTATGCCAGGACATTGCCATTACGGAGAACTTTCATGATAAGTTATTCACATTTTTCAAAAGAATTTCAAAAAATTCCCATACGACTTTACCCTTATGAAGGACTTTTAAGAAATGCAATTCATGTTTTTCAGAACAATTTCAAAATTTTAAATTCTTCACTTTTTATAGTACTTACATATGTAACATATTCGCCTATTATGGCTAAAAACGAATTCTTCCTCAACCATATACATACCAGGACTTTGGCTATAGGAAACGCTTTCAATAAAAGTCATCCACATTTATCAGAAGAACTGCAAACTTCTAGACCTCTTCACTTTTACGTGGCTTTCAAAGTTATTATTTTCGCCCACTGTGCCTAAACAAAGAATTCTTCCTTAACTTAACTTATACCAGGACAATGCCTTTACGAATACCCTTCAAGAAAAATCAATAATATATTTCAGAAGAATTTCAGGACTTTAATTTCTTCACTTTTTATGCTATTTGCACATACTCGTACAGCGTTATTCATTTAGTGGTTTCAACCGCCGGCAAGGGAAGGCAAGGCTGTCAGCTGTTAAATACGTATCATTTGAAGTGTTACTTATTTGGTGAAAGGGTTGCCATATACGAATATGGATCGTTTAACAACCGAAGAAGGCGTAAAAATAGTTAAAACTTACTACTAAAGAGATTATTCAAAATTGGGCACTTTTCGTGCATTACGGGTGATTATGGTCATCAAGGAATTGCAAGGAATTGGCAATATTATAAAGAAATGTATAAATTTTTAACTTTAGTCAAAATCGGTCGTCTTTTGTGGCTTATGGCAATGTCTTGTTGAAATTATGTACTGGACGATAGTATATAATCTTCAACTGCAGGTCAAAAAAGTCGGTTATCACACAACCCTAGATCTCTAAACTGAAATTCCATTCCGCCCCACTTTCACTAACAACAGCGATATTTCGATAATGCACAGGCCTGACCACACCTGCAACGCTTACACTCTCTTTATTGCATGAAAATATTCCAGAAAGCGTAATTTCACGTTTTGACGACGTTAATTGGCCACCAATGTCATACGATTTGACGTCGTTAGATATCTTTTCGTGGGGTTACGTCAAAGACTGTGTTTACGCGAATAATTCCCAAACATTGGTGCGTTTGAAAACCAACATTGGTCAAGTTATCGCCGAAATGCTGCCCAAAATGTGCGAAAAAGCGGTCAAAAACTAAACTAAAGAACATCCATTCCTGCAACCAATGCAGAGGCGGTCATTTAAATGACTTTGTATTTCGATCATAATGAAATAAATAATAAAATAATACGTTTTATTTAACTTTATTTTTGAAACTGACAAAAAAGGTGACCCATTAGTTTATTTCGCAATAACCTCTTTACAACCGAATAGTTCAAAAACCTCGGTTTTGTATATTTAGTATTTGAAATTGTTTAGCGCTCAAAACTAGGAACAGTTCTATGCATAATAGTTATTAAGACTGTAATAGCAATGGGAACTAAATGAAAAATAAATTTAAGTAAGAAGTTGTGTAACACCGAGGCGAAAAAAGGGTAGCTTCATCGGTAGCTTCGGTAACTTCATATAGACTCATTGCTTATGGGGAGGGACAAATTAGTTTTAAGATCTAATGAGGAGCTCAGAGGGAATTTTCTTTTCCTATAAAGAGCACATTTTTATAATTTCAACGCGATTTCCGCACGCTGCAAGTTTTAGCCACTTTTTATAAGAGCAGTACGAAGGTCTTCATAAAAATTTCGCTTGAGAATCCTATTACAGAGATGTTTTTGGCGCTGAATGCAATTTTTTTTCTTTTTTGCTTTTATTTCGCACGGAAATTTGAATGTTAACTATTACCTATTGAAATGTTTATTGTTTTAAGATTGGGATATTTTAAAAGAGTTTAATTATAGAAATTAATATGGAATCGAAAAATACATTATTTTGTACGTTCTCACTTGGGTTACTCTGTACCGCATATGACTTCACACCATCGTTAGAATCATATTAATGGTTATTATAATCCATAGCTTGTTCGTGTTTCATAATGTGTCATGTTTTCATGTAGATTTTTGCAAATGTTTCGCTTCAATAATTATTCGTTCGATTAGAATATTAGCAATGCGCCGAATCAAAGACTGACAGCTGAGCGATTGAATGAATGAATGGGCGATTGAATGGACGATTGCGCTAACTCACCGATGCTTCCTCAATTTGTGGCAAATAACAGCGAGTTCAAGTGAACTATAAGCGGTTATTGGTGCAATTAATAGCAAAAAAAAAAAAAAAGAAAAAAAAAAATTGCACAACATTACGCGGTTATACCTGAAGAAACCGGTAAAATATGATTAGAGAACATAGTTGAGGAATGCGATATAAGGAAGAGAGGGGAAAAGAGTGGAAACTGTCGGCCGACCCGTCTGATCATTTGGTTGGGTCTCATTTGATTGTTTCAAAGGCATTTTGTCGGAAATGATTGCAGTGCGAAAGATGTAGAGAGGTGCACTGAATTATTTTAATGGCTTCGAATTGTGGTCGTAAAGTTAAAATCTATATTTATATTTTGTAAACTTATTGAGTTTTAATTAAACGATAATATTATTCTATAATTAAAGCTATACTCCCATGAGACTGACCGACTTAATCGCGTAAAGAATTATTGTGATGAAATGTCATTATAAAACATTTATATGGCGACTTCATAATTTCCCCTTATAATACGAAGATCCAACAAATGAGAGGCATGCTAATGTAATGGACTTGAATCAGAATCGTGTTACTGTGAAAATTAGTGAAGATGTGTTCCGAAAATTAACGAATTTCAAGAATCCTGGAATATAAACAGCACATTCCAGCATGACCAAATAAAAAACATTTCAAGGGTCGCATTGCTGCTGGAAATATACCTACATCTGAAGGCATGAAAGTACATGGTGTCCGTCGGGAAGGTATACTACGTTGTTTGTTTATAATTATTGATTAAATTAAAGAGAATGTATTTTATATTAATTAATGCTTTATTTAATGTCGACAATTATGTATGGAATACAATATCAGATAAATGTCTGGCTCTGTTAGCCTCACAAATGCGAGCTCTTTTGAGCGCATTTTTCATTACATTCTTACACATTTCACGCGGTATTTCATTAATTTCATCACGAATATTTTGTTTGAATTGCTCAAGCGTTTCTGGTTTGTTTGCATAAACCTTGCTTTTCAGATATCCCCACAAAAAGAAGTCCGGAGCAGTCAAATCAGCCGACGGACACCCTGTATATATCGTATATAAAGTAGAGCAAAAATAAACCCATTATTTTTGCATAACTTTCAAGGCTTTGTTTATCTTAGTTAGAATGAGTTGATTTTGGTCAAAAATGAATCGTTTTGTTGTCACTTTGAAGGTAATTCCATTATGCCTCTTTTACAAGCAAACTTCGTCCTCATTGGCAAAAAACTGGGACTCTCTAGAGACGAATTTTTTATCATCAAAATTATTCGCCATTGACAGGAACAGGTGGTAATCACTCACTTGGTGCCGGGTCCGAATTATAAGGTGGGTGCATTAGGACTTCTCAACCAAGCTCCCGGAGCTTCTGGTGAGTCACTATCGATGTGTGTGGCCAGACGTTGTCCAAATGGAACATGATCCATCCCTTAATGGCCAAAGATACCTCCTTCTAGGCGATTGATTCATTCAAATGGCCCAATTGTTGACAGTACAAGAGTTTATCCGCAGAGAAGCAACTCATGATAGACGATTTCTTGGCAGTCATAACAAAAATGTAACAAGACCTTCCTGACTACTAGACTTGGCTTGGCCACTGCTTTTTATCATCAGTCACCAACCGCTTCGAAAATGGTTCGATTTTGCTGTGATTCAGTAGCGATTCGCAGATGGAAATTCGTTCCATGAGTTTTTTTTTTTGCGTAAACTCGTGTGAAGTCCACACATCGAGCTTCCTTTTGCATTGAACCTTATTCAAGCGGTTTCAAAAGGTTTTACGCCTTCATCGGGACGAACGGAAGTATGTATCATTTGATGCGGCCAAAAATGTAACACCCAGAAGGAAGCTTTAAAGTTTCAATTATCTTTTGACTTTGACCAAAAGGTTTTCATGACTTTTTAAGTCGACTGAATTGATATTCCTCTGTTTAACTGGATGGATGGACAACAGTATAACTATCTTAAATCGTTATGAAACTTCCGAAGACTTGGCATATCCACATAGTTTCCCAGACCGCAGCAGAAGATCGTAAACGAACTATATCGACCCATACCTTCTGGTAGTTTTTACACAAATTAGCCGACTTTCAGAAATTCAATTTCCTCTCTGCAACACCTCATTCATAATCTGTAGTAACCCACATTTTTGTTTATTGAATTATATCAAAGTTGCTGCTAAAGTTAAAAATAAACTATTAACCCAACAAATTCTGGTACCTCCTATACAAATGACCAATTTAACAAATATAATCTTGGCTTCTTCCAATCTTTTACGATTAATTTACTCAACTTCGGTATACTCGTACGTTGAGCATTCGCCAAAATAGGAGCTCAGAATGAAAACGGAGCACGTTGCCACTCCCATGCTGGTATTTCCGTCTAAATTGATCGATTTTTTTTAAATGTAATCAATCCTCTGTGATTTTTAATTCGTCAGCTGTAGTAGTCTAGATTTTTATCCATTACACTGTCTTACAATTCTCTACTATATCGAAGAAAAATTGATTAAGTAAATGCAAGTATCAGAAGTGATGTGATGATGCCCGCCATTATTGTCCTCAGAACTTACCCAGTGCAATTGTTTGAAAGATGTGAAACTGATATTAATATTTGATAGATTCTTCTCAAATTTTACCAAACATTATTAATCAATACAATGAGCACAAATCTAGGCTATTACAGTTTACTTATTGGAAATTATCGAAAAAATATTGAATTTAGGAAAAACAATTTGTATGGGAAGCATCTTAAAGCACATAGCGGTGCAACCAATTTTTATTTTTAAACTTTAGGTTAGCAAATGCTGAATGCATATGAAATTTTAATCAATTTTGTGCAACCTAATGAAATCTATGAACTTACGACTCTTTGAGTCAACTCGGTCGTTTATATAAGAGGCACCTGAAGAGGCATGAATAATTGGTAAATTCTTTACATTTTGTTAGGCAATATAAATAAATACACCAGAAAAAAATTTAGGTTGTTCTAATATGTTGTTTAGAAGTTACAGCGACAAATTTGAGTTTTGGAAAATCAGTCAATTTGCATGTGAGATACTAGAAGAGGTGAGTTTAGAGGCGAGTAGACCATTTACAAACGCTCATTTCGTGAAGATTTACAGCCAGCCAACTAGCTAGTCAGCCAGATAGACGGATATCGCTCAATCAATTTAAAAATTTCTGAAACACATTTGGCCAAAAGGGATGTGGTATTTTAGACGCTTCTTCCTGTGTGCTATATTTTTAAACGTACCATGTGATATATAAATTCATTCATAAATTAATATCCTGACTGGCATGCTTATATTTATGTTTTATTTGATGGTGTGAAATGATATTACCTATATTTTAGAGGCAGTTGTCAGCCGCTACTGAATGGCTGTGTGTTTAGCATTCATAGCCCCAAATTGCTTATCCGATTTCGATTAAGCCTTTATATGATGTAGAGATCAGTGATGAAAAACTTTATATTACAAAAAAATTTCTATAGATGGCGCTGTCTCCGTGAAACTTATTTTCTCTGCAAATCGCAAAAATTGACATAAAATTGCGAAAACTGGCAGCTGCGTGGAACTTGCTTGCCATTTTTACACATTCGAATTTTGTGATTTTTTTATGATGTGAGCGGATGACGCCAAACACCCACTACACATAAAACATCAAAATGTTACCAGAGCTAATTTATTATAAACGGGTACCCATTTTTCGGTTTCTGAAGTAAAGTTAAATAAAACACACAGCTATGATTTCGGTAAAATTTTTATTTGATTACAATGTTTAGATCTTGCTCTTATGTACGAAATACAATGTCATTTAAATGACCATCTCTGGTCTGATTGCAGCAGTGGATCCTTCTGAGGTAGTTTTCGACCACTTTTTCGCACATTGCGGGCGTTATGTCGGCGATAACTTAACGAATGTTTATTTTCAAGTGCTTCAACGTTTGGGTATTATCCGCGTAAACAGGGTCTTTGACGTAGTTCCACAAAATAAAAAGTTTAAAAGCGTCAAATCGTGTGACCTTGGTGGCAAATTGACGACGCCAAAAAGTGAAATTACTCCTTCTGGGAAATTCTCATACAATAAATTTAAAATCGGTCGAATTGTGTGTGTCGTGGCACTGTCTTCTTGAAACCATAAGTCGGTCAGTTCATAATCTTCAATTGCAGGCCAAAAATTGACGCTCTGAATTGACGGTAATGTTTCCACCATTATCATTTTCGAAAAAATACTACCCAATGACGCCTCCAGATTTTCGAACCCCATATGCGACAATTTTGTTTGTTAACGTAACCACCGAGTGAGAAATGAGCTTCATCGCTGAAGAAAATTTTGTTCGAAAAATCAGCATTGAAAGCCTGTTGCTGTAGCACCCAATCGGCATATCTATGGCGTTGTGAATGGTCAGCCGGCTTCAATTGTTCTGTGAGTAGGGCTCTATATGGATGGAGGTGGAAATCCAAAGGCCAAATACGCCATAATGAGCCGTATGACAAGTACAATTGCTGAGAACGCCGTGGAATCGATAAATTCGGATTATCCGCCACACTTTCGCTAACAGAAGCGATATTTTCGGCAGTGCGCACATTGAGATGATTCACAGGCATGACCGCATCTGTAACGCTTCTAGTCTCTTCAAATTTCTTTGTAATCTTGCCGATTATTTGCGTAGTAGGTCGATTATGACAACCATAATCACCCCGTAAAGTGTGAAAAGTATCCACGTTTGATCTATATTCGCAAATGGGAAACATTTCACTAAATAAGTAACACTTCAAATGACAGATATTTAACAGCTGACAGCCTTGCCGTCGGTTTAGTAACCACTAAATGAAAAACACCAGTTTGTATTATAATAAATCAATGTGTGTAAATCAATGTGTTAATGCAATGACATTTGAACTTTTTCCAATTATCACAAATGACGTACATAATGTAAGTTATGTTGCTCTTGTTTCTCGTTCTAGGATTGAAATAGTTGACCAAGTTTTACATGGAAGTACCGCTGATAAGAGCATAAACCTCTCGACCCTATTCAAAAGCTACAAGATAATTCTTTCTAACAAAGCAAACTAATCAGAATTCAGCATATTGGCTGGCATTTGCAATAGGATAAAAGTAAAATCAGTAAAATCAAATCAAATGTAGCATTTCCACTTTGGTTGCTTTATCGTTGGTGAATATGACTAACATGGACTTAGAACAGCATAAACTAAATTATTTATTTTAATTAGGCGAAAAACATACGCAATGCTATTCTTCTTTTTTTATTGATTCATACGAAATGTTCATTATTTGTAATTGTTAATTGGTTTCGAAAAAAAAACAGACTGCAATGAACACTTGTCGTATCGAGCTGATTTCAGTGTTGATCTACCAAGACCGAGACTTGAGTATCTCTGAATCTCCGTTCTCGTATATAACTTCATTAGATTGCAGCAAGTAGTCTATAGAACAGAATTAATAGTTTGATTAACATGGCCAAAAAGAACAAACAAAGCAGAAACTAATTGGAATTGTGAACCAATTTTGGCCAGTGGCCAGTGGTTGAGGTATTCAACAGTAGATCAATCACTGTTTTTATATCCAGTTTTGTTATTAAGTGTAAGTCTCATTGCCACACATTCAATGTAATCGAGAAACTACTGCTTGGACAAAATTGTGATAGTCGGTCCTTCATCGTCTATTGCTAAATATATGCCTAATTAATATAAACGGAATTGGTATATCTAATTATTGTATTATATATGTATAGCAATTTGAGAAGAATTTAGGGATAAATAAAATAATGTATATAATTTCTGATATGAAAGTTATAATTTTGTGTGATTTGTAAATACTGAAATATGCGTAAAATATAATTTTTTTCCTTATGAATTTCTCCATGAACTTGATTTCTCTACAAGAAGTCATTATGTGCACACATGCGTTGTCTTAGTATTATCCATATACGAGAAAAACCAAGTGGTCTTCATACTATTTCCTGCCATAAAACCAAATTAATATAATTTTTCGAAAATATTATTCTCTAAATCATTATTGTACAGGGTGGGCCATAAGGGTGTTGGCGGTTTAAATATTCAATTAAAAAAAAAACTACGAAACATAAAAAAAATATATTTGTATTTTTAAAAAGTAGAAGCATGGAAATTTTTAAGACTTAAAAATAATGTTGTCCAAATGGCTTCCCTCGGCTGCTTGACACTCTTGGAACCGAAGTCGCAAATTTTGGGAAACTCGTTGAAAAGTTGTTCTCGGTATTTTGTTACTTTCCTGAATAATGTTCCTCTTCAACTGCTCTAAATTGGTCGGGTTATTCTCGTAGACTACCGATTTGAGGTAGCCCCATAGAAAATAATCGCATGGAGAGAGATCGGGGCTACGTGGGGGCCATTTAAAATCCCCCCTTTTCGAAATGAGTTTTCCAGGAAAAACATTTTTCAGCAGCTCTATGGATACCCTAGCCGTATGACATGTGGTCCCATCCTGTTGAAACCACATCCTCGAGGTATTGCCTTGAAGTTCTTGTAAAGCTGGCACCAAAAAGTCTGCTAGCATGTTGCAATAATTGTTCGCTCTAACCGTCATCGCATGCCCTCTTTCGTCCTCAAAAAAGTATGGTCCAATAATACCGGTTGACGTTATCCCAGCCCACACGACAAGCTTAGGGCTGTGAAGTGGACGTTCATGCAAGCGCCGGGGATTAGTCTCGGGCCAGAACCGACAATTTTGCTTGTTCACATGGCCATTAAGGTGAAAATTGGCCTCATCACTAAAAATCACGTTGTTGAAATTGTTGAACCGCTCTAGCATCAAATTGACAAAGTTAAGTCGGTTATTGGCATCATCGGGTTTTAATTCTTGGACTATCCGAATCTTATAAGCCATCAAATGCAAATCACGTTTCAAAATTCGTCGTAAAGTTGTTCTTTTGACATCCAAAGACTGACTTCTCTTACGTGTTGACTGTTGCGGATTTCGCTGAACTGAAACACGAACACGCTCCACAATGTCGGCTGATCTTGCAGAAACTGGGCGACCAAGAATTGGTTGTTTCGAACATTCTGATCCATTTTCGTATCACATTAGCGCTTGGAACTTCACTTAAATCGTGTAAACCGTGTTCATGATACAAACGTCGTGCAGTAATCATTGATTTATTGTTTTCGTAATACACTCGGACACAAAATGCACGCTGCACTCCCGTGTACGGCTCCATGGCGAATAAATTTCCAGGAAGCGGCGCAGCGAACAACATATCCCCCCGCCACCCCGCGCCGCGCGTTACCGAGAAATTGAAGAATTAAATCGCCAACACTCATATGGCCCACCCTGTATATCAGTTGTCACATTTCGTTTGTGTTAGACAATCATTGAAAGCAAAGAACTTGTCTGCTGCTCACGTTCAAAAAGCTCCATAAGATTTTTGGCTAAAAATGGGAATTGGAAATAAAGATTTCGTTGATGTCGGCAACATCTTCGATATAAATTTAGCACAAAATAAAAAAAGGAAAAAATAAAAGAAATGCAAAATAAATGCAGGGTAAAGTAAGGAGAAGTCAATTATTTTTCCTATGAGTAGTTTTAGTAATCTATATCTCGCGTTGTATAAGTCTGAATGGGTTACGATAGATGGCGTTAGGTAGATAAGATTTCATATTCAGAAAATTATGTAGACAGTTTTCTGATTGCCTGACTCAGTATTGATTAAGCAATCGTCAAAATAGATACCAGCAAAGAGCAAATTTTCCATATCTTACAGTTTTTCTTCGATAAAGGCGTAAACGCAAGCCAGCCGACTGAAAATCGATTATGGTCCTGATACTGTAACAGCAAATCACGCACAATTTTGGTTTCGCGGATTCCTTTCGGATAATTTTGCATCAGGCTCTGGGTAGTCAATTGTCAAAAATATTCATAGAACAATGGAAAAATGACAAAAAAAAATTAACGAATTTTTACAGGAAAAACGGTCAAAGTCGATATATTATGGCCAAGATGGGAGGGTTTTTGGGACGACCACCAATAAAAGTCGTTAAGTTTGAGTATTGAATATTACATGAAAACCGGTGGGGAACACCTTGAATAAGGCCGGATACGACTGAAAAGCTCCACATATGGACCTCAGGGACAGAATTTACACCTGCGAATTGCTATCGAATTGCATCAGAGTGGACCCATTTCTGAAGCTGATGGCGACTAGAAATGAAAAATGGGTCAGCTATGACCCACAAGTGAACATAGTCGTTGTCGAATCGCAGTCGTTATCGAAACGAGATCCAAGCCAAGGTTGACGACCACGAATGTTTTGCTGTGTGCTTGATGGGATTGGAATCCTTTCCTATGATCTGCTTACCTACGAACAAACTCTTAATTTCGACCTGTACTGTCAACAATTGGACCGTCCGCAGGTACGAACAAACTATTAATTTCGACCTGTACTGTCAACAATTGGACCGTCCGCAAAAAACAATCGTCCAGAAGTAGACTCTTTTAGCCAATGGGAGAAGAATTGTGTTCCATTAGGAGAACGTCAGGCCACACACACCGACAGTGACTCGCCAGAAGTCCCGGAAAGTTTGGTTCAGAGTTTCTTGTGCACCCACCTTATAATCCATAGCTGCATTAAGTGATTACCATCTGTTCCCGCCTGTGGCGATTGATTTTGATGATGAAAAATTCGCTTCCAGAAAAGTATGGGAAAATCGACTGTCTAGGTATTTTGCTGATAAGGACGAGGGTTTCTATAAGTAAGCCATAATAAGTATAATAAGAATTACCCTGAATATGTCAAGACATTATCGAACAAAACGGTGCTTATTTCACCCAAGTAGGAACATTCTAACTATGCTAAATAAAGCCTTCAATGTCATGAAAAATAATGTATTTTTTTACTACACCATACACAAAGCAACTCTTTCAAAATTGTTCAATTTAATTCATCTGCATTCTTGATCATTTCATAATGAAAAACGGGTAGCGGCAAATTTTATAAAGTTTTGGGTTGGTTCTGCTCAAGTAAATTTTAAACCACTGCTTCAATTAAAGAACGTATGTTGAAAGGTTCTTTTTCCCAGAATTGCGGAGAAATGTAAACAGATTACTTACTCTGTATAGCTTCACTAAGCTTGTTTCATAGTCAGGCTTGTTATGGGAGGAAAAATTCTTCTTCAAGTTGAATTCAAGAAACTCCACATTCCATTGGCCTTCAAGGTCTTCCGACCTAACCACACCTTAATTTTTTCTTGTGAGGTTACTGCAGCCAGGGAGTTTGCAAAACAAAACCACCAATTTGAATAATCTAAAGCAAGGTACTTTGCCATTGTTGAGGCAGTACCAGAAGCAACACTTCTAATTCACTTCTAAAAAACGTCAAAAATATATATGAAAAAATATATATGAATTAAAAAGTAGTTCAGTTTCTTAACGTCATCATTCGCCCTGTTTTTAATTAGAGTCCGTTTTCCGACTCATCGTCAGGTTAGTGGACCTGCAAAAACGTCTTCTTTCCATAGCATATCAAATTACAAATATTTTGAAATTTTCCGGCGTCTACGAGTATTATTAATAGCCATTCGTAAACTTTAATGAATGTTGTATATTAGAAGTATTAAAAAATTCGGAAAAATAGCCATATTCCAGAAGTTGGATTCAGTCTAAATTTTTTCCTACTATACTAATGTCTGTGGCACTTGTAAGCCGCACAAACGTCGATTATGTGTTGACTTATTGCAAGATATTGCAAGACGCTAAAAACATCAACACCTCGTCCATAACAGTCGAATTTGCGCGTTATTTCAGTTGAAATGTCAGTGCTCTGGGATTTTTCAATAACCTTGCCCGCGCTTCCGATCTTGTGAAAATTGGCCACAAGTATAGGATAACACCAGGTCACTGGCGGTTTCAAAAGTACCGGTCTGGTAAGGCTGTCAGCACTTCTGAAGATTATGAACTGGACGATATGTGGTTTCAACAAGACGGTGCCACAAGCCACACAAAACGACCGATTTTGGCTTTATGGCATGAGAACTTTCCAGAAAGCGTAATTTTAGCGACATCAATTGGCCACCAAAATCATCCGATTTGACGCCGTTAGACTTTTTTTGTAGGGCTACGTTAATGACAGCGTTTGCGCGCGGATAATGTTGGTTGTCGCCGAGATAACGTTCGAAATGTGCGAAAAAGTGGTCATTGGTGTTGCAACCAATCCAGACGCGGTCATTTAAATAACAATGTATTTCGTACAATAATGGCAAGGGCCAAACATTATAATGAATTAACGTTTGAGACGGGAGTTGCCGTAGATATCGTTCGAATGCATTACTTTAAGTCATATAAATTTGTTCCTTTCGTTTTGTAAACATTCTGCATCCAATAATCCCATAAGAAAGAATCAGATGAGGAGAGCTCAGGTGATCTTGGCGGTCAACAGAATGTGGGGTTTCCTGAAATAAACCAACGTTTGAATTTTCGCAGCAACGAGATAAGCTCCACCCTTTTGTTGAAAGCATATAATTAATAAGGATTCTTTTTCGGCTTATTTCAGAAAAGAAAAACTCTTTCAACATCTTTGAGTAACGTCTTGATAGCATAGGTATATTGGATGGCGGTGTTGTACTTGAATTTTTTAAGGGATCATCCAGCTGCGTGTTTATACAAAAATACTAAAAATTAAACATTTTCACTGAAACAACGGTTTATATAATACTAAGTATGGTAGGAGAACGTTTGCCACTTATCTGGTGATAAGTCGATGCGTTATTCGTGATACCATGGCCCACAAGTATTACAATTAAGGGCGAATTGGTCCAGTAGAAATGAATTCTTGCTCATATAGGAATATTTTCTAATATTTTCATCATTTATTCATTAGTTAAAATCAATATATTTGATAGGTACGGGAAGGAACACCCCCAGTTAGTATAAATGTGTAAGCATCGCCACAATTGTGGGCCTGGATATTCAATAATCTATATATATAAAAATCAATTGCTGTGCGTTAGTCTCGCTAAAGCTCGAGAACGATTGGACCGATTTGGCTCATTTTGGTCTTAAATTATTGGTAGAGTATTCCGGAAGGTTTAAAAGGTTTTTTTTGGAGTGATAGATGGCGTTGGAGATGAGATTTTTGCAATTCATTTTGAAGGCAAAACAACGTTTGCCGGGTCAGCTAGTAACAAATAAAAATTGATTTTCAATTGGAAAAATAACACAAGTCGATATATTATCTGTGGTAAGAAGTCGATTTTGACGCCAACGTGCGTCATGCGAATATGCGAATATCGTTTGCATGATCACGGATTCAATATCGCATAAACACACCTCTCATTATTTGACTAGCGATGATCTTGATGTCTTTTAAATACTTCTCACACTGTGATGTTTAGAATCGGCACTGTGAACTGTAGCTTTCGCTGAGTGAGACTAAAAATAGAATGCGTGAAAGCTTACTGAGTGTGAGAAGCTCTCCCATATCGCATTTATAAAATGCAAGGGAAATTGCTTTACTTATAAATATATTGATGACTATGTTTGCCGTTCATGCCACTGTAAACGGAAATATATGGCAGCCTGACCGAAGCTTATGACGTCCTCATTCGTTTATATATTTCAGAGAGAGTTCGCCCATATACTGTGAAATTTCGTTCTTGCCAAATTTTTTCTGTGAAACAAAGCGAGTTCTGTTTTGTTCGTTGCGTCAAAATCAAATTATGTGTTATCGTTATCCAATTTTCAAAAAAACATACTGTAGAATATTTAACTGGAAAATTGCGTAGCGCAAATATTTTTTGTAGGTTTCATAAACAGTTATTGCAATAAAATTAGATTTAAATACAAAATGTTCACATATGTAACAATTATTAGCAAGTTTTGTCGTGAAGAACCATCAGAAAATATTGCAAATTTGCGAACATTTTAAGAACAAAAGTATTTTGAGCAATATTGAATTAAGATTATATGAAAATGCATTATTAATGTCAGCTTATTCAATACCAAAAAAAAATTTAAATATATGAGTATCGTATGCAACAGTGGTAAGTGGTTTTCACTTATTAACTACTGCGTCCAATTCAACCAATATTCAAAATCAATATTCAAAATTACGAGAATGTTGAACAGAGAAGTTCCATTAAAATTTGTTTACTAAACGGAATTTCTACTGCAGAAAAGTTTAGAATATTGCAGAAGGCCTTCGATGAACAGGTTTTGTCGGAAAGAAACTGGCTAAAAATGAGGCAAAAATCATTCCGGAGGACCATCAATCTCTACCAATGTAAGTCATCTTCAACAAATCTAAAAATTTATGCTCAAAACCCTCCCCTACTATAAGGGACCTTGACAATGATGTTGGGGTTTGGAACGAATCACTCAACTCCAGCATTTTGGATGCTTTCAGATGCTTCAAATCTTGACTGGCAGCAAAGGCACCTAATTTTTTTGATATCTAGCTATCAGCCCGTTATAAAAAATATAATTATAGAAGATGGTGCTAAAGATGCTAAAGATGAAAGAATCTCAAAAAGTTAGCATCAAAATCACCCAAAAACCAAGGTTATGCTGAAAGCTTCCTTCGATTATCGCGGTATTGTGCATAGTGAGTTTCTTCCGCTGGGCCAAACTATCAACATGAAATGTTATGTGAGTGTCGAGCGTTTTTTGTTCGAAGCTATTCTCGAAAACAGGAAAATTGCTACTTGGTACGATTTGTGGATTGAAAAAAGAAGAAAAAAACCCTGGAACAGGTGTATTGTATTCGGGAAGATACTTTGGAGGCGATAAAATCGATTTGAGCGTATAAATTAATATTCTTTTGGAAAAAATTAAAACTAGTCTTACTTTTTGTACAGGGTGGTATGTCTGTTTAAGATCTAAACACAAATCCAAAAGTACCATCTATAAGATTCCTTAAGTATTTACCGAAAGGAACTTAGTTTTAAACAAGAAAACTGCAAGTAACCTGTGCAAATTAAGAAAGTACATTTGCTTTATATACCCATAAAATTACCCATACATGGTAGCTTCCAACCCACCGAATACCGACATTTAGTAAATTTGAAGTCTTTTCAGCTATTTGGAAATAAATAAACAAAATTCTCTTCATATATCACGAATGACGTAAACAAAACCCTTCACATTCATCTTTAAAATCATTGAACTCATACGCTTTTTTCCTTTGGATGCACTGAAATAATAAATTACGATTTCGAACTTTGATATCCGAGATTTTTGTAGTAGACTTGCATACTCGAAGTGTCGTCAGCATCATCTAGATGATCGCCGCTAACAGAGAGGTGGACGGTGTTGACCGATGTTCGATACCCATCTCGACAAGGACGGTCACTTCAAACTCGTTATAGTCTACAAATTTTGCAATATTGCGATAATCTAATTTAATATAAGTGGATGAAGAATCCACTTCATCTTCAGCAATTTATCTTATTTGGGTATCATTTTTCTCATCCGTCCTTTATTTTTGCCCATTTGTTGCTGTTTTATAAATGAACATCAATTAATTTGTATGAAAATGACAACTGATACGTAATGAAATAGATACAATTTTAAACAAACATCGATAATGAAATGGAAAAGACCCTCCATTTGCCGTGGCACATACTGTGATTAAATGCATATTTCTTACTTAGAAAGATTTATCGCTATTTAGAAAAGAATATCGTTATTTAGAAAAGAAAGTGGAGTCTGTCATAAAGATAAGCAACAGAAATGAAACTTCATAGGTGTAGCTAAAATATTAATTCGACTGTCTTCTGTTTTACGCTATAGAAAGCATTTTGTTTGCTAATCAAACACTTTTTAATAACATGCGGGGCTTAAATTCACTCTTTTTTATGCAAGTCTCAAAAATTGGACAAAAGTGCAGTATCGAAAAATGGTGTGGTAGTGGTGTTTCCAAATGCGTATAGCTCTCGAAATTTTTCATCCAGAGATCAAATATTTTGCAAATCGTAATTAAATGATCCAAATATTATTACAGATTACAGAATTGTTTTCTTTACGAACCAGCTTAAATTATACATTAATTTATATTTAGTAGATATCTTGGCTTCATCTGCTTAAAAAAATTCGTACTGTGTTGAAGATTAAGTTTAAATTTTAATGTTTTTAATATTATTCTTTTATTATCAGTGATCCGTTTATACTTTTGAAAATTTTCATTTAGATTCTTCGAATATTTTTTATAAAATTTTTAGGAACCTAAAAATTGGCCCATATTCGCGATTGGACGCTTCGTTTTCGGTATAGACACAGCCTTGTATTTTAGAGATTTTTTTATTTGATAGTTTTTAGATATTTTTGACATCATATAATGAAATTAATTGACAGAAACAATTATACCCCGTTTTCGGGTTATGAACCTGCTTTTATTTTACAATTTCTTATTCGGAGACTTTGAATATTTCTTAGAAAATATTGAGGAAAGTGAAATTTCAGTTATATTCTCAAATGGATGCTTCTTTTTCGGTATACACGCAGTCTCGTATTTTAGTGATTATTTTATTTGCTAATTTCTGAATATTTTTGGCCAGTTATAATGGGCACCAAATTTCCTAACCTTCTTAAGAGCCCGAAAAGTGGGTGGTTAAAATTAGGCGACTTTCTTGATTTCGTTGATATAAATTTATTCTCTACAAACGTAACTAATTAATTAATTTCTTTTTTCTTTTAATGAATAATACTAATAATAATAAATATTTTTCAAATTTTCTGAAAGTTTAAATTTTGAAAGACAATCGCTCTTTAACTTTATTTCTTACAACGTCAGAAGTATTTCTTCAATTGAAAAATTTAATAATTTTAGAAATTTTATTAGCAGTTTACCAAAGCAAATGTTATTTCTATACAGGAAACATGGTTTAAAGAAAATCTTGTAAATATTTATAATGTCCCTGGATTGCTGTAGAAAGGATGGTTATGGAGGTGTTTCAATATTTATACGTCACAATCTAGAATATACTGTGGAACGATGTGAAAGCCGAGGTTTTATAGAATCTATAGTCCTTACTCTTAATGGTGTTAAATTAAAATATAAATCTTTAAAAATAATATCGTTTTATAGATCACAAAAATGTGAAACAGCCACATTTTGAGATATATAGAGGATTCACTTGATACGTACGGTCGTAATCCATGTCTATTTTTTGGTGATGCAAATATTGCTATGGTTACCATAAATTTGGCACAAAATCTTGTGGAAATACTTTCTTCCTTTGACTTTGCAAACTGTAATAACTTGGTAACCCGACCTGGTAGTAACACTTCAATTGACCACGTATACAGTTTATTGCATATTGATTCTGTAGAAGGTAGGATATCGGATCATAATTTTGTACACGGTACAATAGATTTTGTCGATAACGACAAATCTCAATATAAAGAAGTGCGTTTGTTTTATGATTATGACAATATGGTCAAATGTATTGAAAGAGAAATTCTTGGAATTCGTGAGACAGGAGATCCTTCAGAGGATACAGAAAATTTAATATCAATAATTAGTAATGCCGTTAAAAGCTCAATTCAAAAAATAGTGCACATTAGAAATTTGAAGGGCGAAATAACACCTTGGGTTAACGGAAAACTTACTAAACTCCAATATTATAAGGAAAAACTTCTTAAATTGCGAAGAAAGAAACCCAACATTATTGGCATTGACGACACACTCAAACGGATAAGCAAGATTCTAAAGGAAGCTAACAACAACTGGGCATTTCTTAATAAGAACTTAGGTAGAAATCAAAAAAAAAAAAAGATAGAAATCAAAGATGAGAATGGAATTTCAATAAATGACAATACGGATAAAGCGAATAAATTCAATAATTATTTTTTACAGTCTATTAGCGAAATAAAATCTCAAATTGAGCATCTTCCCGATGACAACTTTAATATGTTTTCTTCTGTTGCAAGACAAGCTAATAGTTTCCAAATAGAGAACGCAACTCTAAATGATGTTGAAAGAATAATTACACAAATGTCTCTTCGTAAAAGCCCAGGCTTTGACAATATATCAGCAACTATTCTACGTAAATGTAAGCATTGTTTGTCGCAACACTTGTTAAATATTTTTAATTCCATCATTCGAACTGGTAAATATCCGACAGCTTTAAAAATGCACAAGGTGATTCCAATACCCAAAGAAAATAATGCTTCTTCGGTTGAAACTTTTCGACCAATAGCAGTGCTCTCATTAATAAACAACATATTTGAAAGAATTGTATTCAATCAGATAAGTGAATATTTAAACAATAATGACTTGTTTAGTCGTAATCAATATGGATTTAGGAAGGGCTGCGGAACGGAAGAAGCTTCAATTAATGTTGTAAATTGCATATGTAAATGTCTAGACAATGGAAATAGGGGTCCAATTGGAGTGTTCTATGATTTTACAAAGGCTTTCGACTTAGTAGATCATAAGATCTTATTAGAAAAGCTTGGTTGTATGGCATTCGCGGAAAAGCACACTCTATTATAAAAAGCTATTTATCCAATCGCTAGCAATTTGTAGACATTAACGAGCAGAGAAGTTCTGTCAGGATAATTGAACACGGAGTGCCCCAGGGAAGTGTTCTTGGTCCACTTCTTTTTAAAATATATATAAATGATGTAGCTAATTTGAAACTAACTGGGAAGATGTTTGTTTATGCAGACGATATTTGTGTTATTTATCCCTTTATACATGAATCGGTCGCAAAAGCATATATTGAACATGATGCTGCTGTAATTTGTGAATTTGCGAGGATTAATAAACTTTTTTTAAATGCTGGGAAAACTAAAGTTATACGTTCTAAGCCCTACGGTTATAATTTCAATTTTTCGATACTCGTTGATGGAAGAGAAATCAAGGAAGTGGATTCACTTAAATATTTGGGACTGTATCTTCAATGTAATTTATCCTGGGACATACATATCAAAAGGTTACGCAGTAAATTATCGCAAGCTCTAGGACTTTTGTACAAATTTAAAAACAAATTTAATAAAACAACGAAACTTTTAATTTATCAAGCTTTAATTCAAAGTAACTTCAACTACTTGATTGTTCTCTACGGTTATAAAAAAAGCAACGAACTTAAAGCACTTCAGAGAACTCAGAACAAAGCTCTTAAAATTGTAGGAAATTTTCCAATCCGAACTTCTACCTTATCAATATACAAAGATTATTACCCAAATATTTTGCCAATTTATGGTCAATACCAATTGCAACTGTTATTGTATGTTTTTAAATGTATGCATGGGTAGCTTTGCGTATAACAACTTGCCACAAACATTAAAAACAATTACTCGAGTATCTGAATTTAAAAATTCTTTGAAGAAATATTTATATGAAAATATTATAGATTTACTTTCATAAAAAAAAAAAAATGTTATTATAAATGTGTTAGGGAAAATAATGGATATGTACATATGCAGGAAAACAATAAAATGAATAATAAGATTGCTAATCACTTTACCGTAAGCCTCTATAAAGTCACTTTGACGCTGAGGCATTAAATTTTATTGTGAACTATCACTAATTAGAAAACTGTTAGAGTATTGTATTATATCTAGTAATAAATTTATTATAAAAAAAAAAAAATTACTGTGTGCTAAAATCATTTGATTGATTACATCCCTTTTAAACCAAAATCTGGTTGTTTTCGCGATGGGTATTTCATTTTCCAGATTAGTGATTTACGCATTTTTTTATAAGATGATTTTTTTGGAAAAATTGTTAACAGCAAGTAACCTCCCTCCTCGAAAACCTCAACAATTTATTGGATGCTTTAATCTTAAGATATTGACAAATTTTTACTTCTTGTTATTAGGCCTGGCACTGAGCTTAAACCTGCAGATTTCTTCTGGTCGGGGTTGTGAGCTCGCAAAACGGGAACCGCTTTGTAGAGCCGACCAAAATCGATCCAGTATGACATAATATTTGACTATACAAAGTCAGAGTTTATATCTAGAAAAATTGATATTTCCCAGAATTTTCCGACCATTTATACGTTAAATAAAAGCAATATATCGTGGTGATAGATATAGGATGGAGTGACTCCAAACCATGTTATTTTTTAAAGCTGTTTCAAAGGATAGAATTTTGCTTATTCGAGGATTAAGAAAAAATTAAATTTTTGTTCTGAAAAATTTCAACAATTGTAACATTTAATCGCTAATTAAAAGTAATGTAAGGTGGTAGTCGATAAATACAAGAAATCACCATATATACAGGGTTATCTATTTAGTAATTTCAAAAGTGCTGATCTGGCAAGGCTGTCAGCTATTAAATACCTGTCATCTGAAATGTTATTTATTTAGTGAAACGTTTGCTATTTACGAAAATGGATCTTTTAACGATCGAAGAATATGTAAAAATAGTTAAAACTTACTATAAAAGTGCTAATTCAAATGTGGGCACTTTTCTTGCACTACGAAATGATTATAGTCGTCATAAACGACCTACTGTACAAGGAATTGACAAGATTATGAGGAAATTTGAAGAGTCTGGAAGCGTTACAGATATAGTCAGGCCTGTGCTTCATTGCAATATACGCACTGTGAAAGTGTGGCGGATGGTCCGAATTTCAATTCAGAGCGCTTTCACTGTATGATAACCGACTTTTTTACCCTTAAATTGAAGATTGTGAACTGAACGATATGTGGTTTGAAGAAGACGGCGCCACGAGCCAAACAACACGACCGAATTTGGCTTTATTTTATAAGAATTTTCTAGAACTTTGTGTGATTTGGCGCCGTTAGACTTTTTTTGTGTAGGGTATTTACGCATTTACGCGGATAATCTTCAAACATTGGAATTTAAGAACCAACATTCGCCGAAATACGCCCTAAATGTGCAAAAAAGTGATCGAAAACTACCTGAAAAGGATGCACTGCTGCAACCAATCCAGAAGCGATCATTTAAATAACATTGTATTATATTTCGTATATAATGGCAAAGTCTAAGCATTATAATGAAATAAAAGTTTTATCGAAATCATAGCTTTATGTGTGTTTTATTCAACTTTACCTCTGAAACCCAAAAATGGATAACCCTACATTTTACATCTTTATTTACATGAAAAATGAATTAAGTCGGAATTTATGATTTTGATAAACTAGGCGTTTTTAAGAAAATAGTTTTTATGGAAATTGCTTAAAACTTTCGAAATATGCCGAATTTTGACACAGAACTTAGACGGTGTTGAGTGAGTTTAAAATTATAACGCGTGTAAGCTTCATTCAATAGATGCAAGACAATTTGTTTTGCACTTAAATAGCGATATGTTTCATAAATTGTTATTCAATAATAATATAAAATAAATTCTCGCTTCTTTCAATAATTACAAATATTACGTAATTTTTCAAAAATTGTCGCCAGTCTACAAGAATTGCTAACAATTTACATATATAAACTACCACGAACTTTTGAATTGGTATTGAACATAAATATACTTCTAAATAAGGGCAACAATACGAAAACGAAAAAATACAACTTTGTCCTAACTGCACTTGAGTCGTTTTTCCTTGTCACCACGAACATAGACGAGTATAAAGAACAACCCTGAATTGTGGGCTTCGTTATTGAAAAGTTCTGATATTGTAATATTTCATTGGAAAAATAAAATGATTCCAAGAATTATGTGTGAGAAGAGAACTTTTTCGACTTGTTATCTTAATTACACGACGAATTAGTACAAAGTTCACGACACCGTGGGTCGCAAGTGCCTCAAGTAGAAAAATTGGACCAGTACGAAAAACTTGACCATAGGCCATGCTAGTTCATAGAATGGCGTTGTGGAAGTAGTTATAGAAAAATACTAAAATAAGGAATTTCGATCAGTTGAACAGACTTATACATATGTTCACTTAACTTCCTTTCACGGTGATACAAAATTGTGAGGCTAACTAAAAGTTACTCTGAATTATCGCGCAATACTGGAAGCAAAATCATAACTTACTGAAGTCCTTCGATTAGAGTTTATACGGAAAATATTGTTTTCTATCTGGAGAACTGTCGTAAATCTTTATGAAACTTTTTAAAACTTGACACAGCCTAATACTTTGCCATATCATGACCGGGGATTGTAAATGGACAGAAAATATTGTTGTCTATCTATAATCTTTATAAAACTTCTTAAAACTTGACACATTGTAATTGTAAATGAGGGAGTTTTGGCCAGAGCAACAGTGTTTGCTTCCAGAGCGTTTGCTCGGCGTAGGGCTACTATGACGCAATTGTAGGAAGTGGGCCTGTTGACCTTTTTAAGGCAGTCTGATCTGAGGGTTGAGCGGTTAAGAGACTGTGGGGATCCAGCTGATTCCACAATCTCATTCAGCTTGATAGGCGGCAGCTACTGCACGTGTGCAGGGGAACCAGTCGCTGGACCGCAAGGGGTTAAAATTAGGAGTAGGTTAGCTATATAGTCTGACCAGAGGCCTTATCTTTTACCGAGAGTGAAAGGGATTCACACGGGCAAATGCCGGTTTCGGGCCCTATCATCTGTGTCTTTTTGATCTCTCGTGGCGTACGGACAGCTATGGGTTTTCTTATGTCTACATTTCATAGATGTCGTTCACCATTTCCGAACGGAAGGAGTTTGGAGTTTACCCCGTCTCCCACTGGTGAGGATACTGGGAGACTGTTCGGATCAGGCTGATCCCACAATCTCATTCAGCTTGATAGGCGGTAGCTGCTGCACTTGTGCAGGGGAATCAGTCGCTGGGCCGCAAGGGGTTGAAATTGGGAGTAGGTTAGCTATAGGGTCTGACTAGAGGGCTTGTTTGGTACCGAGGGTAATACGGATTAATACGGGCAGGTCTCGGGTTCGGGCCCTGTCATCTGTGTCGTTTTGGTTTCTCGTGGCATACGGACAGGCATGGGGTTCCCTATGTCTATATTCCATGGGCGCCGTTCACCATTCCCGAACAGAAGGGGTTTGGAGTTTGCCTCGTCTCTCACCGATGAGTATACTGCATCCTTGCAATGCAGTATCGACCGTTCCATCTACCTGGGGTCTCCGCACCTGCAGGTATGTAAAAATGCCCAGTCTGTACTCTTTTGCTGCAGGGTCACCAATCCCGAGAAGTATGGTGTATAAATCACAATTTGATACCAGCTTTGCTGCGCAGCTCCAACCGGTGAGTTTGGCCGATAGCATGAGGATCAGGAGGCCCTTGGACTCAGTTTTCGCCTGATCATTCGGTATAGCACTCTTAGTTGGAGCATCTACCAAAATCCCTGGTAGGAACTTTGTGCTCGAATGTGGAGCTGCCACAGATCCATACAGTAGCAGAGGTGGTAAGGTAGGCCTCACCTCCGCTAATGGGGATTATGATTCATACCAACATAACCAATTTAGTATCTTCTGGTTGGAAGAAAGGGCTAAGAATTACAGTCTAGGGATAGTCCAAGTTAACTTGGCTATCACGAGGGGCGCTGGCAATTGCATCGTAATGTGCCCAGTGTGATAAGCACACCGTGAGTAAGACCTTCATGGAGAGACTTACGTTAAACTCCCTTCTGTCTTCACCCTTATGTGAATGCAACGATGACATCTCGATCCAACAAAATTCCGAGAAATATTTAATTTGTTTTTAATATCTTATGTATAAACTGGGTGCAATATAAAATCGATATCGTACTTTTCTGAAGCTTTATCTTAATGTGAGGAAGAGGGATTTTATCTATAGCATAATCTGAAGCAACCATGTACGCGTACTTCGTATCCAAGCAACTCTATCCAAGCTATAGTCTGAACCCTGTTATTCAACGCAATGGAAAAAATGTATATATATTGATTTATCAAAAATTCACAATTTGGTATCAAGAATTTATGTGTTTTTAGAGACGCATAAGATAATTTTTCAACAGTTTTTAATGGTCTTTTTCGCTTCTGCTTGTCCACTAATTTTATGTTTATTTATAAAATATTTAAAATTTTTAACCGAAGTCCGTAATGTTTCAAAAGTAAATTAATTACCACTACTTACCATAACAGTTGACATCCAAGGTAAGTAACAGGACTGCAGCTATGCTCAGCCATAGCTTGGGTGAGAACAACCCATTGCTCCCTCTTGGGGTGCAGTGATTGCTGCTGAACATATCCGTATCGAAATTATTGATTTATTCGATTTGATGTGATGAACCACATTCGTAAATTAGACTTAAAATTACACAATTTATTATCACTTGTTATCTTTCACAGCGGACATGGAGGAAAATATTTAAAATGGAATTAATTTTTATTTTACATTAATTTTCGATTTTCGATTGCTGCTGTTATAACTCTTTTATCACATCATTTTGAATCTGAAAACAAAAATATCAACAATAAAATTGCAGTTTATGAATGAAAAATGTGAATTTTACAAGTGTTTCATGAATCCAAAAATACCCAAGATGATTCACGAAATCATGGTGGGTCGTGTCTCTATTTTGGCCACAACACCACTTAGTTTAGATCACTTGGCTTCTCTCGCTCTAATTGTATATTCTTTAAGCGTCGCTGTGCCGGAATTTCGTAGACGGATTTTTAATTGCTGACGAATTCGAATGTGAACGCGTGTGTGACTGTCGATATTGCATGGAATAGTTGCTTAAATATAAAATCATATGTTATTATCAATTCATGATGAAAATGATATGGCGGTATGAGTTGGAATTTTTTGGAGAACGAGATTTAAATGTGGTCACCAGAGTACGAGAGGTATTCCTAGGAATGTAGTTGGGTGATTTTATATTAAAATATCAAATAAAAGCGGTATGCAAAGGTGCAATCTAGAGTTGCTTTGCAAAATTACTAAGTATTGATAATTAAAAAAGAAGAAAGAAGAAGAAGATGTTGTTACATACATTGTTTAATTCATCATGACATTAGCATTTGGAATTATTGAATGGGGGATTCTCTGTTTTTTATTTGTATAAATCTTCAACATTTAACGAGTTACCAGGCAAAATATAAACACAAAATTACCGTGTAAATGCATTTTTATAAATCTTCAACATTTAACGAGTTACCAGGCAAAATATAAACACATAATTTTCGTGTAAATTTATTTCTATAAATCTTCAACATTTAATGGGTTACCAGGCAAAATATAAACACAAAGTTTTCGTGTAAATTTTTGTATAAATCTTTAACATTTAATGAACAAAATATAAACACAACATTTTCGTTTAAAACGCTTTTAGAATACTACATATTTTAGCTAAAATATGTGTAATACAATTTTGTGCACAGTCGGAGATCTGCTGGGGTTTCATTTGTTTCTCTATTTACACTTGTACGCTTTCAATATTTTCCTTTTATACTCATTAGCTAATGTTGAATGGTATTTAAGAGGTTTGCACGGTTAAGTTCAATTATTTCATACTTCCAAATTAAAAGTTGTGCTCATACCTTACACCATATTATGCTTCAGGGTATACTGAATGTGTAATGATGTTTGCAACTACCAAAGATATTAGAATGCCCGTCTCTCTGTAAATGTATTATTGTGATCAAAGTAAAGAGATCTCAGACAGATGAACTGACTTACATATACCTCCACTCAATGTCCTCTGCGTTGGCGCAAAAAAGTGTTGGAGGTGTCAAAAGGGGCGTGACACAACTGTTATGCAAACAATTAATCGAAGTCCTACGATTAGAAATTATAGAGGAACCGCCCACTGATTTGTGCTAAAACAAATATGTGATATCCTAAATGACGCAGCAATCCAGTCCATTTTCATTCACAGCGCTAAATTTACTAAATGCCCGTCGCTTAGCGAATTAATTTAAATCTAGTGCAATTGAACGGAAGACATACATGAATGGGCGCTCGAAGTGTCACCATTTCACGTTGGTGCAGCAACTAAAACGGTTAAAAGCAGCGCGCTCATTTTTTGAAAAGCCTCAATCCGTTTTGTTGCTAACGGATACATATCGTTTTACTTTGCAGTTAAAAAATTTATTCGAAATGGTATTCAAAGGCAACAATGTTAATGCTTTATATTTGGTTGGAAAATCGCAACCAGCCTTTTTTTAATGAGCTGCGATATTTATGTATAAACAAACTGTATGTGCCGGTAGGTACAAAAGCAATATTAAAACTTCTCACCCAAGTTTCTGACGAATCCGCAAGACAGTGTGAGACCTCGGTGAGAGAGTGAGGTACCCACACAACGAGGTTACCCACAAATCCGAGCTCTTTTATGACTCTGTGAACGGTTGAGATTGATTTTTTGATTATTTCAGTTATTTCCCTGACAGCTGCACAGCGATTAACAATAATTAAATCTCTCACCTCCTCGGAAACAATTTCTTTTGGTCGTCCTGCTCTGGGAGCGTCCGTTACGTTGAAGTCACCAGTAGAAAATTTTTTAAACCATTTATGGCAAGTTCTTTCATTTGGTCTGTTTTCTTCGTAAACTGACTTTATTTTTCAGCCGTTTCTCCTTTTCGGAAATAATACAACATAATATGCCTAAAAAGCTCTCCTTCGCTCATTTTTTCCACTCACGACTAGAACGAGAACAAGTGAACAATAGTAAACAGTTTAGAGGAGAGGTGGAAGGAAGTTACGATGGTGTTTGAAGGAATTCTACGTCATGAGAAGTGACGTATGGTGAACTAACGAATTAACCGAACGAACTTTCCAAATAACCCAATATTTGCCAATAATGTTCATTACTCGATCGTATGTAATGAAAATTACCGGCTATTATAAAATATTTGTGGATAGTCGAAAACATTCCGCTGCCTTGAATTATTTACATTGAAAGAAATTAATAGCCAACATAATTATAAAGCTCTTAAACTCCCATTCAAAAGGAAATAAAGAAACGAAACGTTTGCAAAGATCAAAATAAAACAAAAAAATAAAAAATAGATGATAAATGTGCCCAAACGCTCATGGTTAATGTGGACATAATACACTCACAAAAGAAAAGACACCACAAAAGTAAATCACAAGTAATTTTCACGCAGACCACCGATTGACTCACAAACCCTGCAATTAACATCTATGATAATTTAAAACTAAAAACTTTAATGTGTATGCTTGGCCATCTCCCCTGCCGCCGTCAAGCGGACGTCATGGTATTACGAGTATTCTGTTACGCCAGCCAGCTACGGCCACAACTGGCTGACTGACCTTCAGTGACGATTGAAATTTTAAACAAAAGAAAACGGCAAAGAAACCAATGACAAGAAACCAGACAAAAATGAAAATATAAACATCTTTTTACTCATATGTACTCGTACATAACTGAACATAAAAAAGTTCGTAAAAAGAAAAATCAAAATCATCATTTCCGAAAAGTCGAAAAGGCCAACAAACAAATGGAGAGCGAAATAGAAAACGCTACTCAAGAAAATGAAAAATGATGCAACTGTTAATTATGATGGCGCATTTTTCAAAAGTATGATTGGCTTCGTTGTTGGCCCGATAACACCCGATATGGGTATTACAGTGCTAGATTGCATCCACCTTTTTGGGAACCAGCCAACTTTCCTCTTTTCAGATTAAGGATTGTGTTATAATTTAATTTCGCATTAGTACCTAATATCCAATAAGGATTCTTATCCAACACAATAAGAGCATCTAATCTGATAATTCGTTGGCCATAAGGAAACATCTCCTTATTACTAATTTGTTTGCACGAACGGAACTCTTTCGCAGTTGTCTAGAATACAAAATTAATATTTTTATTATTTATTACTTATTTTTTTTATTAACCCGACGGAATGGAAGTATATGTCATTTGCTACAGCAAAAATTTAACACTCAAAAGAAAGCGTCTAAGGTATCAAATATTTTTTAACCAAATATGTTTCATGAATTTTTAAGCCGGCTGAGCGATGCCTATTAGTCGGTCCGTAAGTCTGTCTGGCTGATTAGATACGATAATTGTCGTAAATCTTTACGAAGCTTTTTAAAACTTGGTGCAGCCTAATATTTTGCCGTATTGTAATCGGGAATTGTGAATGAGACATCGCGATCAACCGCTTCTGAAACCTCGTATGCAAATTGACCGACTTATCATTGTAATGATTAGTGTCATTTGAGAAAAATTACCGATTAACCATGACTATGACCATGTACGAGGACGGTTCCAAAACTAACCGACCTTACGTATAGAGAATGATAATGACAGTCTTATAAAACATATGTTTTAAGTTGCAAGGCGCCACGTTAGTATTTTTATTTGAGCAATTAAAATTAAACGATCTGAATGAATTTGTAAACATAGGAAAATTGATCAATGTTATATAATTCAATATTTCCGTTTGAAAGGTCTCAGTTTGACCAATATTAAAGCCCAGCTAGGTTGGGAGTCTGTTCCTTCGTTCACGACTGTAAAATATTAGGTTGCAGAGTTTAAACGAGGCCGTACTAGTTGCCAGAACGAACACCGTAGTGGTCATCCAATTGAGATGTCCACGCCAGACACGGTTAAGAAAATTCACAAAATGGTATTGGATGATCGTCGGCTGAAAGTGTGTGATCTAGCTGAAATAATAGGCATTTTAAAAAGTGCTACACAGCGTATATTGACCGAAGATTTGAAGATGAGAAAGCTGTGCGCAAGATGGGAGATGGGTGTCGCGCTTGTTTTCAATATAGCAAAAAGACCGTCGCAATAAAGCAATAAAGCGCAATAAAGGAGAATTTATCCACCAATTTATAACTGTGGATGAGACATGAGTCTCCCACTTCACACCTCAGACAAACGAACAGCCAAAGGAGCGGACTGTAGACTGGAATGGAAGAATTATGTCCAAAGAACCGTCTTCGCCGGCTTCATCTGCAGGCAAATTCATGGCGTCTGTTTTCTGGAATACGCATGGGATTATTTTTATTGATTATCTTCAAAAAAGAAAAACCATCAAGGGCGAATATTATGCTAATTTTTTTGCAACGTTTAGGTGATGAAATTATGGAAAAAGACCGCATTTGGCGAAAAAGAAAGTGTTGTTTCATCACGACAAAGCTCCAGCTCACACATCCACTATTGCGATGGCCAAGATTAATGAATTACAGTTCGAACTCCAATCACCATTCCTTCGCTCGCCAGATTTAGCTTCCTCGGACCATTATTACTCGTATGTATTTCCAAACTTGAAAAAATGGTTCGGTTGTAAAAGATTTGCCAACAATGAAGAGGTGGAGTCTGCGGTTGACGGCAATTTTAAGAAGTTTGGCAGCTCTTACTATAAACAGGGTATAGAAGCTATTGAATATCGCTGTAAAACGTGTATCGAGCTAAAAGGAGATTATGTTGAAAAATAAAGGCAATTATTCTCAACTTGTTTGTGCTTTATTTGTTAGGTCGGCTCGTTTTGGGACCGCCCTCGTATGTGTACCTCCCATACGAATGACAGATTTAAATTACTTATTCTTAAGTTCATATCTTTTATCCAGTTGAATGACAGATTTAAATTACTTATTTTTAAGTTCATATCTTTCATCCAGTTGAACTGAACTCATTCAAACTTGAAACACGTTCATCATCAACTTAAATTCTGTTTTTTAATACTTGTAAAGTTTGAAAAAATCTATTGAATAACTACGTCTGTTTCTGGTACCTCCCATGCAAATGATTTCTTAGCTTCATATCTTCTAAGCAGTTACACTAAATTCAACCAAATTTTGAGTGCATAATGCGTTTGATAAGCTTAATACCAAAAATGAAAATGGATTGCACTCTCATGCCTTTTCGAGTACCTATCACACAATGTTGCCAGTTTTCCTAACTTGAATTTGTCTATTTTGTAGACTGCAACGGCAACATAAATTTTAGCTCATATTATTTGGATAGTAATGCCAATAAAAATTGGAAAAATCGACCACGAAATCAAGCCCTTTGTGATAGCTTCCATGCAAATGATCAATTTAATATACATATTCTTAGCCTCACGGAATGCGTTGCCATATCTATATGGATACCTCCCACACAAATTTATCGATTTATCGCAATTTAGTTTTCATCCTGTGAACCCTAATACGTAGACTGCACTAACTGAAATGTTTGTCAATTCCATTAAATTGGAAGTATTGGTAAAAACTACCAAATTTAACCTTTGTGGTTCTAAATTCATATCTCTCATTGCATTAGTACAGAGTGGGCCATAAGGGTGTTGGCGGTTTAAATATTCAATTAAAAAAAAAAAACTAAGAAACATAAAAAAAATATATTTGTATTTTTAAAAAGTAGAAGCATGGAAATTTTTAAGACTTAAAAATAATGTTGTCCAAATGGCTTCCCTCGGCTGCTTGACACTCTTGGAACCGAAGTCGCAAATTTTGAAAAACTCGTTGAAAAGTTGTTCTCGGTATTTTGTTACTTTTCTGAATAATGTTCCTCTTCAACTGCTCTAAATTGGTCGGATTATTCTCGTAGACTACCGATTTGAGGCAGCCCCACAAAAAATAATCGCTTGGAGAGATATCGGGGCTACGTGGGGGCCATTCAATATCCCCCCTCTTCGAAATGAGCTTTCCAGGAAAAACATTTTTCAGCAGCTCTATGGATACCCTAGTCGTATGACATGTGGCCCCATCCTGTTGAAACCACATCCTCGAGGTATTGCCTTTAAGTTCTTGCAAAGCTGGCACCAAAAAGTCTGCTAGCATGTTGCAATAATTGTTCGCTCTAACCGTCGTGAACTGAAACACGAACACGCTCCACAATGTCGGCTGATCTTGCAGAAACTGGGCGACCACGAACCGTAATTGGTACTGTTGAGCCGGTTGTTTCGAACATTCTGATCCATTTTCGTATCACATTGGCGCTTGGAACTTCGCTTAAATCGTGTAAATCGTGTTCATGCCGATACAAACGTCGTGCAGTAATCGCTGATTTATTGTTTTCGTAATACGCTCGGACACAAAATGCACGCTGCACTCCCGTGTACGGCTCCATGGCGACTAAATTTCCAGGTAGCGGCGCAGCGAACAACATATCCCCCGCCACACCGCACCGCGCGTTACCGAGAAATTGAATATTTAAACCGCCAACACCCTTATGGCCCACCCTGTATAATTCAATTTAATTTTGAGAACAAAAATATGGGGTGATTTTTTAAGATTTAAGTTTAAGTCCAAACGTCATCTATCAAAGTGAAAAGTGTACAGTATACTCAGCCATTTCATCAAAGACTAACAAACGAGCAATGATAGTAAATCGTTGAAATTTATAATCAAAATTCGTGCTCTGTGACAAATGTGATACGATCATTTTATGGTCGTCATAATCGACCTGCTGAATTAACAATTCGTGCTGTTATCTCCAAATTTCGTACCAAATTTACTTTGTTGGACATAAAACCATCGACTCGCATGCGTAGAGTGCATACCGAAGAAAATATTGCAGCCGTAGCGACCAGTGCTACAAGGAATTTTTTTTGCCCCAATTGCCTGAGTTGAACTTGGTTGACATGTGGTTTCATCAGGATGGTGCAACATGCCACACTGCAACATGCCACACTGCTCGTGAAACAATGGATACGTTGAGGGATGAATTTGGTGAGCAGCATATTTATCGATTTGGCCCTGTGAGTTGGCCCCCAAGATCTTTCGATTTAACGCCTCTTGATTATTTCTTGTGGGGTAATGTCAAGTCGTTAGTCTATGTGGACAAGCCAAACACTATCGAAGCATTACAGGATAACATAACACGCGTTATCCGTGGAATACAGGCCGAAATGCTCGAAAAAGTGACGAAAAATTCGACCTTCCGAATGGACATTTTCAGACGGAGCCGCGGCCAACATTTACATGAAATTGACTTTAAAAATTAAATGGCGGAGACTAATTTATCGATTCCAATAAAAAATTGTAATATATGATGCAAATTTGAGTGTTTTATTCGATTTTTAAAAAAAACTACGATTAAAAAGTCACTCTATTGAATGGAGATGTAGTTGCTGCTTTCCTCAGGGTATCTCACAAACAAATTAGGCGATTTAACACAAATAATGATTTCACTACAATTTCTAAGCGGAAGATAGTAAGTTATAATAACTAAGTATATAAAGTTATAATTATGCTTCTTTTGTTGTGCTTTAACTAGTAATTTGCCACGCCCCTTGGGATACTGCACACACTTTTGCACTAGCGTGAGGACGTTGGGTGAAAATTTATGTAACTCAGTAAGTAAGTCAGTTCACCTGGCCGAAATTTTTGTGCTGGTTAAAGTACAACATAATATGAATAACGTAATCGTTGCTATTTCATAACAGCGGTTCAAAATAGTAGAGAAAATGCACTGCAAACCTTCATTCAACGGTTTCTTCTAAAATATTGCTCTGAATTAATGAGCAGTAATTGAACCAGAATTATTATAATTTCGTCTGGAAATTAAACAGGTGCCATTGATTATCACCGATTTACTCGTATCTGGATGATATAATTTCGGGCGGGAGAAACTGATGCATGCTAAATTACACGAATTTAGTGCAATTGAATCAAATATATCGATATATATGTATACATGGAAATTAGGTAAATTTCAAATTTTGCCAAGCAGTATGAAGTAATGCAATGGACAAAATGTGCGGCATGCTAATACGAAGTTATTGGGGAAAGGCTAAAGATTTGTAAATCGCTAAATTTGTATTTGACAATTTGACATAAAAGGTATTCTACTAATGCCTTTTATCAAACCCTTTAATTTCGATAACATACCTAACGGAGGAATGCATCCTATGAGACTTTTACATCCCTTCATTCTCGTTTTAAGAAAGATTTGAAGGAAAGATTTGATGGCCGACAAATTCCATACTTGCTACATCGTGAAAGCGTGACAAAGGACTTCCAGGAGAGTAGAATGAGTCTCATCATCCCTTACTTACTCTTCCTTTATTTTGAAGCGTCTCTTGAAGGCCGTCCAGGGGCGAATTAAATACGTCACACCACGAGAATATAAATTTAAATTTAATACTCTTCAATGATATACAAAGACCACCACGTAGGTTCAGTCTCATTTCGAGTTTGATATTGCAAATTTATTTAAAATGCATTAGAAATTTGTTTGTACTTCATATTCGAAACAACAGCTCACTTTATATATTTATTCGTTTTTTACCTGAAACGAAATTAGAAACCCACATTGATTTTATTTTTATATCGAAACATAGTTGGACAGATATTTTGATTTGAGAACCTCAAACGAAATATAATTTTATGCAGACTCATTTCTCATTCTGAATCAGAACTGAAACGTATTTAAGTTTCTTGGTAGAGAAAAAAGGCCTGGCACCAAACTACGAAAGGTAAAACTTTATTTTCTGAATTTACAAAACTAAGTTGTCAGAAATTTTCACAGCTACTAAAAAATATTGTCCGTTTTTTTTTTTGAATTGAAATTTTTCAAATGAAATATAAACAAAAGGTTTCATACACTGAATCGGAATCAAAATTGCTTCTAATTTTGTTTCAGGTGTAAGAATCAAAATCAAAGTTGTTTGTGTTTTTTTTCGTATTGGTTGTATGAAACAGAAGTAAAATGTAACACAATTTTGATTCGGTTGTCGGAATCAGAATAAGAACTGTGTATATTTTTGATTTAAATTCCAGAAACTGAAGCAAATCAAAATTCTTTTTGGGTTTGATTTTGTTTCGATAACTACCCCTGACAAGGTAATGTGATTGGTGATTTTTTTTTAATTTAAGAATGTCTTAAGAATCCTTTTAGAATTTTGATCTAAGGCGTTCTATGTGTAACGATAAAATATGCACTTGGCACCCTGTGTTATTTGTAAATAAAGACAGGGAGCTTTCGATATGACTGCCTAATAGAAGGCATGAATTTCTACATGAAGGCTACAGGGAACGGATTTGGTTAGGTAGATTAGTTTGGGTTTGAAACATTATCATTTTTCGATTTTCAAATAAACCAGGTTTAAGGTCAAGTAAAAGATTTCTTCTTATAAAATATTTTCTATGTTATTGTTTAATGCATAAACATTTTCAGTGTTAACAAAATGCGAAATTTGTTTGAACAAAGCAATAAAACAAGAACTAATTTATAGTCGTTAGTAATTTATGTGAATAAGAAGAAACGAAATTAGGAAGAATTTTGATTCTGATTCAGTTCATGAATAGTCTTCTTTGCATTTCATTTGAAATTTTTCAATTCAAAATAAAGACAAAATACTTGAGTGGCTTTCGACAATTTCTGAGAGCCCGGTATTGTAAATTCAGAAATTATATCATCTGAACCATTTTTAACTTTTGCAGTTTGGCGTCAAAACATTTCCTCTGTCCAGAAACGAAAATACATTTAGTTTCAATTCAGATAGATTTTCGTTTTAAGTTCTCGAATCAAAATATTTGTTTCATTCTGTTTCTATAGAGAATCAGAATTAATGTAGCTTTTAAATTCCGTTTCAGAATTCAATGCATGAAGGGAATATGAAACAGAAGTAAATTTCTAGTGTACTTCAAATAAATTTATAATATTAAAACACAAATGAGACTAAACGTGAAGATCACTGGTATTAAATACGAATTACCAAGCTTACAGAAATTACCAGACATGTGTATCCAGTCAGTACAGGGAATGATGCAAAAAGTTTTAAAAAATGCTAATGGTATTCTTGTTGAATGAGCTATAATAGAACAATTGGCTGATTCATAAATGAATCTCATGTTGAAGTCAATAGACAACGCACTATTATTTTTATATATAGGTATAATTCTACTGTATGGGCGTTGTCAGTGAACTTCTCCTAAACGGCTGGACCGCTTTGCATAAATTTTTGTATATGCATCTGGGTGGTGCCTGGGATGGTTTAGATTTACAATTAGGTCCAATTGGACAAAGGGGCGTGGTACCTCCCATACAAACAAAAAATTAAAAATCAATTATTTCTGCTCCTGCTTACGGTATTTGAACAAAATTTGGTGCGTAGGTTTGGTGTACATATCTTAAGTGCTACTGCAAATATGGGCGGGATTGGACAATGGGGCGTGGTACCTCCCATACAAACCATAAATTAAATATTTAATATTTCTGCTCCTGTTTACGGTATTTGAACAAAATTTGGTACATCGGTTTGGTGTACATATCTTAAGTGCTGCTGCATATATGGGCGGGATTGGACAATGGGGAGTGGTACCTCCTACACAAACTACAAATTAAAAAGCAATTATTTCTGCTCCTGCTAACGGTATTTAAACAAAATTTTGTTTAACATTGAAACATTTCCAATAAAAATAAAATTTTAAGGCAAAGCAACGTTTGCCGGGTCGGCTAGTATATTATATAAAAATTATAGGAATGATGAATTTCCTTTCAAAATATTCGAAATGTGTAATAAAGAAAAACATGGGTTACATTTTTGCAAAATTCTAATATTCTGAAAGCAAAAGTAATTATAATTTTAATATATATATAGAAGATATGAAGGACGTCATTGTGCATGTGAAGATATTTATCAATCTCAAAGAGTTTTTAGCCGATCTATAAATCATTCTTAAAAGTACAATGCAAAACACCTTGAAAACGGATTTAAACGTAATTTTACAACTGATGCTGATGTTATAAATATGTGGACATCCAACTCCGATTTTGAACGTACTATAAGCTGTATAAGATCTAAAATAAAAACCGTAATATTTTCCGCTTCTGAAGTTTTAATTAAGTTCCACACATTTCATGCCGACACCATTTCCAAGGTGCGTTCACTATATAAAAATTCAAATTCGATTTAGCTATTAATTGTACTTATAATAATGTGTAATTGATTAGTTAATTTCTTTGGCACAAAACTTTTCATTTGCTTTTATACGAATCTAAGAATATATCTTCTTAGGTGGCGAAAAACAAATTATTTTCATTAAAAAATTCATTTAAAAAAAACTACTTCAAGTTATATTTTGGATGTGGAAAAAAGCAGACAACAAATACCAAAGAATAACTTGTTCCAGTTCCCTTCAAAATTTTCAACCCAACCTTTTTAATTTTCTAGCTTGAGGGAGTGAATTATAAAAATCTGACAATTTTGATTTCTGAAATGCAAATATCTGTGGTCACAACCCGTAACAGCCTAACTCGAGTTAGGACACAATTGAGTTATTAGCACCATCGTATTCAGCGTATCTAAATTTATTTGCTCTAAATTTTTCATGTTTGTATCTCTTCTAGGAAGGCAATTAATCCTAAAAAACCTAATAGCTTAAGTTATTTTTCTAATTGACTGTTTTGGCATAACTGCCTAAGTCAATTTAGGATTACAACAAATATAAATATTATTTTTTCATCATTGCCTAAATCAACTTAAGTCGTTAATCCAAAAAAATAAAGAAACAATTTTATTTTCCTAACTTGAGTTAAGCTCTTATTCCGAATTACAATTTCGTTTTTTGATAAACATAAATTGAGTTAAGGTCTTTCTCCAAACTTAAAGTTTTTTATTTAATCTGGAATAATAGCCTAACTCAACTTGAACTTTTTGACTTTCTTTCGTTCAACAATTCATAAGAGCTTAAGAGTCTTTTTCGATAATATCTTTTGACTGCGAGAATAAACAACTATTTTTTGTTAAGAACTAAGTAAAGAAATTCGTTTCCTTGGAATCTGTAGCAAAGTTTTCCAAAAAACACCTTCTCCTGATTTTCAGTGGAGATTCAAAACTTTAAACTCCTGTACTGAAAATATTGAAAAACAGACTTAGGATGTTATGGGTTGTGACTACAGATATATAAATTTTGGCAAAATTTTAAGGGCTTTCTAAGGGAATTGAATTATACAAATCTCATAAATTTGATTTCTGATATGGAAATTTGCAAATTTTGGGAAAACCCTTTAAATAGGTTTTCTCAATACTTTGACGGAGCCTGTTCTCATCCTTAAATTTGACTTTACTGCACGCTTGTTGTTTGCAAGTTTGACGAAATTTAGCGAAATTTAATTAAACATGTGGTAAAATTAATCTCTTCTATGGGCGAAGTCAATCAGTAGATTTTTACCCAGATTTGCCAAGTTTTATAAAACAATGCAGTGGACAAAAATGTAGGTTATAATCGCTTACCAAATTGAAATGGCAGAGAAAATACTGAATTCCGGAAGATCGGCTAGCTTGTAAAAGAGTTACCAAAAGGGTCACTTAGCGTATGCTAAATTTGACCATATTCAGAGTAAATGAATAGAAGATATGAAGCGAAGTATATATGGAAGAAGGTTCATAGTTGGTCCATTGATTTTTGTCAAGTTCTATTAAGCATTATATAATCGTACATGACATAGAGAGAAATACTTATGTCTGAGCAAAAAGTATGTGATGTTTTTCCTGAAATCCGTTATAGCAACCATGACCGAGCGTGGTGTGATAGTTAGTACATGCGGCTATCGTTCGCATAATTGCAGGTTCAATCCCCGATACAGGCACCCACTGTTATTTGACCAGCAGTCATCTTGATGTGTTTGATGAATATTTAGAATAGTCGATTGAATGATAAATGTAGTAAATGCGTCTGTGACGCTCGTCATGAAAATGAGTCTGAAAAAAGAATGCGTGTAAGCTCACTGAATGTGGGAAGCTCTTTCATATCTCATTCATTAGATATGCAAGGGAATTTGTATGATCTTTTTTTTTGTTACAGTAATCAGAGTAATCGACCGACCGCCACAAAAATTTAACATCATCTATTATGGATTATATTATTATATTAGGTGTGACACCGTCCATGTAACTTAACGCTTTAAACGGTTATGTTTAATGAACTATAAGAGACATAAAGATAAGACTTTGTATAGTGCAACTGGAATAGAAACAAATACATGCCAGAAATAAATAATGGTCGGTGCCGCTCACATTTTGAAACAGTAACAGCCCGATTGTCATGGCAATGTGCCTGCATGTTTCAGCCAATCATACACTTGTTATGTTATGTTAAATTAGGTAAGGATTAAGAAAAAGGGACGCATAACTTAACATTGTAAATATCTTATGAACTTTTGAAGATTTATAGACAATATCTGACACATGCGCTGCTAACGTTGCCCTACCTTATGGGTAGGGTAATGATAAAAGCTGTCTGTGGAAAGGCATAGATAAAACCTTTGTACAAATGAGCAAGTTTTTTCTTATTACGCGGACTTGTCAAAAGTGAGCTCTTTTAATATATATCAAATGGAACTATATATAATATTAACCGATAGTCACGCCCATTTCGACAGCAGTCCTCTATAGATTTATATAAATTGTAGTGGCTCCTTTCCACGTCTAAAACAGCAACACTCTTTATTGTACAGAATTGGCAAGTACATGGTAAATATAATAGAAAAATTTGGAAAATGGGTTAATTTTCAAAAGTTTAATTTAGTTTCTGTACGAGCAAATTTGTGTCTACTGAGGCTATATGTTCCAGTTGTGATACTGACGAGACATAGCTTTGTCAATAAGGTGGATGAGCGAGTCGGAAAGGCACTCTTTTTGCACATAATATATGTATATCGATTATGCCCGTTTTTCTAGTGAAAATTCATATTTTTTTTTTTTTTTTTGGTATTCTCCACTAATCACGCACAAAGTTATGTCATTCCCTTAAGAAATTTATTAGCTGGAAGGACCTTTGCTAACGTCTATTACCTATAACCATATATACCTTTTAATAGATCAATAAATGGAACAATTGTTGGAAAAATGCGGAAATATGTAAATTTTTCTAGATGTGGGTTCAGTTGGTTCTATCAACAAATACGCACACAGGTGAACTGAAGTACGAAAGGGCTTAAATCGACATAAAATGCTTAGGCTTCATGGAGTCGCTGGTGAGTGATTCTGGAGAATAACAAACTTAATAAACCCCCATCGTATGGTGGCAGCTATAAAAATTATAATGATCAAGGGGCGAATCAGGCGTGTTTTTTTTTTTTTTTTTTGTTCAAAAATCATTTTTCAATTTTTTTAAAGCAAAAGTTTTTTTTTATAAAGAAAATTATTCCAATTGTTAAAAAACTTCATATTTGAAACCGTGAAGAATTTCTCTTTTTCGGTAAACAAACATCGACGCCAATTTTTTTTTGTTATATTTTCTGTTTTTAAGTTGTGTGTTCTATCCCACAAAGATTTTTTTTTTGGCTGTTGGTCTATTGTGTAGACTTAAGTCTTGAGTTCTCCACATAAAAGTGTTCCATCATTGTAAATATTTCTACTATCCACGTCAAAATGTACATTCCTCTGGCAGTATAAATATTACCCCATAATTCCATAAGAAACTGATAGGGGTCATTATACCCCTGGTGCGATAATAACTTCTTAAATGGTTGTTTTCACATTCCCAACATTCTCTCCCTCTCTCCCCATGCCAAATGTTCCATTAACTGCTCGACTTTGTCGAATTTAATCGCAAATCTCCACCAAAGACAAATTTTGCCTACGGCCTATCATTACTGGCAAAAACTATAAAAGCCAGAGTAAATAAACCAACTCCACGCAATGAATGGCAGTAATGAGCGAATACCGTTTCCAATTCGACCACATTTATGAATGTTTTACGTTGAAAGTGTATCCGGGTTAAAGGCAAGCGAGATGATGGCCAGACAAATTGAGTATTTTATCTTCATTAAACGTTTTTTTTTTTTTTTTGATTTTTCAGAGTTAACACCCACTTCTTTTGTTTTTTGTTTTCTCTTTTGCAGATTTGTTCCCTTTTTTTGGGAGGGGGACTTAAGCTTCACATTTCATATTCACATTATTATTTTTTTTTTTTGCGCTTTGTTTAATTATTTCTATACACACTTTGTTGGAATATTTGTTAGGATTTTTGTTTTTCGTTGATTTCATGTGTGTTATAATACAGTGTTATTAAATTTTTCATGGTTTCTTTTGATTTGATGGCATGAAAAGAAATTTATAAAATTTTCGTTATGATTTTTGCAAACGTAGGGGTGGTCGGGCTTTTGGACGACGAATAAGACGTTCAAACGTTTCACATGTTGTTGGCTTTGCGATGGGGTTCGTTGTTCAATACGCATGCGCAAACGTCGACCGATCCGATCCCATCCAACCGACCAACATTCACTTTTATTTATGAACGAGCGACTGCCGTTGTTGGTAAACCGAAATAACTTTGAGGTGAAATTACTTCTTTTTCAGTTGAACCGATCATAAGCGACTCGCACACAACACTTGCTCGTTCGCATTTAATGCTAAGTAAACCTCATTTGGCATTCCACGTCATTACAGCCTTACTGCTTAATAGAAAACGGAATTGTACATAAATGATTACAAGTGCTGAGATTTTTACGACTACACAATTTATATTTCATCTCCGACATGAATATCTTCATTTGTTAAATAAAGCCCTTGAAGCCAGGCAATAAAGCGCAACTGCAAATGCCTTCTCTAAGAGAAATTACACGAGTTCACTTTGATTTTTCCGCTTCATACGGGTTACGTTGAGATTTTGACCGTTTTCGCCAAATAATCGTAGAAATTATTTGGTTGCAGACAATTTCCCCAACATTCGTAATTGCGATGAAACTTTGCTTCAGAGGGCAAAAAATTTCGGAAATTTGTGTTGCCTTCACTTCACGTATTTTTCTTTTTTTTTTTGATAATTTGTTTGATTCGTTCGCAGTCGTCTTTGCCTCGAATGAATATAATTATGCGATCTTTGTTTTCTCGCGTAGTTCGTCGGTTTTGGGGGGTTTCCTCTTTGGTTTTCGGTTTCTTACTCTTCGAAATGTTTCTTCTTGTGTTTTGCGGCTTCTTATGTTTTGATATCTTTTCCTAGTGCGGGCCTTCTTCGAGCACTCAAATACCGTCCGCTACCGCCGAAAGTCCGTTAATTACTGAATGTTTGTCTGAGACTCAAGTACGCGGAGAGCTCAGACCCAGCCGTCAAACAGCTGAGCTCAAGTTGTCTTCATAACATCCAACAACAACTGCTTGAAGAACGTTAAGTTGTTCATGTCATGTTGTGTTGGTGTCGAAAGAAAAAAAACCGGTGTTTATTATGTTAACAGCGATTCTCAAACTGTGTTAAACGCCCTGAGGCTCTTTCTAGCAGAGTCGAATTTCTTTTATTAAACAGTATTGTTTTTTTAAATTATAAAACGAATATTAACATTCGATAGTGGTCCACTTGTAATTGTTCGTCTTTGCACTCGCTTTTTAATACCATTACCTAAGGGGTTCAATAATTCGGTTATCTCTTTAAATTCGGGTTTTGAGTTGTTCGAAACATGACAATTCATAAGAAAATAGGTTTCATGAATGACATTTTTAACACACTATTTGTATATAGAGAACCTCATTTTAAAACAAACTTGTGGACAGCGTAAAGTTGGACAATCGACATCAGTGTGGTTGCGACATACATTTGTCGTTATTCACAATTTTGTGGGCGTTACTCCGACTCGTTTTCAGATGAGTGGGTCTATCAAAAACGGTTTCTCCCCATAAAAAAATATGTGGAATTTACTCGTTTTTCCAGTAAAAATTGATATTTTGTTAGTACAGGGTAACTGATGAATATTGATTCATTAAGAAACTCAAGTGATATCTTCAACCAAAGGAATGAAATTAAATGTCATTCGATACGGCCAAAAATGTAACACCCAGAATGAAGCATCTAAAGTACTAAGTATCTTTAAGACAATTCTGTTCTCGCTGACTGGCTGGCTGGCTGATGAATGCTCGAAAATCTTGACAAAACTTGTCAAAATTTGGCGTAGTCTAATATTTTGCCAGATAGTGAATGAAAATTGTCAATGGGACATATCGACCCCTCCCTTCTGGTACATCTCATACAAATTGACCGAATTTAAGAATTTCAGTTTATCCCCAGTAAATTTTTGCGTATTGCATTTGTTTGTAAAGTTCGCCAGAAAATGAATTTCAGAAATTCAATCTGTATTCTGCATTTTTTAACCGGCTACAGTAGCCTAAATTTCTGTTTGGTGTATTGAGTCTACCTCGTACCTTCAACTAGCAAACAATAACAATTGTTCAAATGTCAAACAATGACACTTCGAATGGCGCCAAATTTAAATCTTGCGTTCTTGTTGGGACACCCTTTATAAGCCCTGGGAGCTTCTCACTCAAATTGCCGATTTAGCTTATATATTCTTAGCTTCACATCCTTCTAGCAGTCGTACTGAATTCAGTCAAATTTGGCGTACGTTATGCGTTTGGCGAAATAAGTTCAGGCAATGAAAACGGACGACACTGCCACGCATCCTTTGGTAGCTCCTATAAAAATTGCAGATTTATCGAAATTTAATTTTTCTGCTGTAATCCCTAATTCGTAGACTGCAGTTACTTAACTTTATGCAGCTAACTGATGTAAAGGAGAACTTATTGCATTCTGAGCAGAATGGATTAATTTTTCAAATCTAATTCAAAATTCTTAAACTGTATGAATATTTCAAATAACCTCTGACGCATTTTTAAATGTAAGATGTGGGGCTAAGTTTTGATCGAAATATCTCCAGCATTTCTTAGGCGTGGCGTCTATCCCAAACAAGCAGACTACTTGTTTGTCAAAACACATAACTTAGTTTTCTCTCCTTTTACCACCAAACCTAATTGTGCTGACAGTAATAACATTTCCAGCCAATAATATTTATATATACCATCGTATTACGCAAATAACTTAGCTTTCCCATATCCACATCCAAAGGAAATGTTGAAAATATCGCATGATAGGGAGCCGCCTTGCTGAATAAAGTCATAAATAAATGGCTCTGAAAAATGTTGATGCCTCCTTATAGAAGACTTTGTGTCCGTCACCTAACCTACAAATATAAGCTTTACAACTACATATAAGCTTTACGCGAATATCACACTCGATTATTGCTTCGTACAATTTATGTCGAAGGCAGCATTATAATCGACGAGAAGGTCTACACGATACCCCATGGTGCGAATATCAATTCACGTGAAGGTTTACCAAACGTAAGTTCGCATTGATAAGGTCTAAATAGGTCAGGTAAATTAAGTTTCACGGTTCCAAGTATTTCACTCGAAAAAAAAGAGAAGGATAAAAAATCAATATTAATGTCGTTATTACACACACTTGGATCGCCTTTTCTGAATGCAGGACATGAAGCACTTACATGTCAACATTCCCGCATGCATGCATTGAGCCAATTCGTCTCGTATACAGCTTTGCTGTCTTACCTGTTGGAAATCTTGCACTATAAAGTCCGCTTTGTAGCTTTTGGAAGAATTTTCCAACTTCAATTCCTTCCTTTCGCTTTCAATAACATCGCTCTCGCACTCTTTCTTCCGTTTAAAAATACGCTCACCTGTTAATTATGGAGATTACACGAAAACACTAATAGTACCTAAATTCCTAAATTCATACCTAAATTTCAAAATATTTTAATTTCAATGACAACTCCCTGAAGAAATATTTCTCAAGAATTAAAACCGGCTCCAAAAGAAACCAATACATTTTAATATTTGCCGACATAAATTGTTCAACGTGCAGCCTTTAAAAGTTATCAGTTAAATCAGTGTCCATCAGTACATTTGAAATAGAATTATATTAGAATGTTTATAAGCTCATTTGTCCCAAAGCTTTATCAATATTCTGATGTTGAGTATTTGTTTGGTCGTAGATTGTGGTGGATGTCAACTTCAGCTAAGGAATTCGAATTGGAATTCTGCAGTCTGGCAGAAGTGAATATTCTTTTCGAACTATTCTTTGTTTGCAAGTGATAATTACTGTCAAACGGTATAAGATTTAATTTAACATCGGTTTTATATTGCCGGCCTAAAAAAAATATTGGAAGTACGTTTTTTTTGGGAAATCGAAGCTTACTGCCTGATTATTGACATCATTTGGAATTAATAAACACAAATTTGAAATCAAAAGCCATTTTGTTGGATTTACACAAAGGTGCCATTTCTCAATTGTAATAGCCAATTGACTTCACAAACTGACTACTTTGCGCTACATCCGTGATCAATTTTATTTTGTCCTGGTGACACTGGTTTACCAGTAGGAATTTTACACATTGAGTGGCTGAAGAACTAAGATGTAACTTAAATATATTGAAAGAGTTTTTCTTAGTAAAACTTATAACATAATCAAGGCTGTTGTGGGAGAAATTCAGCAATAATTCCCCAATCAGTTGATTTCAAGAAATTTTACCATATTTTACCAATTTTACCTTTTCTTGCAGTTTTTGTGAATTGGACCTCTACAAACCGGTATCATTGGATTGGATTATTAAAAATAAAATATATTCAAGCGATAATTGCCACTGCCACTCTTATCACTAAATTATGTGAACTGTTTTAAAGAAATATTAAAAAACTTGATGAAAATATATTATTTTGAAAGGAATGTAGAACAAATAATTTATTTGGTTTAAAAAACGGTGTATCAACTTCAGTCAGTTTATCTGACTTACATATACTTTCATCTAACCTGCTTTCGTGTAGCTGCAAAAGCGTGAGTGTTGCTAGAAAGGTCGTGGTAAATTGATAGCTTCTTATCAAAAATTCATTGAGTTAAATAAAAGAGCGAAATATAGCATGCAAAACGCTTGTTTTATATATGCCTTTCATAAGCAAACTAAATATGCTATATGGATAGAACACTCAATATATCTTCGAGACGAGTGTACCAACATAAAAAAATAACAATCGAAAGTCGAATGTACGTAGCCCGCGAAATGTGAAAATTCTTATTTTTTTTAAACTCATCTCTTATGGGAGGTATCAGAAACAGTGTGACAACGCTGTCCATTTTGATTGTGTGACCTTACTTGAGCAAACACTCAGCGCTTACCAAATTTGTCTGAATTTAGTGTGACCATGTAAGAGATATGAATCTTAGAATATGTGGGCTAAATGGGTCGATCGTATGAGATGTACTAGAAAGGGCGCGGTTAGTTGGTCGATTTTGTCAAATCGTTTTATAAATAAATGGAATGAACAGAAATTGAAGTTACTCCAGTCTATGAATGTGGAATTGCAAGAGAAGAACTGAATTTCTGAAATTCGATCAAATCCGATACAATCCATTTACAGCCCTCTGCCATGATCTGGCAAAATATTAGGCTGTGTCAAGTTTTAGCAAATTTGGTAATGACCGCTATCGTGTCCACCAGCCAGCCAGCCAAACAGACGGACATAAGTTCTGGCATATTTGATCAAATAGGTGTTACATTTTTGGCCGTATCATATATACGAGTAACTTCATTCCTCCATGTGAAGTAACAAAAAGTTATTTGAGTTTCTGGGTGTAGGAACATTTTCCATACTCCCTGTGCAGAAAAAACGTAAAGTCTTACCGACGAGAGTGGGAGCTAATAACTAAAAAGTTCATTTATCCTCTATTAACAAGACAACTAATCAAAAAAATTATTATTCATTCATTTGCATTTCTGAAGAATTGAAAAAATAAAATTTCAACCAGATTTGAGGTTGAAACTTAAACCCAAAATTTATGCAACTTCAATAGCAGAAGCTTTATTACATCTGCACCTCAGTAGGGAAATGATATACGGATATTTAGTTGCCAAACAAATATTTGATTAACATGTACGACTTTTTGATTTTTTAATTGTTATAATACTATACATAATAATATAAATACACACAATATATAAAAATATAAATATTTATAAATACATACAATTGAAAATTATGTATAATAAATACATTAACGATTTACTTATGAATTGTTAAATATTTACTGTTTGTAAGCACTTAACAATTTTGCTGTTCAGCAATCATTAATAAATAAATCTGCTTGAGAATCTCTGCATCTTGACTCTCTGTGCCTGACAGCGACCATTCATAAGACAAAGACTGCGAAGTGGCGATAAAAGAGTGAATTTGTTTGAAAGCGTTTCTGTTGTCATTCAAGTTTGTGTCTTAAGTCTTTTGTTTTGAACACATTCTACTGTTCTCTCCACACGCTCACCAACTCTCATTGCTTTGTTTTAATTTAACTCAACTAAACAAAAAGTGTTTTTTTTAAGTTCGCTTGATATGTCGTGCACAGTGGGTGTAAAAATTTAGGATTTACACGAATTTAGAACTGAATTGCATTTGTTTTATTTATATGTCTGTCCATAAGTACGTTCTCGTATATGACTCTTTGATTTATTGTTTGAAAAGTTGCGTCACAAACCACATTTCAATAGCTATAAATTGACGTGGTGACAGTTTTATTAAAAGTAACATGAGGGGCAAGCATACACAGATGTGCCACAATTTAAGCTTTATTATTTATGAGGTAAGTGAGGTATTCCCCACATCCTTAACGGATGCGCCAGGTGGCTTATTTTACTATTTTTTACGTTTTGTTGCTAATAAAATGTAGCTATTAAATGATTGGCAGAGTTACTAATGAAACTTTTGCACACGAGTAAGCATTTTTTTTTTTGTTATGACTATAAAAGAAAAACTAAATTTAAATGAAATTGGTTGTATTTGGTTTGACTGAATCAGGATAAATAATTAGTGTTACGGAATTAGTGAATTTTCTTTCTTTGCATTTACAATTCAAATTCATTTGAACTGTCAAATGTTCAAACATCGTTGACGGTTTTACATTTGCTATTGATGCATCTGATAGGTCATTATTTTGCAGAAACTCACTCATAAACGAGTCAGTCAATCTTGAAGCTTCATAATACGTGATTTTGTCGTGAAGCATTTTTTCCATTTCCGCGACTTCAAGCGAAATGAAATTTCTGGTTTGGTACATTGTTGATTATGTGAATCTAACCAAATTTAAACTTTACATTTTAATAATTTTACATTATAAAACTGTTCTAAGGTCAATACAAATTTTATAAGGAAAAATTAGAAAATTGATAAGGCAATGCAAGGCATGAGATGCAAGGATGAGAGGAATAGGGGATAGGGGATAGGGGATAGAGGATAGAGGATAGAGGATAGAGGATAGAGGATAGA
>JAHXMU010000047.1:2169806-2185300 GCA_019455685.1 Philornis downsi | reverse complement strand
GGATAGAGGATAGAGGATAGAGGATAGAGGATAGAGGATAGAGGATACGGGGATACGGGGATACGGGTTACGGGATACGGGAATACGGGAATTCGGGGATACGGGGATAGAGGGATAGGGATAATTAGTAAGATAATTCCTCAGCGGAATCGCTTAATTCACCCGACCACTGCAACAGCTTATTCAAATGTTTGCACCTTTAATTTTGTATTTCTATTATCAATTAAAACCAGGGATATCAAAGGTTATTAAGTTGGCTTTTAACTAATAAAATCACTGTTACACATGAAATATACATACACGTGAGAAATATAACAATGTTTGTATTTCGATGCACTTTATAAATATTTCAGAAACTTTTTGACTATTATTGGTATAAATCAATTATAATAAATATTTTTGATATTTAATAAATTATAATAATTATTTTTGTTATTTCATGATTTTTATTTTTAAAATTCAATCATAATTAATCTTTTTTTTTTAAATATCAATCTTGATGTTTATTTGAAAAAATGTTAATTATAATTTTTAATTTTAAAAATAAATTTTTATTTTTAAATAAATTTTTATTTTAAATAAATTTTTATTTTCACATAAATTTTTATTTTCACATAAATTTTTTTTTATTTTAAATAAAATAAAAAATATAAATCAAAAAATTCTGTTTCACAAGTATGATTTACATTCGTACTCGAGAAAAATATTCACTTTAACTTGGATCCAGAGCATAGAATTAGAAACCTACACCAATGCTTTACCAAATATATGCTTTTACAATGCTTTACAGATATTTTGATTCACTAACCCGAAATGAAAGCATGCTACCGACTGGTTCTCTTTGTTAACCAGAATCAAAACTATAATTTAATGTAATTTTAATCTGGACTGAAATGTTTAAAAGCCAAAATGTTCATAGAAGGGGGTTTTCCGAACTTACAAGTCAAGCTGTCTGGTTCATACATCAGAACCAATATTTTTATACAATTTTGCAACTATAGTAATTTGTGAATTATTGTTGCTACTATAATTTTTATTTATTTTATTTATTTATTTACTAGCGGTCCCGGCGAACTTAGACTCGCCACAAATTTAACGCCTTCAGATAAACTCCCGAGTAATAATAAAAAACAGATAGCTCAAATTTCAATGTGATTTATTTGAATGGAATCGAAATCAGTGGAGAGCATTATGATGAACAATATTTTTTGATTTGTTTTCCGGCGCAAAAACAAACAACGAAGACGGTTGTCCCCAACACGCGAACTGGCAACGTAGAGCTGACCGTACGAAAAACAGGGAGATTAATCCCACCGACTTCCAACGATTGGCCTTGCGATTTATTGATTGTCATCGCAAAAGCTAATCGAATGGGAACTGAATCCTCTTGAATTGGCATGGAAGATCAGTTGGAGTTATCGAAATTCGTGGGACAAGGACTTCCTCTCCTTTGAATTTGTCCTTGATGATCGTCGCTTGAATCACCTTGTTCATCAGTTTCTTGATGGACAATTGCGTACCATTGCACAATTTCGGATGATTCAGATTGCGCAACATGGGTATGATCGATCCTACCTTCAGCTGTAAATTATGCGGCGGAGTTCCTGGCACATCAAGCGAGTTCAAAAATTCCTTCAGATAGTTTGTCGCTTAATCCTCGTCGGTCACTCTGTCAATAGATTTGTACGAATACAGTTTTCCAGCGATTTGACTTTGAATAACTAAATTCAAGCTATCGACGTCCTTACTCTTAGCTGCTGTTATTGCCAGTTCACTAATCCCATCGAGATTTTTATAATGCCGGGGAACACTTTGGTGATGAGTTCCTCCTTCGACAATGTGATGTGGTGATTGTGCAACGCGAACTTGTGCAATATGGGCACGTATCCATTCATTTTGTTCTGCGCGCTCCTCTTGAGTTTAATTATCACAAACATTCTGACTAATTATTGCACGACATGTACGACGTCCAAGGTTTGATAGTCTAATAGGTGGAATTAGTCAAGCAAATAACTCTCCTTGAAATAGAATAAAGTCGTTGTTGACTAATCCTATTAAAAAGAAAATTATTAAAAAAAAAAAAAACTTACGAAATGAATGAATCGCAATAAATGCCTGCAATCCAATAAGATGACCTAAATTTTTATACTCAAACTTAATTTTCTGAAGAAATGATCGAATTGATAAATATTGCACTGAATTTCAATTGATCGTACTGTTTGTACAATTTACTGATGTGATACGCGATGTATGAGTATCCGAAATCAGTGTAATAATAGGTAAAACTCGAATCAATTGCAGCAGGAAATATAGCACATTTGTTTAATAGAAAATGACAATGCGAAAAGTGCACCTGTCAAATTGCGCTCAGCCTAAGTTAACGTATAACGCCATCTACGGGGTTGTGGCATTAAACGCAACGCAGCGCCATCTGTTATTTATCTCGTTAACTTCTTCACCCAAAATTCACGCAAAACATATTTTATCACAATAAATTTCATAATTTTCCGAAATTTACAACGAATTTTCCAACTTTACACAGTCCAAAATCAAACAAATTGAAAATTTTCCGGAATTTTCCGAGTTTTCTACTAACAGTTTTCTATTTTGCCATTCGAAAAGCCATTCCGGAACAATTGCACACATAATTCCATACAAAAAAATCCATTTTCGATTTTTTCAATTTTCCCACTTTTCCGGAGGGTTTTCCCAAAATTTTCTTTCGTAAAAACCTTCTCCAGGCAATTACGAACAACTGAGAAAAAATTTGAGCCAAATCGGCCCAGCCGTTCTCAATTAATGAATTACTATACATTTTTCTCACTATTTGTATATATATATATATAGATAGCTTGATCTTCATGTGACTGAATTAATCGGGATTCTAATATCCGTTGGCTGTTCCTCTCAATACGATTTGCTTGATGTTCAGGACTTTCAATCACTCGAGAATTTCTTGATCTTGTAGCCGCACGGCCTCTGCGACCAATGTTCCTACGTCTGATTGGCGGCATCTCACTCACTTATTATGAAAGTTAATTGAAAACAAAATCAATACTATAATCTAACACTGTTTCTGACCGAAATTTATTTTTATATATAAGAGAAGAGAGAAGAAGAAGAAAAGAAAATGTTCTTCGTTTTTTCTTATAAAAAAAAGTTATTGCTGAAATTATACTCACCAACACCTATATTATATTGCAAAAAAAATTTGAGCGCACGGTTAATTGTATTTTAAAATTTTCACTTTTTGCAGCAAACACAATAGCACTGAATAAGGCTCGTAAACAATTTTCACAAATACCACTAATTTTAAAGTTTAAGCTTAGGCTAAGTAAAAAAATTGAGAAGTGAAAAGAAGGCAACATGATTGACAAAGTTAGGGGTTTGAGTTTCTCCTAAAAGTTTCTCATATATAGAAAAATGAGAAGTGAAATAAAGTCAGTATATGAAAAACTTAAATTTTCCTATAACAGGATCAGAAATAATGTTTTTTTAATTTTTGATTTCTTCGGGTGGTACCACGCCCCTTCGTCCAATCCCGCCCATATTTGCAGCAGAACTTACAATATGTAAACCAAACTTATATACCAAATTTTGTTCAAATACAGTTAGCAGGAGCAGAAATAATGGATTTTTAATTTGTGGTTTGTATGGGAGGTACCACGCCCCTTCGTCCAATCCCGCCCATATTTGCAGCAGAAGTTACAATATGTACACCAAACTTATATACCAAATTTTGTTCACATATTGCTAGCCGGAGCAGAAATAATGGATTTTTAATTTGTGGTTTGTATGAGAGGTACCACGCCCCTTCGTCCAATCCCGCTCATATTTGTAGCAGCACTGGAAACATTTACTACAAACATTTAAAAAAAGAATTAGCCAAATCGGTGTAGCCGTTTTACAATTTTAGATAAATCGAAAAAAGTGGGCGTAAAAGCGGGCGTGGTAAATTTTTCTTTCCATAAAAACCTAAGTTGGACTACGACGAACATTTAAAAAAAAATTATTCAATTCGGTCCAGCCGTTCTCAACTGATGTCCTTACCAACGAACGGCATTTGATTTTTATTTATATAGATTTTGTAGCGCTGAACCTTCACGTAGATTCCGCTTAATTGAAAAATTTTCTCCAGGCATCTCTGTTTTGAGCCGTTGTTTTTCAGTAAGTATTCTTAGTTTTCTTGCATCATCTCCTACAAGGTCTGGTCTTCGGGCAACGAGGTCTTCTGTCACTAACTGGAAACATCAAGAATACTTTCTTGGCAGGCATATTGAACTCAATTTGTTGCAGGTGACCTGCCCATTGTAAACGCTTAGCCCGGATCTTTTTACAAATATGTATCTGCATGTTGATACAGCTATTCCAGTTCTTGATTGTATTGTATTCTCCATTCACCGTTCTCGGATAGTGGGCCAAAAATTGTACGAAGAATTTTCCTTTCGAATACAAACAAGAATTTCTCGTCCGTTGATTTTAGATACCAACACTCACACCCATGTTGAAGGACTGTCTGTATGAGCTGATGATGATTGTTGATGTTTTGATCGCAGTAGTTTTCGAAGGCCCCCTAAATATCTACTGGCCAGTACAATTCTTCCCTTGATTTTAGCAGTTCCATCATTGCTCGATGTTATCTCAGACTGTCAGAGATAAACGAAATCCTTGACCACCTCGATGTTTTATGGGCCCATAGTGATGATTGAATCCATTTCAGTGTGCCATTACGTAGAGAGCATATACTCTCTCCGTTTACCTTCAAACCTACTCAATACGCTTCTTTCCCGAGTGCAAAGAATGATTCGATTACTGTGGCCGATTCGATTATGTGGCTGACTTGATTTGTTAAAGATTATGTTGTCTGTGATGATGTTTGCCGATTTCATAATAGGTTTCAGAAGGATGTTAAAGAAACTACATGAAAGTGCGTCACCCTGCCGAAAAACTCTAACAGTGTGAAACTTCTCAGATGTGGTTCAGCAAATTTCACGCAGCTCCAAGGGTTGTTAGCCTAAAATGGACGTCAAATCGGTGTATAGCTAATTTCTCTGTGGGATGTGATAAACTTGTTTGAAATCGATACAGAGATGATGAGTATTGATTTGGAGTTCGTGGGTTTTCTCCAGGATATGTCTCAGTGTAAAAATCTGATCAGTAGTTGAGCGACCAGGCAAGAAATCACATTGGTGTGGACCAATGATACGGATGAGGTAGGATTTCAGTTTCACATAGAATAGACGCCACAATCTTATATGCAACGTTAAGGAGATTAATACCTCGATAGTTTTTACATCCTTTCCTGCCTACATGACATTCCACTCTTCTGACACCGTTTCTACGTTCTAGATCTTACACAGCAGTTCATGGAAAGCACTGGTGAAACTCGTGCCTGTTGCTTTGAGAAATTCTGATGGGATGCCATCTGCACCAGAACTTTTATTGTTTTTTTTTTTTTTTTTTGAACTTCTCTTAAAGATGATGTGGGGACATCTTTTTGTTGTTGTATTCGATGATTGAAATTTCGGTCTAAGGGGTCATTCTTCTGATTTCACCATTGAGCCGTTTTGTGAAAAATTCCTTTCTCTGATCAGGAACACCTTGCTTATCCGTCATAATTATACCGTTTTTATCATTGCAGATTTATGACGTAGTTGTAAAACCTTTTCTTCATTTTTGACATCTTGATAAAACTCCCTCATTTCGTTGTGGTTTCTTAATAATTCAAGGTTTTGGACATCATGTTTTTCAAATCGATGTTTTTTCTGTCTGTAGAGCTTTGAAACTGTAATCCAGTGTTAAAAAAGTAAGGCCAGTTTCCAATTTACATTACGATGGGATATAGAATCTCAGAAATATTTCCATTCCTAAATTGGTAGCACTATGATTGACATTTGATCTAAATTTCACATTATTAATGTCGTTGGTGTTTGAGCTACTTTGATTGATTTGATTGAATTGATTTCGTCAATTATGATTTTGTTAAGGGAAGAAATTCCATTACATTTTGCGCACGAAATTTATTTTATATATAACCAAAAAAAAAAAAACGAAATAATATAAAAACCAGCACAGAAATTTTAGTTAGGTTAACTGACTTGCGTGCACCCTCACCCAACGTCCTTTTATGCTGCTGCAACAAATGCTCTGAACTAAAGCACAATAAAAGAAGCAAATTTGCTTCTTCCTGAAGCACTCCGTTTGGGAAATGTAGAAGGAATCGGTTAATTTCGTTCGTTTCCAGAACTTCGATTACCAAGCGTATGATGTGTGCAAATGTGATCGGAATTGATGCAATCGATTGGAAGATATGGGGTAGGAATAAATTGATTAAGTCGGTCATTTGCGCGGGGGACCAGAACGGTTCTAGTTACTTGATCGTTTATTTCCGCTATTGCAAAGAATTATAAAACATTGAAATGGATAAGAGTGTAGATTATTACAAAGACCCTACTGTGGCAAATGCTTACTGTGTGCCAAATTAGACTAAATTCAGTACAATCGATTGGACTGTACGAAGCTAAGAATGGGTTAAATTTGTCATTTGTATAGGATTTTTTTAAACTTTATGTGAAATTATGAAATAAGGCACCAGGCAATGGTTATAGAAGAGAAATAACGGGGAGGAAATTAAATTTCGGATAATCGGTCAATTTGTGTGGTAGGTACTAGAAAGGGGGGTCCGGCTACAATCCTCGGCCCTTATCTGGGAAAATATTATGTTGTGATTAGTTGTCAGAAGTCCCATTTAGATTTACGGCAGCTATTATATAAAGCTTTATCATCAAAATTGTAATTCACCAAATTACGAAACTGGTTGTGGTCATAACAAATTCTTCTAAAGGGGTAAGAATTAGCTTAATGTGTTCTATAAAAATTCAAGTAAAGAGGATTAAAGTGCTTTGTGCATCTGCAGGGAATTTTGGAGTTTATTTCTGTCGGTAGAAATATTTAATCAACATCGCCATTTAAGAGTTTTCTGTCCAGTCACGGGAGTTGGACGTCTATGAAGATTTCAGCATAAGTTGAATTTTAGTAGCGATAACGTTTAGAATGTTGTAAAAGACTTTTGCCGAAAAGAAATGTTTGCAAGTGTAATAATGTGTTCAAAGGAGGCTAAGAAGTAATTGAAGACGTAAAGCACCCGGATGACCAGCAACATCTAGCGATGAAATTCACGTCCAACAATTTCATATGCTTTGTGGAACCTTTTGAAAGCGATTCAATAGATTTAGACGAATAAATAAATATTTCTTAAAAAAAATGTATTAATTAATTAATTACTTGTTGAACATAGTAGAATATATGAATTTTTTGAGACCTGAGTTTACATCTCCTATACTGTGCCAATGAGCAGGGAAATTATCTTCGTGTCTGTGAAATCCGCCCATTTAAAAGCCAGCTGCCAGCTATGTCATCCCAATCAATATCATTTCGCTTAAACCCCCTCTGTATTCTGAATTCGGAAAGTTTCCTTTCTTAGTGCTGGCAGAAAAATCCTTTTTAATACTGCCATCGCCAGGATGGATACTTATTTTTTCAAAACCCCATATCGTAAAGACCTACGTCGATCTAAGCATGGCCGTTCGTCTACGTATTTGTTGAATATAAAATATGTTTCTTCTTGGTTGCGAAAGGAAGCATGAAAATATCTCATATTTAATTACTGTTTAAACTCTACTTTGGGTAGATTTCGCCCTGTTCGAAAAAAGATTGATCTTCACTTTCTCTTGAAAAAAGTAGCTTTAAGAATTTTTCAATAATTGTACCATATATTCGATAGTAAAAATCAATATATGGCGAATAGTAAAAATACTGAAAAGAGCTGTTCCAATTCTTATAATTTTTAGGAAACCATCCCTAAGCTGAGCGAGATTATTGAACAAAAATATTGAAAAATGCGTATTTTTACTTGAAAAATGGTCAAAGAACATATATAATGTGTGGTAAAGGTTCGTTTCTTATAAGCCCACCTGTCTGGCCATTAGTCGATACATCGTGCTCTACCGCACGAACTGCCTTAATTATGAACGTAAATACTAAAAAATACCTAAAAATAGAGTAATTTCTAATGTAAAAATGGTTGCAATGAATATATTAGAAATGAGAAGAGCGCGTTTTTAAAACGTCGGCGGTGACTGGCAAGATGGTTACCACACGCGACAATCGTTCGCATGGTCGCAGGTTCAATCCAACATGCAGGCAGCTATCATTATTTGAGCAGGGCCATCTCGACGTGGCTGATGAACGTTTCTGGTAGCCGATTAATCGACAAGTCTTGTAAATGTTTCCCAAAGTTAAGTTCGGAATCGTCGTAAAACTGTAGGTCCTGTTGAGTGAATCTAAAAATAGAGCGCGTGTGAGCTCACTGGGTGTGAGAATCTCTACCAGTAGAAGATACAAGAATTAAATCCACTTTTAAAAAATATTAGTTTTTCGGAATGTTTTCCATATTTTTCACGATCATTCGTTAGTATTTGATGATTGTGAGAACGAACCGGTCTATTTAATATACGAGTATACAGAAGTTATCCGTTTAGTTTTTTTAATACCGGCGGTCTGACAAGGCTGTCAGCTGTTAAATAGTTGTCATCTGAAGTGTTATTTATTTGGTGAAAGGTTTGTAATTTACGAATATGGATCGTTTAACAACCGAAGAATGGGTAAAATTTGTTAAAACTTACTACAAAAGTGATGATTCAAACATGGGCACTTTTCTTGCATTTTGGGGTGATTATGGCCGTTATAATGGACCTATTGTGAAAGTAATTGGCAAGATTATAAATAAATTTAAAGAGACTGGAAGCATTACAGATGTGAACATTAGCATTACAGATTATTGCAATGTATGCATTGCCGAAAAACTCCCTTCTGTTAGTGAAAGTGTAGCGGATAATCGGAATTTGTCGATTCCATGGCGCTGTAAACAATTGGGCCTATCTTACTTCTCACTATGGAGTACTTTGCGCTTAGATTTGCATCTCCATTCATGTAGAGTCCAACTCGTGCAACAATTAAAGCCGGCTAACCACTCACAACGCCGTAGATATGCTGATTTGGCGGTACAGCAACAGGTTTAAAATGCTGAATTTTCGAACAAAATTTTCCTTAGTGATGAAGCTCATTTTTTACTCGACGGTTATATCAACAAGCAAAATCGTCACATATGGGGCTCGGATAACCCAAAGGTGATTGTGGGAAAGCCATTTCATCCGGAAACAGTGACTGTTTGGTGCGCATTATAGCCTTGAGGTGTCATTGGGCCGTATTTTTTCGAAAACTACTTTAAAAGGTTCTACTGCTGCAACCAATCCAGAGGCGGTCATCTAAATGACATTGTATTTCGTACATTATGTTGGACCTTGCCATAATGTACAAAATACAATGTTATTTAAATGACCGGCTCTGGATTGGCATTAGAGTGGTATAAGTTTAATCGAAATCATAGCTTTTATTTAACCTTACTTGAAAACGAAAAATGGATAAAGAGATAAAGATAAACTCTGGAGATGATACAAAAATTTTGTGTTTTATTGACTAACCCTGATACTTTTTTTGACAGAATGTATAAGCTTTGGAAGGGTTAAACTTGTGTGCTTTGCTCTTGTCACATCCTGCTTGTTGTATCGAAAGCGGCCATAGTTCATGTTTTAACGATTAAAACACGTTGGTTTATCGCATATTTTTCCGTAATGAACTTGCCACGTCTCTACTTCACGGCTGCCAAATATGAACTGTCAAGATTAATGTTTGCCAAAATGGCGGCAAAACAAAGTAGTATACCTTCCCGACGGACACCCTGTATTATATTGGTTTCATATCTTCTCACCGGTTGCATTAAATTAGTCAGATTTGGCACACGTTGAAAGTTTGTCAAAGTCGGGCCTCACAATGAACACGGATCCATTCTGGTATCTCCCATACAAATTAACCGATTTTTTAAATTTCCATTAATCCTCTGTAATTTCTAATTAGTCAGCTTTACAGTCTAGGTTTTTATTCATTGCGCTGTTTTGAAATTCTCTACAACATGGGGGGAAAATTGACCAATTAACCACACCTCTTCTGGTACCTTCCGGTTCAACCCATGTATTCCAATCGGTTGTACTCAATTGCACCAAATTTGCAGCAGTGTTTGCAGTGTTTGATTATCTACGTTCCGAGAACGAATGGGCGTGAGCCTATTCTGGTACCTCACATACAAATTGTTCGACTTAGCAAAATTTGATTTTTACACTGTAACCTCCAATTGGAACTATTGCACTGTTATACTGGTAAAATCTGAAACATCGACGGAACAACCAGGCCCCTTTTCGTACCACTCATACAAATTTCCTAACTTATTTTATATATTTCTAGATTCATACCTTTCATTTAAATGCTCTATATTCCGTATAATTGAGCTCCGATTAGTACAGCGAAAGAAAATAAATTGTACTGCCACACACTTTAGGGTACCACATATACAAATAGGCCGATTTAACAAAAATTGGTTCTTCCACATTTCCGAAATGGAGGACTTCAGAAAGTTAAAATTTTACTTTTGTTATTCATCTTTAAATCAGGGTATTTTTGCAGCAATACAAACCCATGTTAGGTGAAGGTATATGTAAGTCAGTGGTTTTTAAAATCCGTTAAAATGACTTGGAATTAGAAGTTAGAAGAAGTTTCTTAGAAGTTTCTTCTTCTTCTTATGTGGCTACTGGAATAGACAGCCTTATCTATTCAAGCGTTTCGATCTTCTGCGCTTCTCCTCCAATTCGCCTCACCAAACTTCCATAGTATTTCAGAAACCTGGTCCTTCCAACGGAGTTTTGGTCGCCCTCTTCTGCGCCGTCCATCGAGTTCGTTGTCGAAAACTTTATGTGCCAGAGCATTTGGGTCCATCCGCACAACATGACCCAGCTAAATAAGTTCATTATGCTATAATCGAAAGAAGATGAGTTTTATAAAGTAGCAACATTTATTAAAGTCCTTGTTTTATATGGGGTCTCGAACGATTATAGATACGGTTGCAACAAACGGAATGCCTGAATGGGTCTAGTATACTCTTAATCTAATGGTGCAGGGAAGTAGTAATTTTACAATTTATGATCGACAAAATGCAGATGACTTTTCTGAAATCATCTTATCTAATTTAGCCAGCGGGTGTTGGCAACAGTGACTACACTGTATCACCAAAAATATTGTTCCCTTAAGCAATACACTTATGTGAAACCCATATACAAATACTTTGCCTTTTCCATGCCACTGCATCAATACATTGTAATGAAGTCAAAATAAATTGGAATATTTGCTAATAACGAATAATTAAGAATAAATAATTAACTTTCCTACATTGGACAGCTTTTTACGAATTATGGCTCAATTGGATCCATTAATTAATAACAGCCAGTAATAAATGTTTAATAATTAATCAAAATATTTAATGGATATCAATTCCTGTTGTTACATTCAGGTCATATCCGAGTATTCCTGGGATCACCCCATCCTATCCCAGCGCAAATTTCTGCTGCAAATAAGTAATTGTTAATTTTTTTCGATATAGCCTTAAGAGAAATGAATACTGTTTTTATACCTATAATAGATTGTATACGAATAAACCAAAAAAAAATTACTTTCCTATATTGGACAGCTTTTTATGAATTATGGCTCAAGTGAATCTATCGATTAATAAAAGCCAGTAATAAATGCTTAATAATTAATCAAATTTTCAAACGGATATCAATTCCTGTTGTAGCATTCAGGTCATATCCGAGTATTCCTGGGATCGCCCCATGATATTCCCAGCACAAATTTCTGCTGCAAATAAGTAATTGTTAATGTTTTTTTTTTTTTTTGAAATTGTCTTCAGGGAAATTAATAAAGTTTTCATAATAGATTATATACATTTTTGTGATAAAATTATTATTATGTTTCAAATAACGGAGATGTATTCTTAAATACAATAAAAAAAAGTAAATTCTATAGCAACTTCCAAGTGACATTACTACAGCATGCTGTTGGTGAGCATATGATCTACAAGGCTTTGCTGGGTTTCAAATGATTTCATGGTTATTCAAATCCGGAGACATAGACGTATCAATGCAAATGTAGCTCCCTGTTCTAACAAAAAGCAAATAAATTGCAAAAAAGCTTTGAAATTTTAACAAATTTATTACAATTAACATCAGGGCATGACTAATGTCTTGAACGAGTTAAGAAAAAAAAATCTGTACATTTTTTTCAAAATCTATACACAACTGCTGAAATATGGTATGATTAGAAAATATTCAGACATCCGGGTTTAAGTTTGAAATACTAAGAATAACTAATGTACTTTCCGGCAACTCCATTTCAATTCCCGATGTTGACATAAACTTCAACTAAAGAAGGTTAATATTCACGTATATTCAACATGGAATTGCACTTAAGGTACCTTTATTTATGCCAGCAAGAGATTTTCCACAGACAGATATTACAACATTTTCAATTTATTCATTGAAATTCATTGATTCTTATAAATATTTATCGTTTTGAGTCATTATCGTTCATTTCAAATGGGTTTAGTAGTTAAACCACATTTTCGTAGTGTTAATTGGCGAAACTTCAAACCACGATTCATTCTAAAATCAATTGAAAAAATATTTGTGTCAATTACCAGAAACTTTTTGAAAAAAAAAACAGTCAATGCTATGCTGGACAGAAACAAGAATGCAGCTGAATATATTTTTATAATATTTTTGTTGTTGTTGAAATCTTGCAAAATGCATTCAATTGGGCTCCAGGTGATTGTGCATCAGTAAATATTGCAACCAAAAATTCTCAATATAAGCAAATGTCAATAATTGTTGTATTTGTATTTACATTTAAGTGGATGACAACTAAAAAGGAATTGAATTCAGTAATAACCACTGTATTTATTACAGTTATTCGTAGTTATATTTTGACGTTACGACTGTCATGCATCGATCATCTCACATTCCACACCTTCAAGATATGGACAGGAAAGGTTTTGAGATAAAGCTTAGTGATATAATCGATTTGAAAATAAAGAATCGTGCATGATTCTTGGTGGATTTCAAAAATGCAACTACTGTCTCATGTAAAAAATCTTATGCAAACATATCGTATCAATTAGCCCCAAATTCTTGATTACTGAATGTTAGATGGTAACACAAAATACAAGAGAAAAACCTCCTTAGCTTTGTAAAAAACGGTAGTGTTCTATACTGATTACGTGGAGAATCATAAATGGTTTAAATCGGGAGCTATTTCGTGTTTTTTTTCAAAACTAACTTTTTGGCGACAAACTCTTTAGAATGATCTGTGACATCTTTGGTGTTAATTTCTACACCTTCACACTAAAAAATATGCTCGATACATTTTTTCCAGCGATATTTAATAGCTTCTATACCCTGTTTATAGTAAGAACAATCAAACACCTTAAAATAGTCATCAACCGCAGACGCGAACTCTTCATTGGCAAATTTTTTTCCACCGAGCCATTTTTTCAGGATTGGGATTAGAATATAGTCCAAGGGAGCTAAATCTGGTGAATGGTGAAGCAATTCGGATTTTTATCCATTAATTTTGGTCATCGCAATAGTGGATGTGTGAACTGGACTTGAAAAAATCACTGTCTTTATGAAAAAACAACCGCACTTTCTTTTTCACCAAATGCGGCCTTTTTCCCACAATTTGATCACCTAAACGCTGTAAAACATTAGCATAATATTCGCCGTTGATGGTTTTTCCCTTCTGAAGATAATTAATAAAAATAATCCCAAGCGCATACCAAAAAACAGACGCCATGACCTTGCCTGCAGATGGAACCGTCTTCGCCTTCTTTGGACACGATTTGCCCATTCCAGTCCACTACTTTGACTGTTCCTTTATCTCAGGTGTGAAGTGGTGGACCGCAATATCATCCATGGTTATAAATCGATGAAAAAATTGCGCCTTATTGCGGTGAAATATCGCCAAATACTCTACTGAGACATTTTCATGATGCTGTTTGCTCCATTGAAAGCAAGCGCGGCACCCACCTTGCCCACAGCTTTCTCATCTTCAAATCTTCGGTCAATATACGATGCAAAGGACTTTTTGAAATCCACATCATTTAAGCTAGCTCACTCATCTTCCATTTTGTGGATTTTCTTAACCGTGTCCGACGTGGGCATTACGACATTCGTCTTTGCAGCTCATACGGCCTCGTCTATACTCCGCTGCCCAATACTTTATAGTCGTAAACGAAGGAGAAGACTCTTCCAGAATAAAATCTTTCTCGGCTTTTATATTGGACTGAGGTCTTTCGAATGGAAGTATTGAATTACGTAACGGTGACCAATTGTTTTCATGTTTACAAATTCACTGAGATTATTTACTTTTGATTGCTCAAATAAAAATACTAAAGAACGAAGCGCCTTGAAACTTAAAACATATGTTTTGTAAGGTTGCCAATTTTTTGAACCGCAAAAGTTCGGAACGAAGCGATTAAAGTACTAATTACCTTTTGGCAAAATGTATTTTTAAGTCCTGTCTTGCGATGTCCCGTCTGGCTGGCCGGCATGCTCACTGGTACACACGGTAACTGTCGTAAATCTTTATGAAACTTCTAGAAACCTGATCCAGCCTAATTTTTTGCCACACGCAACCGCAGGTTGTGAATCGACTATATCGATCTACCCCTTCTAATACCTGCAACATAAATTTACAGACGCTCCGAAATAAAGTCTTTTTCCTTCAACTTTTTATTTGTAGACTACAGTAACATGGTATTTTGTCCATTGATTGCGTTGTGATGATTGGAGAAATTTTACAAAAATTGATCGGTTAACCACCATATGTTCTAAGATTTATACGTTTCAAACATTTGTAGTGAGTTTGGTCAAATTTGACACTTAACATGCTTTTGACGAGTTAATTTCTGAAAATGAAAAGATATAAGATTTTCTTTTATATCCGATATAAATGTTCTGAATTTCAATTTTTTCCTCCGTAATTTCTAATTTTTTATCCAATGTATTTATTTGATTTGCAATTCTTTGCAAAACTTCAGAAAACTCGCAGAAGTATTCAATGTATCCATTTGAGTTGCAATATTTTATAAAACTTTAGAAAAATTTGAGAAGTAATCACAAACTTCCTAATGTCTCGCACACAAAAGACCAATTTAATCCATAACTTTTTAGCTTCGCCTCTTTCAATCAGTTGCACATGTCTTTTGTTAATTGAAGTTTTGGCGATGAAAATGGGGAACGTTGCCACACACCTCCTGGATAGCTCCCATCCATATTTATCGAAGTTTACATCCTTACATCTTTATTATTATATTGCATTATAGTGTTTGGTAAAATTTTAAAAATCGATCGGATAACCACGCCCTCTTTGGTAACTTCTATATGAATTATTTAATTCAAGCCAAATAGTCTGGAATTCATGTCTTTCCTTAAATTTTATCACGTACCAAGTACAGGGTTGCCCATATTCGACGGACCCATGTTTAAAAAAAA
>JAHXMU010000047.1:2115462-2169406 GCA_019455685.1 Philornis downsi | reverse complement strand
GGCGTTGCCAGATGGGTCCGTCGAATATGGGCAACCCTGTATTTAATGAACTTACTTCTGTGATTAAAAATAATCTTCACTGCATTTGCCCCCTTAATATGCCACGCATTAAAATTAGCCAATTTCGCAAAAATCAGCGGTTTTCCCTATAATTTGTAAACGAAAATTAATAGAGCTGCTTCTTACATTCAATAAGTTGGCAGGCATTTTGTTCAGTGTTGATGGCAGCCATTCGGGTAGGCACAAAATTGGATGTATTTTTTATTTTCTTAACTTTTTGCAAATCAATAATAATTATCCAAAATTACATACATTTTATCATGTAATGATATGTCATAATGTTATACATATAATTATTATATTATTTCTGAAAACGAGCACACTATTTTCTTCCGAAGAACTGAGTCCGGTTTTCATTAGTTCAAATTAGTACCAAGTTCTATGGTGTCTGGTCAATATTAGTTTTTAACTACCAGTATAGGGTTATTTTAAAGACGAGAACTAATTTGAAATAAATGACGAAAGTTCCAGTAAATATGTTGACGATTTTAGAAGCAGGTCGACGTTTGGGCCTTGACAGTTGGAGTTACACTGCGGCTCTGAAGTGAAGGAGGACATTTTATACGGATAGTGAAAAATAAATTACAATTTTATCATTTGAGGCAACAAAGTCTGCATATACCTCGATGCAAATTGCATTACAAAACAAAGAATTAGTATGTTAAGACTTATCCATTTGGTTGCCGAAGACCGGGCAATAATTAAAAAAAATGTAAGAAAAACATGCTAAGTTTGTCAAAAACTAGGAGGCTTAAGAGGGGACTCATCTTTATAAAAATAGGAAAGCGGTGGTACAAGTTTTCTTGCTTAAAAACATATTTCACCGTAACGCTAAGTACTATGTTCTTTTCACGAGAAAATAATACCACGAAATATTGTTTGCTCATGAAAAAATTCGCGGCATTGCCAGCTTGTCTTGTTTTCAATACTGAAATCAGAACAATTTATGTCTTTACATCATAATAAATTCGATAACATGTTTACAAAATTGTGAAATTGTTTCTTTTTTATTACCATTTAATTTTACAAGTTTACAAATGTGTTAATGAACATACTATGACGCAAAAATGTAAGCGGTTCCCATTTCAGTGTTGGAAAGCATAAAAAAAGGTTGACGTTGCCACTTAACAAGATTTTCCTAGCGAAAAAACATAGTATTGTCTGATGGAAAATGTAGCTTCAAATTCCACGACCTCTTTTTATATGGAGTTTTACCGCGAAAAGTCAGCGCAGTATCAGCCTTTGAGCGTAGTACTCATTTAAAATAATATTATAATTTTCTATAAAAAATTTATGAATTTGATGCTACCAAAATTGTTAATAGCTAAAGTTTTCAGCCGCTTTTCGTTTGGATGATATTCAGCTCTTCATAATGTTATTTTGTTTACGAATGCTATTGCAGGGATGTTTATGTCAGCGAAACCATATATATTTTCGTATTTTGGACGCCATGTTCGGCTGTTTACCTGTTGGTTGGTTGGTCGGCTAGTGGACACGATAGCTCAAGCAAGTATACACCGATCGTAATGGAATTCTGCCCTGATTTGGAATTGGAAATGTTTAAAATTGGCACTCCCCTCCGATATCTCACATACGAAAAATTAGAAAAAAATCATGATAAATTTGCAATTGGGACGCTGGATTTATGTAAGGGTAATTTAACCTAACGTGACACATTGTATCGATTGAATTTGTGATTTTGTATGCTCCCATACAAATTTCATTTTATTATAATTATTAAAATATCTGCAATAATCTAATAAAACATAGTTGATTGGAATTTTTTTCCAGCATATAGTATATATAATATAATATATGTAATTGAATAAATTCCAAAATTCCATACAAAACTGCACGACAAAATTTATTACTTCGCTTACAATTTGGAATAGGTGAAACATAATTATCTAAAATTGTGACAATCGTTGTATTTGGAATCGGATTTATTTGGCCCTACCTCTACCTGGGATATTGTTTTTGTTACAACTTTTGAAATGTCTACATCAATCGATGAAAATATTGCATTCTACGATTGGCTTCTACATTCTGTCTTGGGGCTCTAACTGGATAATCGCATCAAGTTCGTTCTGGTACTTCTTATACGAAATGGAAGTTTTAATAAAAATATATTTTTGCCTGTAATTTAGCATTAGTGCTCTTGATTCGTGTAAAATTTGCACAGTCTACCTCTTAACACAACTAGTAAAATTGGGAGAATTACCTATACAAGTACTCCTAATGTTAACATAACGTTTTCTTCATAACATTTGAAATGATAAGGCAAATTTTCTGAAACTTTTTTGCACACTGTAATTTCGTCATACTGAAACTGGATGAACTCATGCTCATCTGTCAGACATAATGTCAGATTTGACCAAAATGAATTTTTGGACTATAATTTGGCATTTGGCTAACATGATTTACATATCGAATCTGCAGTTATTTTTCTGGCCTCTTGTTGTTCACCTTCCTCTATAACCTAAAATAGTTTTGTTCTGCGTTCTCAGGCTTTTGAGTGATGGCTTCTGACATCACTCAAACTGAGCAAAAATTATAGCTTAAATATTTCGGGGCAGTATCTTTGTGCATAACTGATTTAACCGATCGTTGCCAGTCTGTCTGTACAAATGATAAAATATCGCAACAATAGCTAGTATTAAAAGGTGTTCCACGAGGATCAATATTTGGTCCTCTATTATTTACAATGACCTTTCGAATCATTTAAATTACTGTGATTTACGTTATACGCTGACGACGGTCAAATTTATGAGGGCGGTCAAAAAAAATAGCCGACATGACGTATAAATGGTGCCAATAAGTAGTTTGAAAAAAATTATTTTAGTTAAAACTGGCAACATTATAAAACATATGTTCTGAGTTTCAAAGCCCCACGTTGTTTAGTATTTTTATTTGAGTCATCAGAAGTAAAAGATCTCAGTGAATTTGAAGACATGGAAAAATTAGTTAACGATATTGGTGGTATTTCCATTTGAAAGGTCTCAGTCCAACCAATATTAAAGTTGAGATGGATTCTACTCTTGCGGAGTATGGTCCTTCGTTTGTAAAATATGGGGTAGTAGAGTTGAAATGAGGCTGTATGAGCTCCCAAGACGAACACCGTAGTGGTCGCCCAATTGAGGTGGTCGGTTAAGAAAATCCACAAAATGGTGCTGGATGACCGTCGCCTGAAGATGAGTGAGCCAGCTGAAATGATAGGTATTTCGTATTGTATTGGAGTAGATCACGAAACTGGCTATGGAAGTTAGCGGGATAGCGATGAAGGCGGAGAAGGCCAGTTCCGACTAGCGGGAATGATGCAGTTGGATGACAAATTATCTAATTATGAGAATCATTAAGAGATTTTCATTACTTAGGAAAATGCCTTTGGCTGTGGGAAGAGAAAATTGTCTTGTACAAAAAGAGTGTCCCAACAAGAACGCAAGATTTAAATTTGGCGCCCTTCGAAGTGTCATTGTTTGACATTTGAACAATTGTTAATGTTTGCTAGTAGAAGATACGAGGTTATTAAAAATGGAGCGCTACACGAATGAAAAACGCATTCTCATTGTGAAATTGTTTTACCAAAATGGTGAAAGTTTTGCGGCTACAAAAGAGAGTCTGTAAAGAGTCAACTGTAAAGAAATTAATGAATAAATTTGCCAAAACTGGGTCTGCTAGTGATGTAAAGACAACAACGCGCCTTCGACCAGGTCGTTCGACCGAAAATGTCGCAGCTGTACGTGATGATGTCGCTCAAACTCCATCCACCTCAATTCGACGCCGAGCTCAGCAAATTGTTGTCTCCAAATCCACTATACAGCGAATTTTGACGAAAGATTTGCATCTTCATGCATACAAATTGACTCAGGAACTGAAGCCAGCTGACCATGGACAACGAAGGGAGTTCGTTAATTGGGTATTGGAGAGACAACATGAAAATGCCAATAAAATCATCTTCAGTGACGAGGCCCATTTCCATCTTGATGGCTTCGTCAATAGGCAGAATTGCCGCATTTGGGGTGAGAAAAATCCTCGAGTAATTCGCGAGACACAAATGCATCCTCAACGTGTCACTGTGTGGTGTGGATTTCGGGCTGGAGGAATCATTGAACCTTTTTTTATGAAAATGAGGCATGTCAAGCGCAAACAGTCAATGGTGTTCGGTATCGTGAAATGATAACCAGTTTTTTCGTGCCTAGAATTGAAGAAATGAATGTGGGGAGGGCATGTGGTTTCAGCAAGACGGCGCCACATGTCATACAGCCAGAGAAACAATTCAATTGCTGCATCAGTCATTTCCCGGTCGTATTATTTCGCGTTTTGCAGACCAGAATTGGCCGCCTAGATCGTGCGATTTAACACTATTAGACTTTTTCTTTGGTGTTTTTTGAATTCGATGGTTTACGCGAATAAGTCGACGACGACTGAAATGTTAAAAAGGAAATTGGACGCTGCATTAATGGAATACCGCAGCATTTATGCAAAACGGTCATTGAAAATTTCATTAAAAGATCGCGTGTTGTTCCATACATAACCTCATTCTGTCTACTTTACGATATAATAAAGATTCAAGATTTTTTTTTAAATATCTGTGTTTTATTTAAAATTTAAATCTTGTGTTCTTGTTGAGACACCCTTTGTAATCTCTTAAAGAACACGATAAATTACATGCAAGTTGCGAATTATAAAGAAGTGGTTTGAGATAAAAAAAACCCAAATGAATTAGATGATGTTTTATGTTGTTGTTTTATTTTATGGTGGTTATTTATTTTATTTAGAGCAGAGAAGTGCTCACCAGTGGGCTTAGAAAACCGATACTGGTTCCACGAACTTGCCACGAAGCTTAGCAATGTTAAATTTCAGATTCAAGATAATTGACAACGATTTACGTATATATATAAAGTTAGGTTGGCAATTCATTTACGTATATAGTACGTTTGTGTACTTTTGGATAAAACAATTCATTAAGGCAAATTTTGTTTATACACGTATATTGACCGAATATTTGAAGATGAGAAGGGGTGCGCAATATAGGAGATGGCTGCCGCGCTTGCTTTCAACAGATGTTTCAATGGAGTGTTTGGCGATGTTTTACTGCAATAAAGACGGTTTGCAGGCAAGGCCATGGCGTCTGTTTTTTGGGATACGCTTGGGATTATTTTTATTGATTACATTCAGAAAGGAAAAACCATAAACGGTGAATGTTATGCTAATTTATTATTGCGTTTAGGTGATGAAATTATAGAAGAAAGACCGTATTTGGGGAAAAGAAACTGTTGTTTCATCAAAAACAATGCTCCAGTTTACACATCTACCATTGCGATGGCCAAAATTAATGAATTAATGTTCGAAATGCTTCATTACGCACCGTATTCATCAGACTTATCTCCCTCGGACTATTTTCTATTTCCAAACTTGAAAAAATGTCACAGGTGCCACAGAAAATCAAATTTAACTTATAATGAATGCTATGGTAAGATATGTGTACTGTTTGGAAAAAATATGATTACATACGGTTTTGTGGAAAGAAAATGTATGGAGTTACTTTTCAAAATTTATTGGCAATTTGTGTTCTAATTCTCTTTCACAAGATTATACCTATATACGCCCATGAACCTTATAAAGTAAAGGTTACACGAACAAATGAATCAGAAGGATTAATGCGCGAAAGGCCCATAAGTTTGATGTTTGAATGACAGTTTTATGTACATAATATACATCTTCGGAATTCATTACTTTCACGCATACAGTTCATAAGCAATGCAGGGCGTTTCAAAAAAGATATTTTCATTTTCATCATTTGAATTAACTAAATATATATAATAATTTGTTTGATTTGTATAAAAAATCAAATAAAAATATTGTTATGTCAGATGCAAAAGCTGTAATATAATTAATAACTATTAAGTCTTTTTGTACAGATAATGTCAAATAAATAAATAAAATTATAAGGGCATGAGGGTATTAATAAGTCAGTTCAAATGTCCGAAATGTCTGTACTGTTAGTGTTATCTTAAAAAAAAAAAAAAAAAAAAAAAAAAAAGAATGCATTTTTTTGAGAGGCCCAGGGCAATATATTTAAAATTGTGCAAGCTAACAAACCAGCATTTATTTCCCGAAAAGAAATCGCCATTAGGATATATATAATATGACAGAATAAACGGCCAAAAATACAATTCTTCTGCGATAACAATGATGTCGAAATGACAACTTTAATTACAGATATGATTGACAACTTTACTACCCCATTTTCTAAAACAATATTTCTCAAATTGTTATGTTTATCCTATGGCTTATTGTCTCTGAGTAATTTGGGGTATAAATTATTTTTTTTGTAAATCTATCAATAATCCGACCATGGTCATGGCAAATTAATAAAATTAACATTTTATTAGAGATTTGATGTGGAATTCAATAGTTGAGTGTACGACTAATGGATAGTTTGGAGCTTCTATCAATATTTATTATATCAGGTGTTCATCGAATCTAGTTAAAATCAATTAAATTGCAATTTAAACATCAAAGAGCGACAGACAGCCACTGCAACAATAGCACAGCTAGTGAGTGAACAAACGCATTATTTTGGTGTTGTGACACGCAATTTAACCTGACAAAACCCCCCCAACCAAAAAAATTACAAATAAAACGACATCGACCATAAGCGCAATAGCAACACGGCGTGTGCATTCAATTCAATTAAATCAATTTTTGAGATACGCATCAAGTTTTACACTCACTGTAATCAAAAGATATGAGGCACGTACTCTCGTACACCCCGGCATTGGAATTTACAAGAGTTTGTGTCAGGTCGATAGGCTGTTACGCGGCTCCTTTCCCAAATCCTATGGCAACAAAACAACAACAGGTGCCAGCAATGGCAACATTGTTTTACTCTGATGGAAGCGGCGATATTGACGGCAACATAGAGACAGCAACACGCGGATGGACGTACAAATGCAGCATGTACTCGTACGTGTAACGGCAGACAATCACCAATGTTGCCACTGAAGCTAAAACAAGTGAATGCTACCATTCATCAAACAATAAATGACATTAACTGCTGCGATTACTACACTTTGACGATTAAAATCACGACTAAAGTAAAACATCCGGAGTTTCCACTCTCCATTTTTTGCACGTGTGCCATTTTATTCACATAAGAAGTGGTAAACTTAAAGTCAATGAAATAGAAAAAGATTCATAAATAAAGATTTTTTTAGAAAAATAAAAAATGAGCTTTACTTTTTGAACACATTGATACACCTCATACAGCTCATGGTTCATCTGGCGCTGAGTAACCTACAAACATCGCCGTTGAAAATAGGAAACGACATGTGCAGATTACCCACAACTATACACGAGCACAACTCAACACTCCCAACTCAACTCACAGTAGCACAGTTTATACAACTCATTGTTCTTCTGGCGCTGACACTTTCCAGGGTACTCATTCACCCACCCATGAATAGCCTACAAACATTGCTGGGGGAAATAAGAAACGATCGTTTACACACTTGCCATGAGGAATAAGTAGCGTCACGACTATACACGAGCACAACTCAACACACTAAAGACCATGCACCACAAAGAAATGAGATGCCACCATGGGCAAATATTCACCGTCATGTGTAATTTACCACGGCAGCTACGCATTTCTGTTAATGAATGGGAATTTTACAATCCACAAAGCTAAGTTACACACGGTATTGGCAACTCATGGATAACAAACGCGTAGCACATTTTTGTTTCAAAGTATGAAAAATCAAAAAAATTTCCACATCTCGAAAACGAATCGTCTAATCACAAAAATAACTTAGTTTTCTTCGTTCGGATAATATCTGAGCCCTCACATAGTGACAAAACAAAAATTTTCAAACAATCGCTTTTTTAAAAAAACGCTACAATATAAAAACGCTAGTAACTCCGAAACAAAGCATTGAATCCTGACGTCCTCTGGTAGGCGCTTGTACCAGGCGCTGCCTTTCATGTAGCACTAAAAAATTTTCAAAAAATCACTAAAATTGAAATGTGTCTTAATACCATGTTAGTGAATTTCCATATCGCACAATTGGCATCTTGTTGCAAATTCACGAGGAAATAACCACAAAGTGCAAAAATCCGGCAATTTATAAAATCGATATAATCCAAATATGACTACATTTTTTGTTTGGCTATATTTTGTCCAAATCCATTAGAAGCCTATAAAAATGTGGTTATTTTAACGGCTCGGTATTTCCGAGATGATTATTTTCGAAATATGGTGATTTTTTTCACTCTTTAAAACACTTTCAAAGCGTGTATTTTGGGAGTGTTTTTCTCTTGAAGAGTTCCAGAATCGATTCATCCACTTGTGTCATAACACTGTAGTTCTAGTCGATAGTTATAGTTGCCAATATTCACACAGCGACTGAAGCGAACTGACACTTTGTTTGTCAAAAAACAATAATGGATTTTATCCTCGATTTCCACAATACCCATTTCTTCTTATTCCTTCTCAATGTTTGAAAAGACCACAGCAAGTTCCTGCAGTTTATTGCCAGTGATGTCTATATCATCGTCATACGCAAGTACTACGAGTATATAGCTTTCGTTAAAGACGGTACCGGTCGTGTTAACTGCAGTTTTTCTCATATTTATCTCCAACATAGTTATTGAAGAGGTCGCACCATAAGCTGTTGTGCCAATAAGGTCCCATCTTTACTCTTTCGACGGAACCTTATAAGCGATGGATAAAAGACCGACGCGTCAGTAGTTGACACACACTAGGATCGTTTTTTTAACACAGAATTTAATACACTTAAGTATTAATAATCAGGCATGCACTCATTGGCCTAAAGAGTAATTAAGTCTTGAACAGCTCGCCGGCAAGCTAATAATAACGACAGCTTTATTATTCATATTCCGTAAAACAATACTGGTATTCTTATCCTGTGTTGGACAATCTATACCAACATCGGTAAATAGCAGGTTATTTAATTGCTATCACCATAATTGGTATCTGTGACCAGATTTCCATTACTCCTATCTAAAATGGACAAATATGTACGAGGTGTGATAAAAAAACGAGTTTTTTTAAATTTCGTGAGTTACGTATGTTCGATTTTCGCATTTTTTTCTGTTATTTTGGAACACATGTCTGTTATATATGTATGTTGACAATATCAGCCATTTTGGATTGTTAGTTTGTTTTTGACAGATAAAAAGGTTAGTCGTGTATTGGTGTGCTCTTCAATTGTTTACTATTCGAAAAAATGGACCAAAGAAACTGTATTACTGTACTATTGTAACTGGCATTTGAAATGTTGACTGTGGCGATTGGCGAGTCTACTATGAACACAAGTTCAATTGTGGTATAACCGGTTTAAGAAAGGCCGAGAAGATGTCAATGACGATGCTCGTACTGGTCGCCCGAGCACGTCAAGTTCAGTCAAATGTGAAGGTTTTGCTCACTATTTTCTTCGATTACAATGGCGTGGTGCATCATGAATTCTTGCACAAGGTCAATAAGGAATACTACCTTGATGTTATGCGCCGTTTACGCGAAGAAATTCGTCAGAAACGCACAGTATTGTGGAAACACCAATCATGGATTTTGCACCATGATAACGCACCAGCTCACACAACGATGCTTGTGCGTGAGTTTTTGGCCAAAAACAAAACTACAATCATGCCATGGAATCATGGAAATAAAATTTCCTTTAAAAACAACACAAAACAAAAACAAAATATAAAGCAAATTCAATAAGGCACAATAAATTTGAATTTCGGCAAAGCTATCACAAAGTATAAGATATTCGTCCCTCCAACACAGGTTTTTACAAATTGTGTATTTTATAAATATTTAAATATAGTCCCTAAAATTTTTGAAATATAATTGAAACGTAATTTGAATATTAAAGGGAATGATTTTGTACTCTAGAATACGAATGCAGTTTACAAATTTTTCCATTACTTCAACTTTTTCCAAAAATTTGTGGTTCGAATTGTAGAAAGACGCTGTGTTGGAATTTGTTTTTTTTTTTTTGTAAAGAAACCTGCTTCGCCAATAAAGAACGAAAATTCAACTTTACTTTTCCTAGTAATCGATTTACTAGTATTCGATTATCCGTGGCTCTTATGGTCTACAAGACATACAAAATTTCGTAAATGACATATATTTTATCAATATACCCAACTTGTGTATTCTTCCCAAAACCGACCATGATTCAGAAAGTAAATAAGAGGTGTGTTTAAAAAATATGGTGAATTTTTATTTTTCTCAAAAAATATTTATTTATTCATCAATTTCTATTTTATCTCCTTCAAAGTAGTCCCCTCAGATGTAACACACTTGTGCCAGCGTTTCTTCCAATTCTCGAAGCAGTTCTGATATCCACTTTTTGGTATGTCCTTGAGCTCTCTCAGCGATTCAGTTTTTATCGCCTCAGTCGTCGCAAAACGCCGTCTTTTCATGGGTCCCTTCAATCTTGGGAACAAGAAAAAGTCGCAGGGGGCCAAGTAATCTCTCACAAGAAAAGGTCAGTGAGCAGATGCATTATCATGATGCAAAAGCCATTTATTTTTTTCCACAATTCCGGGCGTTTTTTTCGTATTGCTTTATGCAAACGGCGTTTAACTTCAAGGTAATAGTCCTTATTTACCGTACGATCTTGTGGTAAGAACATGTGATGCACTGTGCCATGGTAATCGAAGAACAGTGAGCAAAACTTTGACATTTGATCGAATTTGGCTTGCTTTTTTTGGTCTTGGCTCTCCTGGACTCTTCCACTGGGACTCTTCCACTGGGGATGTCATAACCATATACCCATGATTTGTCACCAGTTATGACCCTTTTAAGCAAATTTGGATTATCGTTGACGTCATTCAATAATTCCTGAGCGATGCTTATGCGACATGGTTTTTTGTCAAAATTCAGCAATTTTGGAACGAACGTCGCTGCCACGCGCTTAATGCCCAAAATTTCTGAAAAGTTTGCAGGGCTTGAGCCAACCGATATGCCGACATCATCAGCAACTTCTCTGATTGTGATTCGACAATTTTCCATAACAATTTTGATTGCAACTTCTTTGATCCTTTTTTTTCGATAGCAGAAAATTGCCAAACACGCAAAACACTTGTCTTATTTATGCCTCTCACAAACAAACTAAACATGCTATACGGATAAAACCCTCAATATATCTTCGAGACGAGTATACCAACATAAAAAAAGAATAATAATCGAAAGTCGAATGTACGTAGCCCCCGAAATTTGAAAATTCAACGTGCTGCCTTTAGATTTCCAAAGAGTTGTATAGGATGAGAGATACAAATTCAGAAAACTTGTTGAAATGCCAATATTTGGAATCTAGCTTGATACAGAAAGTGAAACCAGATTCCGTGCAGGTCAAAAGTAGCGCTAATGTTATCACTATTTCCTGTAGTTCCGTACGTAGTTCAGCAAAGGAGTATCGGTATTAGTTTTGATATGAACGAATTGGAATATTGAACTGACTTAACTTTATTTATGATATCTCGCTGATCAAAGTGTATTCAGGAAATCAAACACCATTTCTCGAATTCCACCGAGTCAGTTTACATTCTGTCAAAAAGTATCGGGAATTGATAATTTAGAAATACAGTTTTGAGGGATAGTCAAAAGTCCTTTTGTGATTATGTTGACACAACTATCCCCTATACTGACACAGAGTTAAGGCTTGATTTGTCATTTAGTTTGTTTATAGATTTTGTTGGTTTATCTCAAGTGTGTTTTATACTACTTGCAACAGATAAAAATATCGAACAAAGAAATTGTGCCAAATTTTAAATTGTAAACGAAATTGCGTGGCGCTTCGGAATATCGCCTTCAAAATGAGCAAAACCGAAAGAACACAGCCAAGTCTATCAAAGGTCAAGGTAATGTTAATTGTTTTATCTGGATATCGCAGTGTTGTGCACTTGGTATTCTTGCTAGAAAGTCAGACAGCAAACAAAGAATGTTGTCTGGGTGTCATGCGTCGTTTAAAAGAGAAAATTCATCGAAAAAAGCCAGGTTTGTGAAAGGAAAACTCATGAATTTTGCATAACGCACCATCTTACAAGACTGTTTGGCGAACAAATTTTTTCAACATATATTAACCAAAACAACCATCATATTCAGCTGGTATGACTCATTTTTTTCAATTTCTAAAACTTGGCACTTGACATCCATTTTCAACTAATAGAAAACTGAAGTCTTTTTCCGAAAATGCGCTTGAAAAATGTTTTCATTTTTGAACTGTTTATTAGCATAAATCTATTATATCAGAAAATAAATATTTTGATTGTATAATTAATGTACGTATTGTATTTTATTGGCCAATTCCCGGTACTTTTTTAATAGAATGTATGCAAATGCGTTTGACGAAGACTTCCTGTATGAGAGTAATCGATAAATCTAGTGAGTGCATCTGAAACTGATGGAATCGTTGTTAAACTCTAAGTCCAATTTAGTTCAGTGAGTCTGAAAATAACGCGTGTAAGTCCACTGGATATGAGAAGCTCTCCCATATCTCATTAATGGGATGTACACCAATCAAATTGGACTCTTAATATATGTATACTCAAACATAAACCCTTGAGCCAAACCAAAACTGAGTTCGGGCAGACTAAAGAACCATCTCACTCATTGAATCAGCGGTTTAAAGGAGCGGCGAATCATTGAACAGAATACACAAAAATTCGTATCACTTCATCATAACAAAATTTTACACGGTTTGCAGCATTAATAATCATCAAATATTCATTAAGCAATTAAAATAATGTTTTAACAATAACTCGTTATGTTATATATCGATTACTTTTGGCCGTAAATCAGGACGTTTCATCTACCTCAATGTTGTCTTGTAGCAGTTTTATCCTTTTCATACTTCCATTCAATTCATTATATCTTGTAAAGTTGCAGCTTGTCATGACTTTACAAGCGTCCTGTGTATTTTTTTTTGTAGAAAATATATCATAAGGTTTTCAAAGCCCCTATGGTTGGACAACACGGTCATGCTTACTTACGTAGAATACCATTTGTATGTATTATTATGAATACACACAACTTCTCACGTAAATTCAAGTACCTTACACGGCGTGTTAATATATCATAAATGTTAATTAAATTAATTAACAAAAATTTTCTTTATCAAAAACATCATTTCGATCCTTGAGAAAAGCCAGGTAATTTTCTTTGTTCAAATTCGAAGATTTTGATATAACAATGACGACGTTAAGCAGACCTGAACGAAATCATTATTCAACTCATTTGATTATTTATGTTTGGATTGAAATAAAAACAGACAGACCCAATCTTGTCTTTCCAAATTCAAAGCGCTCTAAGACAAGATTAGTTGGAATTTTTGTATTGAACGAACAGATGCTCAAAATACCCTGGAGATTCCGTTGGTTGACAGGTACAAATACGTAGCTGTATGGTATGCGGTGAGTGACAAATAATTTGCTTAAAATTCGTAACAATTTCGTCAGACTGATGTTTTCAAATTCTTTGCATTAAATGCATTAAATAGTAATAGTAGTAATAGTAATAGTTATTGAGTTCTTTGTTGTTTTTAAATGAACAGTCAGTCAGTCTCGTATCTCAAGACAATTCTTAACAATAATTCCGAAAGGTTTCACTAAGTTTAGAGTATTGCTTAAGATAGAGCCGTTTTTTTTCTTAATTCTCCTATTGAAAACAATTCCCAATCAAGGTTTTTGTTTACCCCAATGATTGCAATTATGTATCAAATTGCTATCATGGCATGATGTAATAAGTAATGAACTTATCGAAAATGTTATATCTGATCATGTTGTGCTTTTTGCGCTTCAAAGAATTGAAATGTCGCCGTTTGTAATTAATGATTTCGCTAAACTTAAGTGATTGTTTATTAAAATTCCTTTTAGAAAAACAAAATCGATAAAAAGCTAAACACTCTGTAATATTTGAGTTACGCATAAATTAATAAGTTGCAGTAAAAATATTTATTTGTAAGCACTGCCACCGAAACTAGGTCAATTAACTATGAATCATCAGTACTATACCTGAAGCAAAATTTGGTTGGTCGACAGAGACTATTAAAAACTCCTACTATGTCATTTATGTACTAAGTGGATAGATATGAAATGAATTATGGACCAAAATCGAGTTATAAATAATTTGCGTGATTCTCAAAAATTGTATTATTTTTTATAAGTTGGTTATTAAATTAAGTTGTTTTAGCGCCGCCAGAGGGTGCTAAATGTAGACGTTTTACAAGTGGAAAAAATTCTTTTCTTTTACAAAGCTAGGGTTTCCTTTTGTTTTTTTTTTTTTTTTGGAAGGCAGAATTTGCGGTCAAAAAGAAGTAAGTTTTTATTATAAAAAGCAACAAATTCTCTTTCCAAATTCCTCATCATATTTCTAAACTCGCCCAATTGGACTTACAACTTAACGAAGATTCCCAACGTCAGTTTGAGAAGCATTTACTAAACTTGTCGGCTAAAGACTAGTCGGTGTTCGTCTGACCCACCCTTCCCATCATTATGCCTAGGCAATCAAATACAAAAAATGACTTTAACCAAATCAATATTGGGTAGAGGATCAAAAATTATGTACCTTTGGTAGAACGAGAAAATCATTCTGATTACATTTTATTAATCTTTCTGATATTTTATTAGGTGCACAACAAAGTTCTCGCTGATTTTCTTGTATAAAAATTCAACTTTATTATGAAAACACATTTACAAATGCACGGAAATAGATCATGGCTACTAGTAAACGTTGAGTAGCACGGAAATAGTAAGAAAAGTTATCAGTTTCAAATTTAATATCATTTACTTAGTAGCCCCAAAAATTAGCTGCACCAGCAAGATAAGTACAATAAGTATACTTTTGATATTCTGAAACGTTATTCTACAGAGTGGTGCACCAATTGTTCCACAATAAAGAATTCAATAACTTTTCTTTAATCAATGTATTTCATTTATTTTTTTTTTTTAATTTTTTTTTTTTTGTATAAAAAATTCAATTTTATTTAATATAATTAATTGGTTTTGAAGATGATAGACCGTAAATGACCTCCATGCTCATTCATACATATGCGACACCTGTACCAGAAAATTATTCATTGTGGTCTGAGAAAAAAATTAAGAAACACCAGTAGAATGAGAAATTTGAGCAAGGCTTAATAGCCCGTTTCATAATATATACGATATATTTTTTACATATTGGCATTTAAATAGTATAAGTTCGGAAAAAAGATATCATTGCTCTTCCATTGTAGCCGGCTTTGTGTATGCGACTATTGTACATACTCGTATGTATAGAGTAATTTCTTAAGATTTAAATTTTTCCGGTTGGCAGCACTGATTGGTAATGGCGTCGAAACGTCATCTGTCAAAGTGAAAAGTGTACAGTATACTCTGGTATTTTATCATGGATTGCAAATCGTTGAAATTTATTATCAAAATTCGTGCTCTGTGACAAATATGCATCGTTTGATACGGCCGTTTTATGGTTGCCATAATCGACCTGCTGAATCTGCAATTCTTGCTGTTATCTCAAAATTTCGCACAAAATTTACTTTGTTGGACATAAAACCATCGACTTGCATGCGTAGAGTGCGAACCGAAGAAAATATTGCAGCCGTAGCGACCAGTGTTAATGACGATCGTGAAATGTCAATACGTCGCCATTCTCAGCGATTGCGCATGTGTTACTCAACCACAAGCTATTTTCTTTTTGCCCCAATTGACTGAGTTGAACTTGGTTGACATGTGGTTTCATCAGGACGGTGCAACATGCCACACTGCTTGTGAAACAATGGATATGTTGAGGGATGAATTTGGTGAGCAGCTTATCTCTCGATTTGGCCCTGTGAGTTGGCCCCCAAGATCTTACGATTTAACGCCTCTTGATTATTTCTTGTCGGGTTATGTCAAGTCGTTAGTCTATGTGGACAAGCCGAACACTACTGAAGCCTTACAGGATAACACAACACACGCTATTCGTGGAATACAGGCTGAAATGCTCGAACAAGTGAGGAAAAATTGGACCTTCCGAATGGACATTTTGAGACGGAGCCGCGGACAACATTTATATGAAATTATCTTTCAAAATTAATTGGCGGAGACTAATTTATCGATTCCAATAAAGATTTTAATATATGATGGAAATTTGAGTGTTTTATTCCATTTAAAAAAAAAAACACTGCGATTAATCACCCTATATCATGGGTTCGGTGTCTCGAATTCGATCAATTTCGAATTGTTTCCATCCTTCGATGAAAATAGAATGCGTGATAGGTCAATGAATGTGAGAATCTCTTCCACAGCTCAATCATAGTTTGTTTTTTTTTAACCTCAATTTTAGAAAGGAATATTAAATGTGAACTTTTTATGCTTTCCTTCAAAGGATGGCAACTTTGCTTTCCGCTTACAAGAACTAAAAGTGAATTCTTGATTGTCGTACAAATCTATGTCGATCTCACTGTCATATCACTTCAGATTGGAAACTACATTTTGCATAAAAATATTTTATAGCCATAACCGGACTAGGTTCGAAACTGAGGAAAAATATCTAAGAAAAAACTTGCTGATACGAGGATGAAGCATATCTCAGGAAAATTTAATTTAGTTTTTATTAGTTTTTTTATACCATCATCCAAAGGAGTAAAAGTACATATCATTTGATATAATAGAAAAAACTAACAGTCAGAAGTAACTATTTAATTCGATTGGGTTCTGCCGGTTTATCTGGAAGGCTGTCCGGCTGGTTAGTTGATGGCATCCATAACTGCCATAAATCTTTACGAAAGTTCTTAAAACCTCACTATTAAATTCAATCTGTTTTATAATAATATATAAAAGTGTATGCAACAAATTTAAAATGTTGCAAAAATAATTCCAAAATAACGAAATATGTGTTTACATAAGTTTTGCTTATTTACTTAATTTTTTTTTTTTTTTTTTGAAAACTGTTTAAATTATTCCATTTCCTTCCATCTCTGGGATGTAATAAAAGGACTTTAGTGTGAAAATATCCTACTTTAAACTGAAGAAATTCCTAATTTTCCTGATGAAGTTGGGCATAAAATTTAAAAAGAATAAGAAGCAAAATTTTTTATTATAAGATTTCTAAAGAAAAACAATTTTGACATTTCCATAACAATCAGAAGAATGATATTTTAGGTTATCAACTCCACAATTTGTCTGCAGATAAAAAAATGGCCTCAAATTGCACTCTGGTTTCTTGATTGACTTACTAATCCTGAGAGGTAACAGAAGGTATGGGTATTCAGTCTATTTTTTTTTTAATTTAGCCAATAATTATAAAGCAATATAATGGATAACCAGTGGAGAAATTTCAGTCAGGTAAACTCTCTTATTTACATATATCATCATGCTTTTGTACTTGTGCAGAAACATGCCGGAAGTGGCTTGGTAAGTTGCAAAGTTCTTATAAAAAAAAAAATGAACGAAAAACGCAAAATTATAATCAGCTGAAGTCGTCCGCTTAGAAGTTATAGAAGTCGGCAATATGAAGCGTGATAATGCTCTCCGACTTCATTTGCAGAACTAAGTTTGTTTAGATTTAGATTTAGAGCAATTGAATGAAAAATATGAACCTAGAAATACGAAAAGATGTGGTTTTCCTCTCTAATTTTTAAAAATTTCCAAGCATTATAACGAAATACAATTTAAGTTACTGCAGACCACAAGTTTAGGGATTCCAAGGGAAAAATAAAATTTCTATAAAACAATTAATTTGTGTGGAAATTACTAGAAGGGTTGTGAAAATGTCCCGAAACCAAGTTTACCTAGCGCATTATGTGCGTGGAACTTGACTGAGTTCACTAAAACTTCTGGAAAGATGTGAAGCTAACAAAAAGTAAGAACTAAATTGATCATACGAATGGGAAGTACCAGAGGTTTTATGGTTCTTTTTTCCAACCTTTGCCAAGCATTATAAGTCTACACAACAGACAGAAATCTATGATACTGCAGCTTGTGATAGAGGAAATGTTCAACTTCAAAAAAGCGGTTAATTTGTATGGGATTTGGAGGCACTGGAATTATCACAACTATGCCGTCCGTTTTTATTCTCAGATGCTACTTAGCAAACGCTTAACTTGTACCAAATATAATTGAATATGAAGGAACTGAATGAAAGAAATTAATGTAAGAATATATGGGTTAAATGGACCATTTGGAGATAATAAAAGGGCCGTGGCTAATTGTTCGATTTTTACAAAATTTGTAAGCGTTATATACTAAAGCGAGGGAAAGGACTGCTGTCTACGAATTAAAAGTTTTAGAAAAAAAAACTAAATTTCGGACGATATGATGCATTTAATCTCATTTGACAATTTATGGAAATCTCATCAAATTTTAAGAAGTTTGGTAAAGATTTACGGCAGTTGTAGTGTCCACTGGGGTGTAAAAATTCGGGTTATGGCAACATACCTGTTAGAAGTTGCGGAGGAAAGATAGAGTTTCCATAAATTGATAAATTTATGTGTGAGGTACACATGGGTACGCTTCGATGCGGCCAATCTTTCATTTTAAGTAGTGTCAAGTTTCACGAAATTTCGCAAAGAAAAGTGTTATAAAGTCTACCAACTTGTCAGCCAGAAAGATGGCAACAGTTCATTTGAATTAAACGATTACAAAACTCATTTGTCCAACGATAACTTATAATTTATAACTTTTCATTTACTTTCATTCTGAGAATCGGTATTTTTGCGGTATAAAATGATATCTGACCTCATCCCTTCGGGTAAAAACTGTTCGTTCAAATTATTGAGAACTGCTCTGAGTGTGCACTTAGGTCGGAGTATACCTTGAATTTACGACGTTTTTCTTTTCATTGTTTGTATTGTGGTGCTGCCCAAGTGGTAAAAACTTGAGTGATGTGTGTTGCCATATGAATGTTGCTGCTCATACAAGTGGCATTACAAATTCCTTGAATGTGTAATATCTGTTGCATGAAGGATGAGCACGCAAATTCATTGCCAAAGTCAATGTTGCCACTTGTAATTGCATTCTAAGGTTCTACTAGTTCCATACACTTAAAACTAATACAAATCTAAGTAAAGTCAATGTTGAAGTATTTTTGCAACACATTCGAATAAGTTTTGTACAATCAAATATACCAGTTACCTGAAATCTCTCAAATGTTGGGAAATATGTCAATTCAGACTTTGTATCTTTCTATACGGGTACATTGACTTTGGCTAATGAAGAATTTGAAGTCGTATCTTAAATTCTTCAGGCGAATAGAAGACTATACCTTATCCGTCATTGTATCCCACATCAGCACAGCATGGAGTAATGGAATATATCGAAAGGTCTTCTGGCCACTTTACTAAAATTGAATCTCAAAACAATTTCATTGTCGGTTTCATTTCATTTATTCATTATACATAGATCTGACAAGTCACATTGCAGATATAGATGTGTGCATATGTCTGTGTGTTTCGGTAGTTAATGAATTTGTTATAATGTCTTATTGTGGTTTTATAACAATTTTTCATGCCTTTTTTTGTTAGATTTGCAACCACGGTTTTTTTTTTTTTTGATTTGTTTTGGTTCACTTCAGTTCGGTTCAATTTGATTCGATTCGATTCGATTTTATTGATAATGATGCCAAAAGTGAACGCACACGCGTCGTTAGATTTTTTGTTTCAATATAAATCACCTGCTCTGCTTTTGTTGTTGTTTGGATCTCGAATTACCGCCGTCGTTATTGTAGTGGGTTTTTGGTAGTTTGTTTTTTAATTTATCTCCATGCGGTCAGTACGGTTAAAGCAACAAAAAAGGCTTTAAATGTGAGTTCATAAAATGGTCCAATTAAAGTTTTACTTGATTTACTTTTTTTCTTTGTCTGTCTTATGGCCACATTTTTAATTTGCGTTCACTTGAAAGTCCGTCTTATTGTTATTTTTGTATTTTTTGTTTCAGGTAATGAATGAATTCGAACTTATCCACGTTACCTGATAGGAAAGACAAATACATTGGGAAAATACTTGTGACGTCAATTTAAACGTTATATCTGAATCCGATTAGACGTCAATTGACAAACAAATTAGAGTTGTTCAGTTGCAAAATAATCATAAATACTCAAATTTTGGTCTACGCAAAGTAGAGTAGAATAAAATCTCATTTCATCCAGTTAATTAAATTCCAGGCAGTTGCAAAAACCATCAGAACCACAAAACTCCAGCAGCCGATTTATAGGAATGTGAAGTTAAATTTGTTAACCACAAATTGTTATCCACAAATTTAATATGGAATATAAAGGATAAGATTTTTTGACGGCATTTTTGTAGAAAAACATGAAAAATTAAAGTTTTTGTAGCTGTTTCTTACAGAAAACATTCACTACTTTTATTTTATGTACAGTAACAACTAAAGCATTTCCATATTACAGGATAAGTACTCGAAGTGTTACCAACTTCATGCTGCAATAGAAACCAAACGACTCATGACAGCGCGCTCACTTTTTGATTAGCCTCAATTTATGTTGTCTACGAGCTTACGAAAGCACATCATTTGTGTCGCAGTTAAAAAAAAACCTCATCGAAATGGAATTCAAATGTAGCAGCGTTATTTTTTCATACAGGGGGGCGCACCAATTGCAATACAATAAGAAATTCAAATAACTTTTTTTTAATTCTACAAAAAGTTCACTTTTATATTATGTTCATTCACGCATATGCGCCACCTGATCAAAATTCATTATTCATTATTATTATTATTATTATTGTTTGAATGAACTGCTTCAATTTAGTCAAATTCCTCGGTTTTGTTTTGTACACCTCTTGCTTGATACAACCCCATAAAAAAAAGAGTCTGGTGCAGTCAGGTCAGGTGACCTTGGAGGCCAGCGGAGAGTGAAGTTTCTGGACATTAAATTGTTTGGGAATTTTCATCGCCATAACCCGTCTGGTTATGCTGTTAAAAGGGATACGTTTTCGGCGCAGTTCTTTGTAAAAAAGCTCCTTCAACATCCTTAACCCTTAACATCCTTAATCCTTAACATCCTTAACGATCCCCATTAACAGTTTCCAGTAGCACGATTTGTGCACCACCCTGGCTGAGAAATCGTAACCGCGCTTCATTAACGAACAACGGCATTTATGCGTGAACAACTTGATTCTGTATCGGACCATCACAAGTTATGATGATACTGCTGATATTAAACAACGCTATAGGAATGCATCTAAAACAGCAACAATGCTAGAAAAGGTTTGCTAAACGCAAGAATTCGATGGTAATCCACGAAAAGCTCAGTTCGATTGACGAAAAATGTCAATGTGACTTCTAGTAGAATGGGATGGATGTTAAGAAATGAATTACGATTGAAGCTGTACAAAATACAAAAAGTACAAGATTTAATACCTGCATAGAAGACAGTTCGCCCAGCAAGAGCAAAGGTGTTAAAGTACCTGTACGAGTATGTTGTTGATGAGCTTGAAAATTAACTCCTTTGTGATGAAAGGATTTTTACAGATAGCTATAGGTAAATAAACAAATCGATCGTTTATGATTAGAGTGTAAATCAAAAGACAAGTTAGATCAGCGAATTGATCTGCGAAAGCAAACACTTGTACCAGTGATGGTTTCAGTAGCGGCAACTGCCACAGGACCACACCACTCTTTTTTAATGGTACAGTAAAGGTAAATAAACAAATTTTAAACAATGCTTTGTTACCTTGGACAAGTAAATAATTCGGTAGAAACCATTTGACATATCAACAAGACTCGCATCTCACAAAGACCGTGAAAGCCAATGTTCCCAGCTTCATTTCTTCACATCAGGCATCGGGCAGTATCAACTAAAAAATATGAGACGGTCACCGCCTCAAAGATCGCTCTGCGCCGAAAGTGGGACAAAACACCATCAAGCCACACTCGTGCGGAGTGTGAAGCCTTCCCGGACAAACTCTATACTATTATCCACACTAAAAGTGAGCACGTCGAATAATGAGATATTTTTCTTAATATTTGAAGTAATTTTAAGATATGTCAAAGTTTTTATCTAATGTCAGTGTTAAATGAGGCAGTTTGTACCAATTACAGTATACATCATCCAAATAATTATCAATATATAAGTTGTAGTAAAAACAAAATCATTATTTTTGCTTAACATTATAGGGTTTATTTAGTATAGTAAAAATAATTCGATTTAGGTTGAATAATCACCGTTTTGTTCAACAACTTTTTGTGATTTTGAAAAAATGCTTATCAATTTCTAAAGTACACTATTCGGGGATATGTTTTTTAAAACCAATATTGTTCAAACGTAAATCCTTGGGTTCATGGCATTCATTTAAGAGAAGGGTAAAATTCTTTACGTGCATTGCAGTGCCGGTAGAGTGCGCGATAGCTGCCATTTCGTGACGGATATTTTCTTTCAAGTATGCCAAGGAAGTCGGTTTACTAGCGTGAACTTTAGATTTGAGATAATCTCGTAGAAAGAAATTCATAGGAGTTAAATTAGAACCGCATGGAGGTCAATTTATGTCACTTCTACTGGAGATCGGTTTGTCAAGCAAAAATCGTGGCAGTGGCTTATTGGACATGTGTGACTTGCTGGAATTATGTTGTTGGGCTATAGCTGCGATAGTTTTGCAGTTCAGGTAACAAACAGTTGCCTAATATCTCCACATAACGCTCCGAATTGGTTATAACTGCATGTTCTCTTTCATCTTTAAAAATATAAAGGCCGATTAACCACTCGACGATATCGCAGCACATACGAGTATCACTATAAGCGGTTGAAGGGATTTTTGATGCTTGCGTTTCGGATTCGTTGCACTCCAGTAGTAGCAGTCCCGCTTATTTGCGTAAGCAATATCTTGGTAAACATTGAAAAGCGCTCAGCAGCCTGGTTTACGATGTCACACGTCTGATTGGAATCCAGGGGTTTTATTTCTTGCATCAATTGAATTCTGTATTCTTCAATTTTAGGTCTCAGCGCAAAATGCAGTACAATGATGACCTACATACCTTTATAATAGTTGCGCTTCAGATCGTCACGAACAGACTAATTTTTCATTGTTGTGCCGGTCTCTTCAAACTTTTTGACCCAACTCGAAGGAGAGGAATGCTTGGCGGAACATTTAAGTGGCAAAAACCTTTAATATTCCATAATCTTCTACACGCTACAGTTACCAAATAAAAGTTGTTTCCAAACTCAAACACGTACAACGTGTAATCCATTTCTGAAAAATGCTCCATAGCGACTAAACTCCCAAGACTACGGACTGACACACCACAATGTTCGTCAGATTTGTTAAGTTCACACAGTAAGTCAAACAAATTTAAACTTTCTTTGGTGACACTTTGTAGTACTGTGTCTATGAAAAAAGACATGGCATATCGAAATGTAGAGATATTTTATTTTCTAAATGCGTAGCACTGTAACTGACAACTGCCAAATTTCACATTATAAGCGTTATTAGTATATGAGCTACGCTTATTTTTGTGTGACGCAAAAAGTAATTTAGGCGATTTTTGCAATGTATGATTTTGTTGACCAAAGAAGTTGTATCACATTTTGTTTATAAAATAGAAAACATTTAGAATATTGCAGAAAACCGTCGATCAACTGACTTTGCTGGAAAGATATTTTTACATATACTATAAACAGTTCAAACAAGGTCAGGGAAGAGTTGGAGTCGAAGAATACTCCGGGAAGAATAAGAAGGAGAATAAAATGTTTTATTTAATGAAGATGAGTATTGATTTTACATTTATTATCGACCAATTGAGTGAAGACTGATCTAAAAAAGAACTAAGATCGAAGGAACCGCACCAAAGTTTCTCAAAAATCAAGCCTTTTTCGATTATCTTGGTGTTATGTATTTGTCTGAGTTATAGTTTCCATCAGGCGAAGCTGTCAACAGGAAACATTTTAATATTTAAGCGGATTTTGGTGAAGCTATTTGTAGAAAAAGCTGTAGACTTTTTCTCATCGGAACGGCACCAAACTCCACTGACAATTGGAACATTTCTTTTGACAGACCGCTTTAGATATTTAGTGGCTCTGTGTAGATCGTATTCCTCGCTTTTATTCTGCGGCCTTAGTTTGCTTAGATATTGACTTAAATGTTGGTTTTTTTTTCTCTAAAACTGCTGAACATAGTTTCATGGCAAGATTCCAGTTTGTTTTATCCACTGGATTTTTGTACGTTGCCAAATTTTCCTTAACCATCTAGACTGTCTAATCATCTCTCTTGCTTGACGAAGTTCGAACTTTTAAGACTTAACTTTTGATCATCCACGCAAATTGGGGTTGAGAAAAGTGCAGCTTCGTGTATAATTGAAGTAAGTGCTTCTGCAGCATCATCTAGATCATCTGCTGTTGATATCTTGATTTTAAAATTTAAATATGATTCTATTTGTTCGCTGTAGAGGTTTAGATTGGTATTCCCGGTTAAAAGTTTGACTTTTTTAGGCGCACGATCTACGTTGACATTATAGTTACTAAGAAGTGGAGAGTGATCCGAACACAATCCATCATCATTTAAAATGTCAATTGACTGTCTAGATATTCCACCATAAACAGCAAAATCTAGAAGATCCGGAATTTTATTAGGGTCTGCGGGCCAGTATGTTGGTCTACCTCCTGATAATGTGCCTAAGTTATTCTGCATTATACATTTGTAAAGTTCCTTTTGAATTAGTTAGCCTTGAGCCTCAAAACGTGTGTTTTGAGTTGTAATCCCCAGCAACAATAAATCGATGGCGTAAACTCTTAAAAAATGTTGCGTACTCTTCACATTTTACATTGTGTCTTGGTGGAAAATAAATTGTAAAGATATTAATAGCTCTGTTGTTGCAAACAATTTTGACACCAGCAGCTTATAAATAATCAAGCTTGCATTCTTCTACAAAGCCATATTTAAGGGTCGCTTTTATGAATAAGCCAGCTCTAGCATGAGCTTTCTCATCTGGATAACTTGTTCACCTTTCGAATTAATTTAGTTTTAAGTTAATTTCAACTTGTAATTAATTTAAATTGTAGTCTCAAGAGTCGAGTGTCAGTATTTGTTAAAAACTATGCAAAATTTTCAAAATATTTCCACAAGACATGTCAAGCAGAGAGTGTATTAAAATATTTCAATCATGGCTTCAAAATTTACGTTGTAGTAAAATTTGTTAATTTTGCATTGTAAATGGCAATAGAAGTTAAAATAAATTGAATATAAAATCTTCAAATACAATAGAAATGTCAAATTCTGCCCGTCGTACACAATTCCAGAGTTGTTGTTGACAAAATAGGCAAGACTTTGTAAACGTTATCTACATCTGCCGTAGAAGCAGCGTTATAAAAATTTTGGTGTGTAGACAAAAGTTCGTTCACAGGCGACTATATTGTGCTGAATATGGACTACGCCGAATTAGTGAAGTTCCGAGTGCTAATTTAATTAAAATATGGGTAAAGCGTTTTAAAGAGACCGGTTCAACATTTAAACCACAAGCAAATGGTCGCCCAAGAACATCTAGGACTAAAGAGAATGTTGAGAGAGTTATGGAGTCAGTACGAGGAAATCCACAAATGTCGACTCGCAAGAGATCGTCTGTCTTACAATTATCGCGACGAAGTTTGAAACGAATTTTAACATTGGATCTTAAACTGCATCCATATAAGCTGCAATTAACACAAGAATTGAAAGAGTCTGACTTCATAGCAAGACTCGCATTTGCTAATGAAATGATTAATAGTTTTCCAATTTTGACAATATCCTTTTCTCTGACGAGGCTCATTTCCTTATGAATGGATTCGTAAACCGTCAAAATTGTCATTACTGGAACAGTGAAAATCCTAAAATCAAACACCAGAAACCATTGCATAGTCCTAAAGTGACAGTATGGGCAGAAATCTCTGGCAGAGGAATAATTGGTCCTTTTTTCTTCGAAAATGCGCGGGGCCAAAACGTCACGGTTAATACGGAACGCTATGTTGAGATGTTGGACGGATTTTTGGCTCCAGAAATTGAAAGTTCAAGAGTAGTGAATTCCAGAACTTGGCTCCAACAATATGAAGCTACCTGTCACACATCAAATGACTCCATGGCGGTGGTGAAGCAGATGTTCCCTGGCAGACTGATTTCGAAAAGAGGTGATATCCCATCGCCCCCACGTAGTCCAGACTTGACGCCTCTTGACTTTTTTTGTTGGGATACCTCAAACACAAAGTCTACAGCAATAGTCCAAGAAACATCGTTCAGCTCAAGGAGAATATCCGTGGTGAAATGGCAGCCATTACACCAGTTTAACTGAAGAAACTTTTCAATAATTTTCGTTTGCGGTTAGAGGAGTGCCGTCGTAGAGAGGGTCACCATTTAGATGATGTTATTTTTAAAAAATAAGCTCCATTTATTACCCTACAATGCCTTAGTTTTTATTGTAACCATACCTTTTGTATTTATTTTTTAATCTATTTTTTAAATATGCACGTTCTATTGCGCCAGCCTGTATAATAACGTTTTACAGTAAATGTTTCTATTTAAGGGGAAATATTGCAACATGTGGAGTTAAAGTTGAGTACCCGAAATAATCAAAAATAATAAACATAAGAATACCATCAGTTGTACGAACAGTAGGAGTCAGCAAACTGAGGACCTCATATCCGAAATGACCATTCCTTTCCAAAACATAAAGTTGAAAGTAGTAGTTCTACATGCCTACTTGGCGATATTTTCTCATTAGATCTACACATAAAAGCACATTAGATTTGCCATCAAGTAATAAATCAACTAAACACTGTCACGATTAAATTATTTTGATACACCTCAACTATGCAAAAATATGTAGTTGTTCTTGTACTTGTACTGGTTATTGTAGATTCTATGCAAAGGCGTGTTACAGTTTCAAATCAGCTGCGAGACTTTCGATGTGTATGGAATGCACGCATAAATTTTATAAAACCTTAGCAAACGTTTATTTATCTGCAAAGTCAATTCTCTGAATTGTCTTATCGACTTTAGATACTAAAACTAATTTAAGGCCATTTCAGCAGCAAATAATTCAATTCCACCATGCTAGCAGTTAAATGTTGACCATGTTTCGATATTTGATACGCAATGACAGTGGCAGTGACAATTCAGTTCAGCTGTGGCTGAGCGCAGGTTATGGTAAACGATCTCATGTTCCCAGAATAGTTTTGACAAATTTATTGAAAATGCAGTTAGAGCTGTCGTTTTGTAATTGTGGTAATGGTGTTGGTAATAGGATTTTGGAGTTAAATTTAAATGACTTATTCGGCGTTTATTGGTCTCATTAATATTTGATTGCATTTTAATTGAATAAAATGTAAATGTATGTATGATGTCCATTTACGCACTTGTGTTAGACTGCGATATATGCCAGGTCGGTCCGAATCTATGAAAGTGTAGGGGCCAGTCTATTATATACATTTGTAATGTGGGACTATGCTAAAAGATAGAAAAGATTTAATAAAGTGTCCCTCACGGCGCTGAATGAAAAGTCTGAAAATATGCATATACTGATAAGAGTTCTTTAACAATGCATACGAAAATCAAAAGTATGTTCAAAATGTGTAAGTGCTCCTAACTTCCCCGCAAAGATACTTTCAAGGCTTTGGTGGCAACCGAGCGAAACGTGAATTAATATTGCTATTAAAATCGCATCACTAAATCAAAATTTCGAATCTTGAATGAAGTGAAGTATTAAAGTTGTAAAACATTTCCAAATGTTGGTAAAATAAAATGTAAATGTTGGTAAAATATATCTGTGGTCACAACCCGTAACAGCCCAACTCGAGTTAGGACACAATTGAATTATTATCGCCATCGTATTCAGCGTATCTAAATTTATTTGCTCTAAATTTTTCATGTTTGTATCTCTTCTAGCAAGGCAATTAATCCTAAAAAACCTAATAGCTTAAGTTATTTTTCTAAATGACTGTTTTGGCATAACTGCCTAAGTCAATTTAGGATTACAACAAATATAAACATTATTTTTTCATCATTGCCTAAATCAACTTAAGACGTTAATAAAAAAAAAAAAAAAAAATAAAGAAACAATTTTATTTTCCTAACTTGAGTTAAGCTCTGAATCTGAAATATTTTGACACAGAATAATAATTTATGTCAATTTAGGCGCACTTAAAGCTTTTTTATTTAATCTGGAATAATAGCCTAACTCAACTTCAACTTTTTCACTTTCTTTCTTTCAACAATTCATAAGAGCCTAAGTGTCTTTTTCGATAATATCTTTTCACTGCGAGAATAAACAACTATTTTTTGTTAACAACTAAGTAAAGAAATTCGTTTCCTTGGAATCTGTAGCAAAGTTTTCCAAAAAACACCTTCTCCTGATTTTCAGTGAAGATTTAAAACTTTAAACTCCTGTACTGAAAATATTGAAGAACAGACTTAGGCTGTTATGGGCTGTTATGTTAATACTTCACTTTCATTCTAAATGAAATACGTCGAAGAATTGTTTAAACAAATAATGATGCATGTAAAACTACATTAGATGTAGTTTCCATTTGGACTTAAAATCGCCGGTCTGGCAAGGCTGTTAAATACCTATCACCTGAAGTGTTATTTACTTAGTGAAAAGTTTACCATTTACGAATATGGATCGCTTAACAACCGAAAAACGAATAAAAATAGTCAACACATAATACAAAAAATTGTGATTCAAACGTGGGCTTTCAATCATCAGCAATGAGGCTCATTTCCCACTCAGTGGTTATGCCAACAGGCAAAATTGGGGCTCTGAGAACACAGAAGTGATTGTGGAAATGCCATTTCATCCGGGAAAAGTGACTGATTGGTATGCAATATGACCTGGAGTTTTCATTAAGCCATATTTTTTCGAAAATCCAGAGGCGGGCATTTAAATGACATTATATTTCGCACATAAAGGCAAGGTCCAAACATTATAAAAAAATAAAAGTTACATCGGAATCATAGCCTTATGTTTGTTTTATTTAACTTTACTTGAAAACCAAAAATGGATAACCCTATACTATTAGTGGGGATTTTATTGTAAATCAAACTGTCACGGTTTAGTTATATATTGTTCCACATTTCTTAGTTTGGAAATGTTTACTCAGCTTTATTCAACTGTATTATGAAAATCAGCGCTCTATACTCTTTTCCGAGTGTATATGGTGTATACGTAGCTTTTACTATTTACCAGTAAGTGATGATTAGTCTGGCAATGTACACATAGACCGGTATGAAATTTAACTCCTGCTCTATTTGAAGCTGGCCGATATTCCTTATCGTTGCTTTTTCTGTTTTTGTGCTCATCGAAAGCTTTATTTGGACCAAATTTTGTTATGAGGCCCATTGTTGCTTTCAGGACTACGACAAACAAAGCAAAACTAAAGAGAAGCTAGAAGAGTTTTAAAAGCTGCCGTTGCATTCAGGGAAACAAATGCAGGGTGTTCGTCGGAAAGGTATACTACTTTGTTTGTTTATAATTTTTGATTAAATGAAGGAAAATGGATCTTATATTGATAAATGTTTTATGTAATGTCGGCAATCGTGTATGGAATACAATATTAGATAAATATCCTCATAAATGTGAGCCCTTTTGAGCACATTTTTCATGAAATTCTCACACATTTCTCGTGGCATTTCATTAATTTCATCACGAATATTTTGTTTGAGTTGCTCAAGCGTTTCTGGTTTGTTTGCATAAACCTTGCATTTCAGATATCCTCACAAAAACAAGTACGGAGCAGTCAAATCAGGCGGCCGTGGAGGCCAATCAACATCACCATTTCTTTAAATAACTTGTTGTGGAAAGAGATCTCGCAGTAATTCCATTTTAATTCTGGCTGTATGCGATGTGGTACCGTCTTGTTGATACCACATGTTAATCAAGTCCAAAGCATGCAGTTGTGGCGTTAAAAAGTTTTCAATCATATCACGATATCGCTCCCCATTGACAGTTACCGTTACGCCGTTTTAAGTTTAAAAGAAGCAAGGTTCAATGATTCTCCTGACCAAATTGCACAACAGACTGTCACTTTTAACGGATGCAAAGGTGACTGATGAATATTTTGAGGGTTTTCCATTGCCCAGAACCGACTATTCTGTTTATTTATATATCCATTCAGATGAAAGTGTGCCTCGTCACTCATGATTTTTTCATGAAAATCGGGGTTGTCATGGGCTGCCATCAGCTATAACATCCTATTGGCAAGTGCGGCGGCGTAAATGGTCTTGTGGAAGGAGCTCTTGTGTCAACTGAATCTTAAATGGAAACAAATGCAAGTCCTTGTGCAAAATTGTGGCTAAAGTTGTTCTTTGAACACCAAGCTCTTGAGCACGGCGTCGAATTGATGATAATGGTTTCAGCCGATCTTGCAATACGTTGTGGTCCATGCTTGGCCCTATCAGCTACAGACCATCTTTCTTCGAAATCATTCACTACACGATAAATAGTGCGTCTTGTTGGCACGTTATTTCTCCAAAAAGTTTCACGTAACTTTCTCATCGTCACAGTAATCGATGATTGATTTTGATAAAATGTTTTAACGATTAAAACACGTTGGTTTATCGAATATTTTTCCATAATAAATTTGCCACGTTCCTATTTCACAACTGCCAAATATGAACTGTCAAGACTAATGTTTACCAAAATTGCGGCAAAACAAAGTAGTATACCTTCCCGACGGACACCCTGTATTTGATACGGTTTATGGACTGATGGAATCATCTCATAGCGCTATCGACTTGTTGAGTCGCGTAAGATTTGATTGAAATCAGATCATCCAGTAGGGTGTTACAGTTGGACAAAATTTCGGAAAACACATTCCGGTTTGCATGGGAGGTACCAGATCTGTTTATATGAGAGGTACAAGAATTGGACCATTCTTTGCAAATTTCTCACCCAGAAATAAACCCTAAAACCACTAAATAAACCCTTTAATTCATGCAAATTTAGGTCAGTATAAAATCATCAAATAGGATGTTATAGCGTGATCAAATTTCGAGATAATATTCTATTTGTATGGAGGATGTTAAAAGGATTAGTCCTAGTGGGTCTATCCTTTGATTTTTTCTTAACTGCCTCCCAGAAATACTATGAACCACTCTTTCTAATGTTGTAAAATTGTTATATAGTAACGAGTCAGTGTGCAGCAGTCTATATACATATCTTCAAGCTGGTCAGAGCGTAACTGTGTATGGCTACATCCTGCCAAGGCATTATTGCGAGAATAATTCGTTGAACCAATAATTTCATGTTTCTGAAAAGTTACGCAGATAACTCGGCTACAATCGAAGAAGCCAACATTAAATAAATACTTAAATGCACCATCCGATATTGAACCTTAGAATAGACCCTGCTAGACGCAGGTACGGCTAAAATTTAGATGAACTTATCTTGAGAAAATCAATGTACAAAATGATTCCTTGCTTGATAATTTTTGAATCTTTGATCTTTTGAATCACCACTTTATAGTAAGATTAAACCATTTTTAGGCGTTCTTCGGTTGTTAAACGATCCATCACAGGTATTTAACAGCTGACAGCCTTGCCAGACCGGCGGTTTTGAAACCACTAAGTGGATAATCCTGAATTTTTTGTTAAAGCGACTACCGTAACTGTAAGCATTGGTAAAATACAAAAATTAAAAAGTCCAATATAGAAATTTCAGTTATATACATATACTTTCATCCAATTTCCTATTTTATTGCTGCAAGAATTCTCGAAATTAAATTAATAGAAAAAGCAAAATTGTAACTTTCTGAAGTTCTATAAAGGGACCAGCGATTCTTGACAAATCAGCCAATTTTTATGTGCGGTACCCTAAAGGACTATGAGTATATTAGAAATTTCGTGAAAGATACGATCCTAGGAATATGTAAGGTTAATAAGGTAATTCGTATGAGAGGTACCAGAAAGGGTGCGGTCATTCCGTCGATTTTTTTTTAAATTTTACCCGTCAACATAATTGACGAGAATTTAAGTAATTTCAGGCTACGAATTAAGGATTGAAGTGAAAAATCAAACTGTACTAAATTGGCCAATTTTGTGGGAGATAACAAAATGGGCATGGCAATGTCACCCACTTTTCTCAGAAGTTAGATTGCCAAATGCATAGTGGAATTTGGTACAACCGACTGGTCGATATAGAGGCGAAAACCCTTGGGTTAAGTTGGTCATTTATATGGCAGGTGCGAGAAGGACGTGGAAAATAATGTAATGGATAAAAAAAGGGGCTTTTCGAAATTCATGCTAAAAAGGGATAAAAGGCACGAATCTGGTATCATCGCCAAGCTCAAATTGTAGAGCTTGGATCAGGAAAAATGGTGTCCATGTTCCACTTCCAGATTAGACATCCAATAAGAAGGGATTTTTCAATTTGCAAATTTTAGGGATAAAAACAAGCCAGAAAGGGACAAGGCTGGTACCAGCGCCATTCTCAAACGGCTAGAGTTAGCAACATGAATATTGCTGTCAACGTTATCCATCTAGAGCAGGCGGGCGTTAAGAGGCGGTTCTCTAAAATTCGAGTTTTTAGGGTAAGAAATGCAAAAAGGCAAATTCGGTATGATCGGCCAGCTCAAACTGCTAGAGCTACAATCACGGAATTGGCGTCCCTAAAAAAGCTACAATCATGAAAATTAGTAAATACGGTCTTCGTTCTTAAAGACTAGGCTCTGAGTAAAAATGTAACATTGGGACTTTCGAAGTAAAACAGAGATGAGGGTGAGTGAAAATGGTAATTTTATACGCCTCAAACGAATGAAGGTTTATCGGCATAATTGGGAGTGCCCGTTTCCATTTCTTTTCTCGAAATTTGTGCTTTTGTAGGATAAAACTGGTAGGTACCGGAGGAAAATGATAAATGGATCAAAGCTAAGGTCATTAGCTTTATGGAGCACACTCTTAGAGAAACAACTTGCGTGGCAAAAAAAAAAGATGTAACGCGTAAATTCAACTACTTGCTATGCTAGGAATGAGGCAAAGAATTGTGCCATGGGCCAATTCAAATGACTTACGTATGTCTCAAAATTTAAGTAGTATTTATTTCAAGTCAATGCGGTTCCATGCATGCCATCGTAGGAAGATAGACTAATGGAAATCGTTAAGTACGACCGTTTCGATTGTAAGGGCCCACAAGCTGAACATTGCACAAAAAGCCGTTTCGAACAATTTGAATAAAGGTGGGTACAAAAAGGCATTTGAAGTTTGAAAAATCATTGTTGACCGAATTGTTATCTGCAATCATTGCTGACATGCAAAAAAATCGACCCATTTCTGAAGCGATTGGTGACTGGTGATAAAAAGTGAGTCACTTACGATAACGTCAAGTGACAACGGTCGTGGCTGAATAGCACTGAGCTGGCGCAAACAGTGACTAAGTCAGAATTGACGGTCTAGAATTTTATGCCGTACGGTTTGGCGGGATTGACAGGGAATCATTTATTATGAGCTGTTGCCCTACGAACGAACTCGTAATTCGAACCTAAGTATATTATCTACAATTGCACCGTTTGAAGAAAACAATCGCCCAGATGTGGCCAAGCCAATATGAAACGACAACGCCACGCCATATACATCAATAGCGATTCGCTACAAGTTCCGGGAACTTCCTTGGGCATCCCCTATGTACTCTGAATCTGACACTAAGTGATTACCAGTCGTTCTTTTTGCTAGTGAAAAGTTATCCTCAGCAGAAGCTTATAAAAATTAATTGTCTCAGTCTTTTAGCAATAAGGCTGAGGCTTTCTGTGAGAGAGGTGCAATTGAATTACCATCAAAATGGCAACAATTTATCGAACAAAACGGAAAGGAGCTGTGCTAAACCCAGCTTTGAATATAAGGAGTAAATAATTTGTTTCTTATGCAAAACCTTATACGTAATTGCAGAAAAAAAGTGCAGTGAGTGATAAACAAAAATGTAATAGAAAAACATCAAAACTGCAGTTATGGCAACACTGTTTATCTGTGAGTCTGGTTTAGTGTTTAATAGGTTCACAGCATACTTTAGGGGTGCAAAAAATTAATACAGTTTTAAAGCCATTACACTTAAAACCATTATGAACGTTAGAGCAACCATGGAATTCAGTAGAATTTCATGCACTAAATGAAAATATACAACGATGTTCTCTGGCGAAAGGATTCAGCGCATAGATAAACCTAATATCGCACACGGTTTTGTTTTCCGCTACTCCTTACAACTGCTCACAGCTTACTAATCAATTCTAATCACTTCGGTTGAACCAGTAGTTCTGTGATTTTCAAGCCTCAGTCGCCGATTGGAAACCAAACGCACGCTAGGAAAATAAGAAGTTTGACATTCACGTAATCAATTCTTCAATATGGTTAACATATTAAACGCGGCTTATTAATATACTATGGTTCTTACTGAAATGGCGATTATAGGGTTATCCATTCGCGATTTCAAGTAAAGTTAAATAAAACGCACATAAAACTATGATTACGAATAAAATTTCATTTCATTATATTGCCATTATGTGCGAAACACAATGTCATTTAAATGAATGCCTCTGGTTTACTTGCAGCACTGGATCCTTTTGAGGTTCCTCTTGCGTTATTTTCGAACAAACACGGCCCAATGACACCTCTAGACCATAAAGTGAACCAAACAATCACTTTTTCGGGATTGGATGGCTTTTCCACAATCACTTCTGGGTTCTCCGAAAATTTTGCTTGTTGACGTAACCACCGGGTGAAAATTTTGTTCGATTGAAAGCCCACGTTTGAGTCATCATTTTTGTAGTAAGTCTTAACTATTTTTATGCGTTCTTCGGTTGTTTAACGACCCATATTCTAATTTGGTAAACCTTTCACTAAATAAATAACACTTCAGATGACAGGTATTTAACATCTAACGGCCTTGTCAGAGCAGCAGTTTTGAAACCACTAAATGGATAACCCCGATAGTGCCGAAAAGTTTGCACCCATTTTCGTAAAAAAAAGGATACTCTTTACAGAATAAAAACCCTCGACATGGTGTGTAACTCTGGATTGGTTAAACACAAACTTTTGGTTCGAATTTTAATATAATGAAAATATCAAAATTTTAACTTTTCTAAAACAAATTGTAATGAATTTTTAGTGATTTTTAAATGGAATTAATAATGCCAAACAACAATGATTATATTTTAATATTCTGTAAGTCTACCTTAAGCATAAGGACCGTTGCCATCGTTAGTCGGTGGAGAAGTGTAGGTGTCTCTCACATCTAGAAGGGGTGTTTTAGTTTGCTGCGATTTTAGTGCAGCTTCAGCGGGATTGGCATCAGCAATTCCAGAAGATTTTAACGCTGGCGCAGCTGTCCCATTAACGGCATAGGGCTCACGTTTAACCACAGCGTTAAAACCATTCACATTGTCAGCGGTGTAGGTGACAACGCGCTTGTAACCATCAGAATCCAATAGGCTGTAGATACCACGGACATAATAACCATCACGTGACTCGGCATGCGACTTGATGTCACCGGTAGAGGGTTCATTGACGCTGTAAGCGTATTCATACTTCGCAGGTGCGTAATTTTCTACGTTATCGTTATAATAGTAGTTATTAATTTTGTTGGTATTCGTGGATTGGTATCTTTCGGAGGCGGGATAGGGAGCATCATTGTATTGCCGGTTGTTTTTGTCCTTCTGGTAATCATCTACGTTATTTTCGGATACAACTGGATGATATGAGTCGGCCGGATCAGGGTTGGGAACATTATTGGTGCCATCAGTTGTCACCTCATTATAGTTGTCATTGGACTTGGCGTTGAAATTACCACCGTTTGGTTTATTGTACTCGTAGTCTCCAGCAGCCACCAAAGTTACCAAACAGAGAACTGTTACAAACTGTAATATAAAAGAAAAGCCTACCTAATATGACGCCTGTCATTGATATTTACGATTATTATACCTTGAAAGCCATTTTCTTTTGGTTGTAGTTTTATTAGATCCTTTGAAAGTAGTTTGAATTGATAGTCGATCACACCTTTCGATGCACTGTAATTGAGCAGTAACGCACATCGATTTTTATATGCGATGAAACCCAATCATCATTGGTCTTCTCCTCTTTTGACCTCTTCACTGATTCACTTTCGTTTTCTACGCGGTTGCGTTTCAATGACTTAGCAAAGTCGACCACTAAATACGTTGACAATTGCTTCGATAATTTGGCTTGAGAGCAGTTACATAAATACGATGTAGTTTTCGATGTAACGTATTTTAATTGGTATCTAAAATGTAACACTTTAATGAGATTCCCTTTTATTAAAAGGAGAGTTATTAATGTTTTCGCAAAACAGCTACGCTACGTATACGTATACGTATGTATATGGCGGTATGCATTACAGTACTTGCGCTGAAGATCTGTTCAAACTATGGAATGGAAGAAAATCAAGTTAAACGTTAGATGCCCTAACAAAAATAACACGGTGTTGCTTTGTTTCATTGCTTTTGCATTTCCAGAATGTTTGGAAATTTCTTCTAATTACACAAATTCTTTGGAGTTTATATGATAGCTCCTTTTATACCCGTGCCCAAACACATGAATTCCCTTCCCCTCACATTCAATGAGCTTCTAAGCATTCGATTTTTAGACTTACTCAAAGGGACTTACAGTTTAATGGCGATTCACAGTTTGAGTAGTAAGACTTATCGATTACTCGATTACTCGAAGTGATCGTCAGACACATCGAGTTGACCGTCTCCTAAATAATGATAGGCAACTGTATGTGGGATTGAACCAGCGGTTATGCGAACGATAGTCACGTGCATTAACCATCGCGTCACGGTCGATTACTCTCACCCCTAGATATCCTAACATATTGACAGATCGCAGCCGTGGATTGTAAATATCCCAATCAATCTAGCCCTTTTTGTATTTCTCACGCAAATTGAGCGATTTGCCGAAATTCATTTTGTTCTCTGTAACCCCTCAGTCGCAGACTAGAACAATGTACATTTTCGTCTAAAAATTCTCCAAACATTATAAACAAACCCATATAATGATTGATGAAATCTAAAAAAATCGACATACATATATATTCTTATGTTCCTATCCTGTTTTCATATCTTCGTAGTTGCACTAAATATAGTCTAATTTGGAAATCACACTTCCCCATCTGTTCTGGCAAATTTTCCAAAATTCAATCTTCTAATTTTAAACGAATAGCCTGCCGTAGTGTAGATTTTTGCCCAATGCATGAATTGGTGATAGACCACAACCTTTGTGACACCTCCGATATAAATGACGGATTTAATCCATTTATTCTTTGCTTCATATCTTTCAAGCAATTGTACTGAAATCAGCGAAATGTGGTTAATTGCCAAACACTATCAAATACCTCTCATACCAATAGGTCGGTTTATCGAAATTTATTTTTCCCACTGAAATTCCTAGTGCATAACTAGGCGGATAACTGCGCCCTCCCTGGTAATTTTCACACAGATTATCCAATTTAATATTTACACTCCTAAGTTCAAATCCTTTTAAAAATTTTGGCAAACTTTTACGAATAAGAATGAAATCCAATGCCACACTTTTTAGGGTACCTCTCCCAAAATTAAATGGCCTAGTTAGCAGTCATCAGTGGCTCCTATATAAATCCTATGGGTAGGACTTCAGAAAGACATAGTTTCGCTTTTTTATTGTGCTTTAATTCAGAGAATTTTTTGATAAAACCTAGCAATTGACCATATCTCTTTTGACACTCTTAGACTTTTTTATTAACCAAAAAGACGTTGGGCAAAGGTACAGGGTTATCCATTTAGTGGTTTTAAAACCACCGGTTTGGCAAGGCTGTCAGCTGTTAAATAGTTGTCATTTGAAGTATTATTTATTTAGTGAAAGGTTTGCCATTTACGAATATGGATCGTTTAAAACAAAAACAAAAACTGTTATTCAAACGTGAGCACTTTTCGAGCATTACGGGCTGATTATGGTAGTCATAATCAACCTACTGTGTAGAAACTGGAAGCGTTACAGATGAGGTCAGGCCTGTGCATCATCGCAATGTATGAATTGCCGAAAATACCGTTTTCGTTAATGAAAGTATGACGGATAATTCGAATTAGCCGATTCTCAACAATTAGAGCTATCTTACGGCCCATTATGGCGCTTTTTTGCATTTGGATTTGCACCTCTATCCATACAGAGTCAAACTCATGCAACAATTAAAGTCGGCTGACCATTCAATGCCAATTTTTTTAACAAAACTTTCTTCAGCGATGAAGCTCATTTTTCACTCGGTGGTTACGTCAACATGCAAAATTTACGCATGTGGAGCTCGGAGAACCCAGAAGAGATTGTGCGAAAGCCATTGCGTCAGGTGCGCATTATAGTCTGGAGGTATCATTGGGAAGTATTTTTTTCAAAATGAAAATTCAGAGTGTTATGGCAATTAAAATTATGAATTGGACTATATGTGGTTTCAACAAGACGGGACCACGAGCCACGCAACGTGAGAAGTTTCCAGAAAGCGCAAATTCACATTTTGGCGACGTCAATGGGCCACCAAGATCATGAGATTTGACGCCATTAGAGATTTTATGGGACTACGACAAAGACCATTTTTCGGTTTCAAAAGTAAAGCTAAATAAAACGTGCATAAAGCTATTTTGAATAAAACTTTTATTTCATTATAATGCTTTGGCATTGGAATTATGTACTAAACACAATGCCATTTAAATGAAAGCTTATGGATTGGTTGTAGCAATGGATCATTTTATGGTAGTTGTCGTCCACTTTTTGGCACATTTCGGGCGGTATCTTGGCGATAACTTGATGAATATTGGTTTACAAATGCTCCAAGGTTTGGGGATTATCCACGTATACACAGTCCTAGACGTAGTCCCACCAAAAAAGTCTAACGGCGTCAAATCGCATGGTCTTGGTGGCCAATTGACGTCTTTTAACTCCGCGATACGCGACTTGTTAAATAGCCAACCCTGCTATGTAACGAAGATTCCCTAATAATTTATGAAATCAAAAATCTCCACATTCCTTTGGTCTCCAAGGTTTCCTGACATAAGTGCACCGAATTTCTTCTTGTAAGGTTGTTGCGAATGGAAATTTTTTAAAACAAAATTATCAACATTTGCGATGGCCTAAAGTAATAAATTAGAAGTCGAATTGATTAATTTGACAACAACGAGAAGGTGGAGTCTACGGTTGATGGCAGATTTAAGGAGTTTGATAGCTTTTACTATAAACAGGGTATTAAAGCTATTGAATATCGCTGGAAAATATGTATCGAGATAAAAGAAGATTATGTTGAAAAAAAAGAAAATTTTTTCCAACTTCTTTGCGCCTTCTTTGTTAAGTCGGCTAGTTTTAAGAAAAATGGATAAGTCTACATTACTTCATAGAATGATTTGGTTTGGTTTAATTTGATCGCATTTTGTTTTTAGCACTTTTTTGTTTTAACGAATTTTTAGAAATCAATTATCATATTGATGTGACAACAAACTTCCATTGGAGGTGAAATATTGTCCTCGTTTGGCGGATAGACTTTCCATTTTTTAAATGTTAGTGATTTTGTTTTTGTTGTAGCTATTTTCTCACCATATTAAGAATGCCACTTGGAGTAACCTGCTGAGAAATACCCAAACATTTAAATAATTGAGTTGTTTTAATGCCCCATTTCCGACATATAGGAATTACATTTTCTTTGTATTTTCTGGTCTTCATAAATTTAAAGCTATTTATAAATTGCCAGTCAATATTATTCAGCTGTACTCATTGCAGAAATATCTTGTATGAACACTAGACAATCGACAGTAATTTTCAGTTTCGCACTATTCATTGGTGCCCCCAGGGGAAAAATATACTACAGTATTCAACGGTAGTGAAACATCAATTTCTGTTAACATCAACATCATATCAGCAGCATATAATCGGAGATATTCGAATATGAATATTTTTATGTAGCACTCAATAGTACATATACTGGCAACCAAGAACTGCAATCCACTTCATCATGAACCATGTACCAGATCGTTGCCCTATTCTCATGCATAATATATCGACGTAGCCCATTTTTCTCCTTAACAATATGAGATGAGATGGCCCTTTCCCATATCTACCACTTTAATAGTGAATAAATGCCAAAATTGTTGAAAATACAAACAAATTAGTTGGTACTTTGCGTTTGCCACAAGCGGCAGAAATTGGTTCAGGAAGATTGGTTCAGTGAAGATTGATAAATGCAGAATAAAACAATTCTAGGTCATGGAAATTTTTAATGACAAAGTTCTAATTGGGGCAAAAATGTAGATCAAGACTTTAAGACGGATGTCATCATAGGTCCAATGATGTTCACCAAATTGAGAAAATGTAAATTTTTTGAAACAATTCAGCTTTTGACAAAGTTCGAGCGCATTTATTTGAACTCGGATTTCTTTTAGTTGACATTGCTGCCAAGAAACCATATTTCGTTCGCAGTCAAAATACATTTCAAAAAGAGATCACTTTGATTGCGCAATAAGTTTGGTTGAGCAATATAAATATATAAATCGATATTTTGCTAACTTTTCTACAAACGAATAAGTTTTCAACCCCAGAAAAAGTTCGATATTGAAATTAGACAGCGTACAATCGAACTGCGCAGTTGGGGCCCAAAGTACGGTACCTTGGGTTTGAAAATTTTTTACTGTGTTGCTAAAACAACGTTTCAGATTCCATTATATGTCCCGGTTATCTTTTTTTTTGCCAATTGTAAAGCAAGTTGAAGTCAGAATTATTCGAAAAACATGATTTCGAACGGCAATAAAATGTTATGTTAGCTTCCGAAGAAATCATTACAATAACTTATTAGGTTTGCATCTTAGTTGCCCGCTTTTTGCCAATAGATGGCGCCAGCTGTAAGAACTAGTCGACTCTGCCGTAACCTAAACGTCATGAGTCAAGCTTAGCCATGTGATAAGTATACCGTTTCGACACAATAATGATTTTCTTTTGACATCATAGTTTTTTTGGTTGTGTGAATATGTATGATTTTGTGCCAAATATACGTGCGGGAAGTATTACTTTTCTTCTTTCCATCAAAGAAAACGGCGGCTGAAACTCCTAGAGAGCTTCAAAACGTTTACCGAAATACTGCTTTAGATAAAACAACGTGTCGAGATTAGCTCCATTGCTTTAAAGATAGTGATTTTGATGTTGACGATCGTTCGCATGAAGGAAGACGAAAAGCCTTCGAAAATACTGAATTGACGGCATTGTTTGATGGGGATCAGTGTCAAACGTAGGTAGGGCTTGCTTCAGTATTAGGAGTTACCCACCAAGCCCTTTTCAGCGATTGCATGCGTTGGGAATAATTCAAAAGCAAGGGACTTGGGTGCCTTATGAGTTGAAGCCAAGGGACGCCGAGCGTCGTTTTTTCGCCTATGACCAATTGCTTCGGTCACAAAAAAGAAGAATTTTCTTCGTGTTGTAATGGGTGATGGAAAATGGATTCATTACAGCAATCCAAAGAAAATAAAGTAATGGGGGCTGCCCGGTCATACTTCTACGTCGTCGCTTCGGCCGAATATTCATGCTGCGAGAGTTACGCTCTGAATTTGGTGGGACCAGGTCGGTGTTATTTATTACAGGCTGTTGAAACCAAGCGAAACCATACTACAATTTTGGTAAAAGCATCATCACTCTTTCGCCGATAGCTGAAAAAATTGTTGAAGTAAATGTGCTATCTATATTTGCAAACTTAAAGCCTGCTATCGTCCTAAATGTAATGGATTTTTAAACAGGTCCATTGTCAATTTTAAATACAAGGTTATAAATGCATTCGTTTAAATTAAATGTGCCAGATTCTTCAGGTGTAATAAATTTGTAGTCTGATCCAATTACAAAACTGCCAAAAATATGCTTACTTATTCCACTCTGGGAAGTATGCGATTTGAATTATATGTTTCTAAATTTCTTCCTCAGACATTTTACAGCTTTTTTTTTTTGTCAATTTTAAAGCACATAGAAGTCCGAATTATTGTATATACTTAACATGTTTTCGAACTCAAATAAAATTTCATTAAAACATTAAAAGAAACCACTAAAAAAAACTACTTTATGTCAAAATTGGTAGTAGTCTCAATTCAAAATTTGTGGAACATGGAATATTTTTGCAATAAATTTGGCAAAAATATTATCGATTGCGGAAAAAGTTGTTCAGGCTTGTTCTGAAAGTTAACAAAATGTAGAAATGTTTGGGTTTTAACCCAAATTGTCTTACAATGGCAACTACAAATTGTTCCAAATATGTGATATTTTTTTAACAAAAAATCTATTTCAACCCAAAATATTTTCAAATGCAGTTGTCTTAATCTAACTTTATAACTGCATTTGTTTCAAGTAAATATGCCAAATTTGGCACTGCTTATCCATTAACAACGAAGATACAAAGTAGTTTGTCCACTTTTAGCCATTTTTTATGTTTATGTATTTGGTAATTGTGGGATTCTTTTCAGGAATATATAAAAATGTTTTATTGTTTTATATCGTCTACGATTGAGCTGTCTTACAGCGTTCGCTCCAGTACTAAACAGCACTGAAACGGAACTCCCTTTTTTAGCAGGTTAAGGTAAGATGGATTTAATTCTGTGAATGAAATTGAACTGCAAGGTCGCGCTTCTGAGGACAACTAACAAATAAATTTGCTGATTGAGCAGAAAACAGCGGCCTCGCTGTAATTTCAAAGCGTAGGATATTTGTATAACTTTGCTTCTTTAATTCAGAGTCTTTATTTATAAGAAAGTAGCTACGTAACACGTCCCATCTGACACTTCCCACATATTTGTGCATAAACGCAAAAGGACTTTGGGTGAGGGATGAGGATATATGTAGGTTGTGAACTCATCGAAATTTCTTTACTGGTTGAATGAAAAGCGCATATTTATGGACGATATAGAGCGAATTATCTTCAAATTATTTGTATACATTTGAATTCCAGCTTTTAAGCTTTTGTGTTGTACCATCATTGTACAAGGCCAAAATTGTGGAATTCCTGTATTGAAGTGTGCACTTATTCCCAGAAAGTCGAACACTGCAACACTAAACATGCAATTTATTTAATGGATAATTCACAAAATAAGCTCCAAGAAAACCGCTATTTGATGTTAAAATTAATTTTGAGAGGATATATTTATATCTTAATATCACATTCGTTTTATAAAAGGTTTTCCAAATAGAGCGGTCTGATGTTTAAACAGAACAAGCTGTGTTTGAGGTATTAATGAAATTATTATTTTTTATTAAAAAAGCCCACTACGCATGGAATATAATATCGCTCGCCGTGGTGGTAGAAATCTGAGAAGTATAATTTTTAATGATTAGAGCATAGTCTGGGTTATCGTGACCTTGAGGACATCAGTCGATCATAGACCCCACATGAAAAGGTTTAGTGGGATCGAATCGAAGGATCTTGATGTAATGTTTCACCAGCACTAGATATAACCGTAGCCTCAGACCGTTCATGCAGAATATCCATTGTGCTGTGTGGCACATAGCGCCGACAAGATCCATATCGTTAAATTTTTGGCCAGAAAAATCGGTTACCATTAATCTGTACAGCTCACGGTTAATGGTGATGATGTCACCAATATCGTTTTCAAAGAAGTAAAGACCAACCATGCCATGTAATAGTTTTTATGGGTGTATTCCCAACTTTTGAACCCCTCTTGGTACGGCATAGTCCCAAATATGTATAAATTGTGTTTGTTAACACATTCATCCGTCCCAAACTGCTAAAAATTGTTTTCTCGAGATTTTCTACACACTTTTACAGACAGCGGCGATGTTCTCGGCCAATGTAATGTTCCCATATAGCTCGGGCATTGGTTGCCTGGCAAAGCTTCTGGCTTCTCTTCAGTTGCCGAATAAGTCTTTCACTTTTTACTAAAGATTTCTGTGGAGAGGAGCACAATAATGAGTCCAAAATTAGATGGTGCATTTAAAATTAAGGTATCTGGCAAGGCGAATGATTAAAGACCTTAGGGTAGAAACAACCTTATCCTATTCTCAAACTTGAAATGGGTAAGAACTTCACATATCTCGGTAGGTTGTGGTAATGTGCCCAGAGAGTCACTTTTGGTTAGCAGAACTGGCGCTATGGGATGAACCAAACGTAATGTTACGATGCCCAAAGTTGAAGCCACTCAAAATGAATCACATTTTCACTACTTCTAAAGATGCAATCCACGCATATTTATTGCTTTCAACGGAGCAGTTTTGAACCACATCAAAAACCTTTAACCAGCTTAAAGAAAAGGTTTTATTTTCATTTATGACTGCAAGCAATCAAAGCAAAATATGTTCGAACGAAGTACTCCAAAAACTATCTATTAAATATAAATATATAATCCGAAGAATTAATTTTTGGTAGTCGGATTAAAGAAGCTCCTATTAAAGTTTTGGGGAAAAAATTTATTTAACCTTCTTTATGTGATGGCCGATATGCTAAATTTTTCATTCTATTTGTAAAAACCACAAACACTCAGAGATCAAATGAAGAATATAATTTTTATTGTCGATAATGTCTGCTCCCATGGACTACAGTTCATGGTAGAGGATGTACAAACTTCGGCCCTACAAAATATTAGGTACCCTTTTAATTCGGTGTCTGTCTACTGGTTTCTTTTATAGAAATCATAAAAATTTTAATACATATTTTAATATATATAAAATTACATTGAAGATAATACAATAAAAAATCAATTATTTGAATAAGGAAAATTTTATTTGAATATAAAGGAAACATGCATTATAAAATAGTGCTTCCCTCCTATGACAACGCTATCACAAGTTGTGATGAATATTTGCTTATTTGCATGCACTTTTTTTCACTGGGTGGTTATTCACACGAAGCGGGCTTTTCGAATTTGATACCAAACATTGGAGAGTCAACATTGAAGAGTTACCTCATCTACCGTAAAATGGGCGCACTACATCCAGCATTTGCATTAACGAATACTTATTTTGATTGGAAAGGTTTTTTTATTTGCATGCGCTGCTCAATCGTGTAACTTGACATGATGATTGACCATAAACAAAAGACTTGACAGGCGTCTTCAAAACAATATAATCACCACAGACTGTAAATATGGCCGGGCTAATTAAAAAACCGAAAGAATTTAATCATAAATCGGTATCGAAACGTGTATAAAAGAAAAAAGATAGATTTTCTTGCAAATAAGCAAATTTCCAATACTTAAATTTTGACCTTAAAGAAGTACGGTTTGCAATAGTCCAATTTTCAGCACGTCAGCTTTAGATCATTTATTACAATATTCTGCCTAGCAAAATAACAAGTTCAGGAAAAATTATTATCCTCCGTAAAACATACATATCTATCCTTACGTGAGTTAAGTTATTCGCCGTGTATCTAAAGGGTTATGAATTTAGCGGTTTCAAACCGCCTGAAGCGTTATTTATTTAGTGAAAGGTTTGCCATTTAAGAATGCGCTGGTTAACAACCGAAGAACGCGTAAAAATAGTTAAAACTCACTAAAAAAGTGCTGATTCACATGTGGGCTTTCCATCGTGCAAAATTTTCTTCAGCAATGAAGCTCATTTCTCTCTCGGTGATTACGTTGACAAGCAAAATTGTCGCATATGGGACTTGGAGAACCCAGAATTGATTGTGGAAAAGCTATTGCATCCGGAAAAAGTGACTGTTTGATGCGTATTAGGGTCAGGAGGTGGCATTAGGCCATATTTTTTCGAAAACTACCTCAAAAGGTTCCACTGCTGCGACCAATCCAGAGGCAGTCACTTAAATGACATTGTATTTTCATGTATAATGACAAGATCCAAACGTTAGAATGAAATAAAAGTTTCATCGAAATCATAGCTTTATGTGTGTTTTATTTAACTATACTTTTGGAACTTGAAAATGAATAACCTTATACGAGTATTAAGTGCTGAAGAACTCGGTTCCTCAACTCACAAATTGCTTGTTTATCTCAATCACAATGTTCAAAGCATCATAAGCAACAACTTTGCTTAAGGTAAGCATACTTATAGGTGCAAAACTACACTGTGGGAAAATCTGCACTAAATTGAAACGAATGAACTTTAAACGGATTTTTTTTTTAAATTTGAATTGAAATAATTGGTTTGAAGTACAACATACACACTCACACGCATACGAGCAAAAGGCGAGAGAATGCAGACACAAATTAAGTATTAATGATATGCAGAGAAAGACATTTTTCGACAGATGACAGTTTCCCGGTTGGGGGAAGGAATGTCTCTCGGTAGAGACATTCAAGCATAGAGAGATTTTGATGAAGAATATTAAAATCCCTTAAAAACAAAAAGGTGTGTCTTCCTCGCTGGAGAATTCATATGATGTTGTTGCTATGGTTGCTGTTCAGAGTTTCGCTTAGCTCAATGATCAATATGACAATTTGTGTTTACTGCCACCACAGCTGTAGTTATTGTTGTTGTTGTTGTCGACAGCGATAAACTGGTGAAGAACCGAAGGTGCGCGCATGCGTACAATTTACGAATATTTAATGATCGTCCGTCCGTCCCTCCGCCTGTTGGTTTTTGTGTGCGCTTATCGGATTGTATTTATTGTATATTTGGGGTCTTCTATGTGGGGCTGGCTGGCTGATGTTTATACTGTCAATGTGGTTGTCGGTCGCAGTAGCGTATCGGAAGATACACTTGTGTGTCCGTAGGTTTGCCAAGCTTAAGTTATCTCTCCCCGAAAAAAAGACAACAGCAACTCCAACAACAAACAATACACACAAAACGCTGAGAGATGTATAAAATTATGCACATACCCACCACATACATACAAACGAACATATTATAAATCGCCGTCATCGCCTCTGAACGATGACTTTTAAGCAGTGACAGTTAAGTGTGCAGCGAGCCATAAGCGGGCACGGTTCGGACGGTTAACAAACAGTTTGCTGGTGGATTGCCAATAAACAAAACGACACCGCGAAGCATTGTTGGGTTGTCTTCTCTCATTCGAATTAGCGACGTTTCATTGAGAAGTAGAAAAGAACCAGCCAACATTTTTTTTCGTTTTTCTAAACACAAATCAAGAATTAATTAAAAATACCACAACAACAAATGCCACAACAGTGATTTACAGGTGAATTCTAAACAAACAAACTTCAAACGAAATAATAGTTTATTTCAAAACATACTGAAAGTTAAAAAAATATAATCAATCACTGGTTATATTGTGCGGGTGTGTGTGAATGTCCGTCATGCGTTTTCAGATGGTATTAACGTCATAAATCAAATATCTGTAGTCAAACGTTGATAATTCAAAAGACCTGCGATTTTCGCAGTCTATGCTACAGCTTTGTGTTTTCCTCGCGTAAACATAAACGACATTCTTCACTACAGCAATGCGTAAACAGATAGCAGATGTATGTTTGTGTTTACCCACAAGAGGCTGTTAAAATACCAGTGTGAAAAGTGTGAATTGATTGCGATGTGAAGTTTAATATTATTCAAATCATTGAGCCGTGTTTTTGAGTATGTTTTTATATTGCTATAAAGAAAGACGTTTTGTTTATATTAAAACTTTCGTTATACCTACACATTTTTGTCGTTATCATCAGCTTGGTTAATAAACTGAAGAATGGTGGTTACAGCACTCAAAAACGAAAACCGGCCAACCGGATTTTTTTGCTTTAAAGTGTTTGATGATTTTGTTCAAATGATCAGTTTAATTGGAATTTCTCGCTTTACTTAAAAGTCTTTTACAAAATTACGGAAATATATTAAAAACGTCTTTAAGTTATAAACATTTAAATTTGAAGCTCATGAATATAATTAGAAATTACTTATAATCCTATCGTTATAATAAATACAAAATATTGACCATTGACATCGATGTGATGACGCAAGCAGTTTCACAATTTGATGTTGACGCTTTTTTGGCAACAACTTTACCTACATGGATCTTAATATTAACGAAGGGATTTTCGAAACTGTTCTTCAAAAAATTTTGTATTTGACACAGTTTTATAATATAATTTTTAATCGAATGACGACAATTCATGTGCAATATATTTTGCGGTTTGATTTCATTCTTCCAAAAAAAGAAAAAAATAAATAAATAAATAAATAAAATATGGTAACAAACATAACAGTGACAAATAAAATATTAACTTGTACGATATTGAAAATCAAAAAAAAAGATAAGATGTCAAAAATGACGGATGGCTTTTTAGCATTTTTTTGTTTTTTTTTTTTTTGGTTTTGATTTCAATAACTGCAGTATTTTGGAAATTGTTCCTTCCATTATATGCAGGTGACGTTGCTCGACTGTAATGCTGTAATTTTGTCAACTTTGACTTTTCCTACTTAAAATCTTCGTCATATCGTAAAACCATTTCAAATGTAGCCACCTAAGATGAAGATAATAGAACCGAGTCTGTCCGAGAAGGCTTCACATGTCGCACGAATGTGGCTTGTTCTCGACAAATAACAATCTTTGTTCTCTGCAAAAAGAAAGATTGCTTTTGTACACTACTCTTTGTTGAGAGCAAAAATTCTCGGCAAAGAGCAATCTTTGTTCTCTGCAAAGAGAAAGATTGCTCTTGTCTACTACTCTTTGTCGAGAGCAAAAATTACTCTTTGCTGAGAATAGGGCAAAATATCATTAAGCCACATTCTCGCGGCATTCTATGTAAAAAGCAAAGATTGCTCTTGTCCCATTGTTCTTTGCGGAGAATGGGACAAAATACTACAGGGCCACATTCGTGCGGCGGGTGAAACCTTCCTAGACAGACTCAATCCTATTATCCGTGTTAAAGGCGGCTACATCTTAAAATTTGCAATGTTTTTCCGGCTACTTGGGTTTGAAAGGCTTTGAACGTTTTACATTTTTTTAGTTGACACTTCAGCCTCCAGAATGGACCATATGGAAAAATTTCATCGTATTTAAGCCCAGGGAATATGGTGGCCTTTGCTGTGAAGAAATGAAGCTAGCAACTTTTTCTTGTAAATAATGTTGGGTTCCACAGGTTTTATACAATGATGCGGAGTCTTGTCTAAACGTCCGATGGTTTCTACCAAAATGTTTACGTGTCCAAGACAACAAATTATAATTTAAAATACGATGTGTGTTCAAAAAATAAGGCGAATTTTCAAATTTCGATTCTAATCATTTGTTTTAATATTTCGTCCGTTTTTTTTCATGTACTCGATTTTAGGGTACCATTAGGAATGTATAGGTATTTTTATACCTTTATCCGAAAAAGTGAAGGTATACATCATTACATACTGCAAAAATTTAACTTCCAGAAAAAATCATTTAAAACCCAAAATTTTTTGCGACCAAATGTACTTCTTGACTTTTTAAGTCGTCTGAGCGATGTTCATATGCTTAACCAGATCATTGGTTGGGTGGCACGATAACTGTCGTAAAATTTCATGAAACTTCTTTAAACTTGGCACAGCCTGCCTACTCGTAGACGGGTATTGTAAATGAGCTATATCGATGCATTTCTTATGGCCGATTTTCCGAAGTTACATTTTTCTTCATGAAACTTCTTTAAACTTGGCACAGCCTGCCTACTCGTTGACGGGTATTGTAAATGAGCTATATCGACGCATTTCTTATGGCCGATTTTCCGAAGTTAAATTTTTCATTATAACTCTTAATTTGATGACTGCAGTAAACTAAATTTTTTATCCATTTTATTGATTTGTAATGCTTGACAATATATGATTGTCATGACCCAGCTGGTGTCTCTCATACATACGACCTATTTGCAGTCATATTTTGTACACATTAAAAGTAGAGTCTTCTAGCAACTCTCATACAAATTGGTCGATTTTCCGAAATTTATTTTTACCCTGTAATTCCAATTTCAAACATTGGAGCAACCTAGGAAAAATCGCCAAAGCAGTCACATCCATCTGATACCTCCTTTCAAATAACCGATTTAGTCCATATATTCTTAACTTCATATCTTCCTAGCCGTTGCACTGAATTCAATTGAAATTGAAACACATGTGCTTAGTGGGTTATATTCTGAGAATGAAAATGGAGGTTATTGACACGCCATTTCTAGTATCTCCTACACAAATTGGGCGATTTATCAAAATTTTATTTTTCCCTCTCACAAAAATTACTTAACTTAGCCCATATATCAATCGTATGTTCCATATCTTTTATTCAATTATACTAAATTCAGCGTAACTTAGCAGGCGTCGTGTTTTTATTAAACGTAGTTCTGCAAGTGAGCATGGTATACACTGCCGACCGCATCCACCTTAGGGTACCCTATATGAGTTATAACAGTCAAATTCAGTAAATTGAAACTTTGCTTCTTCTATTGTGCATCAACTCGCAGTTTTTGTTGATATGGATCAATTGATTTAGCAGGGCCTTTCTGGCACCTCCTACGTAAAAGACGCTGGGTGCAGTAATATGGAAGACAGTTCGCTGACTGAAATTTTGTATTGATTACCACACCATTACGTTTTTGCACCACTGTACGAATGAGTTCATAACAAACACGGAGAAAAACAAAGTCATGTGCTTTTGAAGCTAAAACCCCAAACTGTGTGAATCCAATCGGCTAAAAAGTGTGTAGAATTTGTTGATTTGAAAATTTAATAAAGATAATATAAACACTTGAGGTTTCTTTGTTGCTTCCATTTTCCATTCATCAATTTAAAACTAATTATGTTGTAACGTAAATAAACAAATAATTTGTAAATAAGACGGATTTCATGTGGCTACGATTTCTATTGGACCTCTCTCGCTGGCTTCTCCGTATACTCGTACATGACAGCTGTTTAGTTAATTACTTGTTTAAATTATTCAGCAAATTTAAGTATAAATTTTTATTTGTTGTATACGAAAAATTTGCAGTTGTTCATATTTTCGATAATTTCAAACACTTTTCTGTTTACATATTCGAATAAATTGAAGAGATAAAAATAAAACCTGAAAATTGTTTAATCATTAACAAAATAACCAATATGATTTTTGTTTACCATTTTGAATCGGTGGCCAGAAAGTAACTAAAAATAAATACCGGGTTGTTGATTTTCCGGTTTGAAAAGTAAAGTTAAATAAAACAAGATAATAAAAAGATTTCGATGAAATTTTTATTTCATTATAATGCTTGGACCTTGCCATTATGTACGAAATACAAGGTCATTTAAATGACCGTCTGTGAATTGGTTGCAGCAGTGGATCTTTTTTAAGGTATTTTTCGACCACTTTTTCGAATATTTCGAGCGGTATATAGGCGATAACTTAACGAATGATCCAACATTTGGGGATTATCCACGTAAACACGGTTATTGACGTATCCATTACAGTCAGCGTAAAGGGGATTAGTAGATTAATCCTGGGGATTAGTAAAACCAAGAAATTCTGCCCGGAAAAAACTCAGTATACAAGGTGGTAACTCCCACAAGTATATAAGAAAACAAAGACAAAAAGAGGGAAATCACCGTTATTACTCTACAACTGTTACATCGGTTATCGTTCTAAGTGTTCAATGTGCAAAAAATATTCAAAACTTGTTTTCTCTGAATTAAGTGTCACAAAAAATGCAAAATCTGACTTTTCTGTCAAAATGGATATATTTTGTGCTCTATTTGTTTTACCTGACATTGAAGGCTTTATTTACATAGCTTAGTTAGAATGATCCATTTTTTTTTTTGATAAATTGTTCCCTTTTTATAGAAATTCTCGCCCTATTTGCAAAATATTAGGAAGGTCGATTTTCACAAGCTTCTCTGGAAGAGAATTTCTCACCAATAAATGGATTCATCAGAGACAGGAACAACTGGTAATCATTAATCCACGCTCGCGGAGCTTCTCTTCTTCCTGATGGAATACAATTCCTCCCCGAAAGCAAAAGTTGCTTGTGGGCGATTGCTTCCTTCAGATGGTGCAATTGTTGACAGTACTTGTCCCAAGTAAGAATTTCTGCTGTATCATATGATTCCCTGCCAATCCCATCAAACACTTAGCAAAACCTTCCTGAAGGTCAATCCTGGCTGGGTCACCATATGCGCTGGGTCATCGCAAGTTTAACACGACCGTTTTCACCTGTGATCGTTGTGCATCTATGGCATAAAAATCACCGAAACAGTATCAACGAAACTAAAATTATATGTGATTGACTGTTGCGGCATCAGGGCCATAAACACTATTCACATTTTCAGCCGCCTTTACCAAAGAAAAACTGTAAAATATGGCGTATTACCTCTTTGCCGTTGCCCATCTTTGGTGCGAGCTCAAACAACACTGAGTTAAGCAATCACAAAACCGTCTGATAGTTTTTTGATTATGAAATTTTATCTTTCGGACGCCAATTAGCACAATCCGATCACACTTATCCACCGTGAGATACAGGTTACAGATGTCACCTATTGAAAAAATAATGGAATAATTTTTGCTATATCTTTCATTTCTGCACCTCCAAAAAAAAGACGACTTAACTTGAAATTTACAGTTTCAAGTTATTAGGCGTTTCTCAAAAATTGCTATTACAGAAATTTGTTGTAACTTGAAAAATATGCAGAATTTTGAATACGAGTAGAGATACTACGTAGCTTTCCAAAAACCGCTGTTTCAAAAATTCGCTATAACTTGTAAAGTACGTCGAATTTTGGAGTGTGAACTGAACGTAAATGTGCATTAAAAGGTAGGCGACAATAACCGACCTGACGTATAGATGGTTTGTATGTTTGAGCTTTTAAGGCGCTACGTTGTTTAGCATTTTTATTTGAGACATCAAATCTCAGTGAATTTGTAAACATGAAAAAATTTACTCACCGTTATGTAATTCAATATTTTCATTTAAAGTTTCTCAGTCCAACCAAAACTAAATTCGAGCTAGGTTCTACTCCGGGGGAGTCTGCTCATTCGTTTAGGACTTTGAGGCATTGGCTAGCAGAGTTTAAACGAGGCCGTACGAGCTGGATAAGACATGGGTCCACCGCTTCACAAACAAGCGAACAGACAAAGGAACAGTTAAAGCAGTGGACTGAAATGGGCAAATCGTGTCCGAAGAAGGCGAAGAAGATTTCATCTGTAGACAGAGTCACGCCGTCTGTTTTTTTGGATATACATGGGATTATTTTTAGTAATTATCTTCAGAAAGGAACAGTGAATATCATGCTAATTTATTGCAGCGTTTGGGTGATGAAATTATAGGAAAAGGACGCATTTGGCGAAAAAAGAAAGTTTTTTTTTCATCAAGACAATGTTTAAGTTCACACACCCAGTATTGCAATAGCTCGCCAGAATTAGCTTCCTCGGACTATTTTCTATTTCCAAGCTCGAAAAAATCGATCGGTGCTAAAAAATTTGCCAACGATGGAAGCTTGAAATCTGCGGGTATTGAAGCTATTGAATATCGCTGGGAAAAGTGTATCGAGCTAAAATGAGATATGTCGGAAAATAAAGGAAAATTATCCCTTTTTTTTTTTGTCGTCTTTGTTAGGTCTCCTAGTGCGGGACCGTAAAGTTTTGTCCTAAGACGCAAATATTGAGTTTAATACATATTTTTTTTTTCTTTTTATAAACGAAAATTGAAGATTAGTTGTTGCAAATATTTTGAGCACTACTGTATGTACACCAATTTTGGTAAACAAAGCAACTCCTCACCTACCCGTAACGTTTTATTTTCTCTAAAGTGATCAAGTGATGATGCTGTCGGCCTTGAAATCGGTAAATATTTGCAACCATTCAAAGTAATATCGCTTGTACCTGGCCCATACATACTCGTATACATACGTTTTGCATCAAGTATTATGTTGTGACACACGAACCCACTGTGTAAAATGATCAAATGTAATTTCTTTATATTATGTGCTGAAGATGATGTGAGTCATTCACTCCATACCTGGCGATTCGTAATCGTTGTAATCATTCATTCATTCTATTAAATTTTGGAAAAAAAATCGCTCTGTTGAAGCTGTTG
>JAHXMU010000047.1:2011222-2115452 GCA_019455685.1 Philornis downsi | reverse complement strand
CATCGCCGGCTAACTTGTTATTCACTCACACCGATGCAACGGCAACACATTTAACAACAGCAGTGCCATTTAATCGGTTGGTGGCGTAAATACGTACTCGAAGATGACATAAATTCACTGTTTGCGTTGCTATCAGTGTTGCCGTTCTGTTTTTTACCGAAATCGGTAGGCTCTTTCAGTTTGGTAGGATGAAAGATAAAACCTCATTTTGGCAGTTTTGGCAACATAAATGCATTTATATAAAGTGACATTTTTGAAGTTACCTTTTCAAATAGTTGTACAAAAACAACTACCTTCCGGTAGTATTTATTATTACGCGTAAAATTCAATTGTCGATTATTAGAGTAAAAACGCTTTAAGCCCTATTAAATAAAGGGAGTGTGCGAACAAGATGGCTTTTACCAAGGAGAGACCTATCATGAATAATTGGTTGGCAACGCCATTGCTGGACATAACAGCAATAAAAACTTTTGGGGGAATCTCACAAGCAGATCGCGCCTTCCGAACACTTGAGAAAGCATTTCCCGACTAATTTCAGTAACTTAACTGATACATTAACTTTGATGCGTCTTATATTAGTATGTACCAGTGTTGTCAGATTTGGCGATTTTCTTGGCGGTTGTTTAAGTACTTAGCGACATTTTTTGAAGAATGTTCCGAACTATGCGGAAAGAAATTGCATGATTGTTCCTCTTATGCATATGATTGTTAATCGTACCGCAAATGGAGTTGGTATGAATCCAGCTAAATATGTTATTTTACCGTATTTGGGATTTTTATACCAAATTGTTTGACAGAATTATTAAAAGTCATTGGAATTAAAAAAACTGCTGCGCTAAATGTTTTGGAATATAAAAAAAGTGTCAAATGGTAATCGGTAAATGATGCTAAAAGATCAAAGTTTTAGAATTTAAAGAAAATAATATTAAAACAAAAAAATTGACATTGAAGCCGAATATATATATATGTATATTGACGATAATAATAGGTCATATATGGTATCTACAATGAAGCTGTTAAAAACGGACGTAACCATAAGGCAGTGATAACAGAAAAAGGTATATCTTTTTCAAATTCCCTAAGTGATTTCAATCGCTTTAAACTGTGTCTATGTTACCAATCCACAATGTGCAATGCTTCAAAGACACTTTGATGTTTTGCGTGTAAAATCGCAACAAGATTGAAAAAATGAGTAAAAAGGTGGCAAAATAATACAAATTGTTTTTAATATGATAATTTTTAACCAATTTCTGATTGGTTGAATTGTTACAGATAATAGTACTACAGAACTCCATAAAAAAACCAATGTTAAATTTATAAATCAATGTAGTAATAATAATAATGTAATAATAATAAAAAAAACTTGTAGCTGAAATAACACAAAAGCATATATTTTGGCGAAATTGGGGTATTCTGGCGATATTAAACGATGCATATGGCGGTGAAGCTACAAAGTGAAAATGATAACACTGGTATTTATTGAAACTCAATTCTTATGCCAGCTTAGTGGTCGTTGGCAGTCGCAATGCTAGAATTGTTGCTAGAGAATGGTCTAATAAGTTGTTCATTATAAATAAAATTATTATGAAAACACGACAGAAAATTTCGAAGTATTGAAACGCAAACGAAATGTCCGCAAAATGTATTTAAAAGTATATTAGATATTCCTTACAGATGTTTATTCGAAAAATCTATTCCCTTCGTACGTCAATTTTGTTTTTTACCTGAAACGAAATTGGTTGAGGACTAATTTCTACACACAGACAGATATTCAATATTCAAGGGACCGAATTTTTCACTGCTTACGTCCACTTATATATATGGGTTTTAAAATACACTTAAGGAATCTTTCTGCCTTCAGGGAAAGGTGTAGAAGAAAAATACTTATGGAGTTTTTCCACTTAACTACGTTCCACTTATCCAACTTTGACTGTATTTCGATTTGACAAACTGAGATGAAACTATAGTTTCAAGAAATTACGTTTCTTAATCTGCAAGCCGGCGTAGTTTCATTCTTTGGCAGAAAAAAGTAAAAATGCTTTAAATATTGGGAATACAATCTTTCAGAAATCCTCTCACGCAAGTTAAAAATTGTATATGTTAAAAATTGTATATGTTTTTTTCTTACAATTGAAAATTTTCAGCAGAAACAAAAACAAAACTTTTCATAAACTGAATCAGATTGAAAACTGAAATTGAAACAAATCCGAATTATTTTCGTGTTTGATTCCATTTAGGTGAATGCCACATCTTTACAAAAAGGGGATCTCTATCCAATTAGCGAATGTCCTTAAAAAGTTTACAGCCTCTTGTAGATTTGATAGAAGTCCAGAATGTATTCGATATCTGTGACAACTATTACATACAGCTGCAATGCATGAATACGGATGTGAATTTGAAATGACTAAGAGGAGAGGAGACAAACTATACATTTTGTACGTACAGAACGTTGATCTGACCAAGACATTAAAATTTTTTGCGAGGTTCTGATGCCAAAATAGGAAAATAAGGTATTCTTAGCCCAGCATTTGGAAAATTCAGTCTGCAATATCTCTGAAAATGAACTCGGACTAGCTTCTTTGGCAACGACACATAATACGGGGGCGGTCTCTAAACTAACCGACCTAACAAAAAAGACAAGAAAAAGTATAGCTTCTATATCCTATTTATAGTAAGAACTGTCGAATTCCTTAAAGTAGACATCAACAGCAGACTCCACCTTTTCATTGTTGGCAAATCTTTTACCACTAAACCATTTTTTCAAGTTTGGGAATAGAAAATAGTCTGAGGAAGTTAAATCTGGAGAATAAGATGCGTGATGAAGCAATTCGAAATTTAATTCATTGATTGATGGTTTTTCCTTTCTGAAGATAATCGATCCCATGTGGATCCCAAACAGACGCCATGACCTTGTCTGCGGACCAAACCGTCTTCTCATTCTTTAGACATGATTCTCCCATTCTAGTCATCTGCTTTGACTATTCCTTTGTGTCAGGTGTGTCTCATCCATGGTAATAAATTGACGCAAAAATTCGACTTTATTGCGGTGAAACATCGCCAAACACTCCACTGCAACATCTTCACGACGCGGTTTTTGTTCTACTGAGAGCAAGCACGGCATTCATCGTGCGCTCAGCTTTCTCGTTTTTAAATCTTCGGTCAATACACGATGTATACAACTTTTGAAATGCCTATCAGTTCAACTGCCGCATCTTCCGCCATTTTATGGATTTTTTTAACCGTGTCTGGCGTGGACAGCTCAATTGGTAGGCCACTACCGTGTTCGTTTTGGCAGCTCGTACGGCCTTGTTTTAACTCTGCTACACAATATTTTACAGTCGTAAATGAAGTAGTAGACTCCCCCAGAGCAGAATTTAGCTCGGCTTTAATATTGGTTGGACTGACACATTTCAAATGGAAATATTGAATTTCATAAGGGTGACCAATTTTTTCCATGTTTAAAAATTCATTGGGATTGTTTACTTTTGATGGTTCAAATCAAAATAATAAACAACGTAGCGCATTCAAACTTAAAAAATATGTTTTATAAGGTTGCCACTTTTTACCAAAATAAATTTTTTTTTAAACTACCGGCAATCTATACATCAGATCGGCTAGTTTTATGACAGCCCTCGTATCTTCACCAATAGTAAAACCAGCACAAAAATTTCAGTCAGCGCAAAAGTGTACGAAGCGCCGGAAGTTATGCCCAACATTTTATTTAGTTCAATCGAATGAAAAATCCAAGAATATATGGGTTGAATTTAGTAATTTCTGTGGGCGGTAGCAAAATTGCGGAGTTATCTGGTTGATAACCCATTGATATTCGAATGGGCATTGGATTGTAGTCCATTTCCATTCCCAGAACTAGGCCCATCAAACACATGATGTGTATTAAATTTGGCTGAATTCAATGTAATTACTTGAAAGAAACTGATTATATATAAGTAGGTATATGGATTCAATCGGTCATTTGTATGGGACGTACCAGAAGGGGCGTGATTACTTAGTCGATTTTCCCATATTTTGCCATACATTATAAGGTAATACAATGGACGGAAATTTACGCTGCTGCGGCCTACTTTAATGAATTGTGGAAAATTGTTAAAAACAAAATGGTTTGTATGGTAGCTACCAGAAGGGGCGTGACAATGCGGTCCATTTTCATTCTCAAATACTATCTTAGCCATACCAAATTTTACTGAATTTGGGGTTACAGAGGATAAGAACATTTAAATCGGTCATTTATATGGGAGGCACTAGAAGGAATATGGTATAATTGTATTTTAAAACTTTGGCAAAAATTTAGATCGCTGCTGTCTACATACGAGTATTGGAAGTTACAATGAAACAATTTAATTTCGGAAAACCGGTTAATTGTATGGGAAGTAGAAGAAAAACTGTGGCCCATTTACAATCTCCAGATGCAACAAACAACAAAACAAAATATTAGGCTTTGCCAAGTTTTTAGAGATTTCATAAAGATTTAGGGTTTTTATAGTGCTGACCAGCCATCCAAAGAGACGGACATCACTCAATCGACTTAAGAAGTAATGATCAGTAGATGCTTGGCACATTATGCGCTTCTTCCTGGATGTTATATTTTAGCCATAACAAATTATAGATGCCTTCATTCCTTCTTTTCTTGTGTGAAAGTATAATGACATTAATCAGTTACTTTGAAATTAGATCATAATAACTTGAAAATTTTCAAATTTATGTATTTCAAATAAATTCCATTATAACATATTGGGAGTACAAATAAGTTTGCGTGTGGTTGAATTTGTCAGATGTTAAACGTCATATTGTAAGGTGAGACAACTGATTGAGCACGGCAATCAAAAATTATTCTGTTGTACGATTATGCTCGTCTTTATGTTGAGGGACTGGTCAAAACCTACTTAGAAGTGCTCATTTGCTCAGTTCTACCTCAGCAGCCGTATTCACCAGACGTTGGTGAATATCATTTGTTCCCATCGACAATATCGATATGGTCTATCTGAGCAGTAATTCACACTATATAAAAAACCAAAATTGGTCGATTCCTGAATAGCTTCGAAATATGAAGCTTTCTACCGAGGCAGTATTCGTATGCTCTTAGAAAGATGTGCAAAATTCATGACTGTTTTTTTTTATAACAAATGACCAATTTTTGGACAAAAAAAACTGCGGAGATTTATTTATAGTCCCCATTCTATTCATACCATACAGATTGTATCACTTTAAACTTACATACTTTATCATTACATTCATGGGAAGTCCTTTCCAAGTTTGTTTTTCAATTTGTGCTTTCTTAACAACAAGTTTGGTTTTTTTTCCAATTTAATTTAGTTATTTTGGTTTTGCCTTTAATTTTAAACAAATAAATTCCGGTTGTGTATGTTGCAACTTCGTGCTGTAGCTGTTGTCTCCTTAAAGGTCACCATCGCCAGCAATGCCTGAATGCATCTTCCGTCAGTAATTTGTTAAAGCATTCCTATAGCTTGTGGGTTGTACAGTGGATATCAAATATATCGTACATAAGGCAGGTAAATAATTCTCTAAAAGCAAGCAAAAGTTTCAATATAGGTGAAATTTTCTTTGTACAGCAAAAAGATACACTTGGGAGCTGTCAACTATCTATGAAAAATGCAACATCTAAGAAAATTTTGATCCAGTATGAGACATTTACACTGTCATTGAAGCTCAATACATTTTTTCCTAAAAGCATAATATGTGAAATCACTTCGTCCACAGAGAAATTCTATATTTGGTATCGTGGAGCATATTTCCACATCAACGTCAACTTTATTAATTCCCAAAAACGTACAAAGTTGCTCTATTTATACCAAAATTACTTATTCTAGAAAATGCTACAATATTTCAGAGAGAACACATATTTACATAATGGGTGCAACAAAGACAAACATATTTACAGAATAATGTTGTATATCATAGACTTAATTCTAGAATGTTCTTATATACATAACAAGTGAAAAGGAGATAGCAATAGACCACACAATGGGAGCGAGAGGAACAAACACAACTTACTGTCGTAAACGTAATTCTAGAAAAGTTCCACCCACAGATAAAGAGGAAAAGAGATTACATATATCATACTTGAATGTTCTAGGCGCGGTTTTGATGATCTTTCTGTAGTATATACTTAGACAAATTACACTCATACACTACATATAAAATTAGGTATAATTAATGTCAAAGAATACGTATATCAAATGTACCAAAATAGATGGAAGTCTGTAGTGGTTTCGATTAACGTTCAGTTTTTTACAATAGCATTTGGTCCGTTTAAAACCATACAAATTGTTTCATTCTGTGTATGATATTGGGAATATAGGAGTTACAGATGAGTTATCCATTTAGTGGTTTCAAAACTGCTGGTCTGGCTGTTAAATAGATACTTGCCTTCTGAAGTGTTATTTATTTAGTGAAAGGTTCACAACATACGCACTGCCAAACATATTGTTTCTGTTACTGAAATTGTTGCGAATAATCTGAATTTCAATTCAGAGCACTATGATAGCCGATATTTTGGCTGCAATTGTAGATTATGAATTGGATGATATGAAGTTTCAGCAAGACGGTGCCACGAGCCACACAACATGAGAGATTTTGGCTGTATTGCATGAGAAGTCTCCAGAAAGCGTAATTTCACGTTTTGGCAACATCAATTGGCCATCAAGATCATGACGCTAGACGCCGTTAGACTTTTTTTAGGGGGGCTACGTCAAAGACTGTATTTACGCGAATAATCTCCAAATGTTGGTGCATTTGAAAACGAACGCTCGTCAAGTTATCGCCGAGATACCGTCCGAAATGTGCTAAAAAGTGATCGTACATAATCGAAATGTCCAAGCATTATAATGAAATAAAAGTTTCATCGAAATCATAGCTTTACTTTTGAAACCGAAAAATTGATAACCTGATAATTTTAATTAATTAACCCTAGTGACATTTTCTATATGCCTTTGAAATACAAATGAATGCTTCCCTTGCGATAAGATGTTTTTCATTTAATAACCAAAGAGTGAAATTTTTCTAATGTTTCAAAGAAAAAATCACAGAATGCATTGACAGATTTGCACTAAATCTTCCAAGTACTATTTGCTAATCCCAGGAGGACTGCAAAACAACCAACAGCATCTATATATATCTTTAGGTATAAGTTACAAATGATGATATATTATTGGATTATTATTTTGAGCAGATAGCAGAGATAGCAGAGAGTTGCCTAGAGAAACACCGCGTCTGCTGATATCTTCCATTGAAATTAACTGGTTTTTCGTAATTCATGTTTGTCTCTATAATTTCCACGTCTTGCCGAGCTGTAGTAAACTAAATATGTTGTCGTTGGTTTGTTTCATTATGGATAACAATCTATTTGGTAGCTCCAGTAAAAATCGCAAATATAGCACTAATTTTTCATGGCACACATCTTTCATTCACTAAACTCTTTGAAAATAGGCAAAGATCAGCGTTTGATAAGGTTAAGTCTGAGAATGTAAAGAGTCACCGTTATCACATCTCTTTTCGCACCTTCTATGTATACAACTTAACTGATTTAACCAAATTCAGTTTTTATACCCACGTAGGAATAAAGCTATATATGTATGTATCTCCTGGTACCGTAAATAACTGATACAATAACGGCGGTAAATCTTTGTCAAACTTGATAAAACATTGGGCAATTTAATATTTTGTCAGATCATAGCCGGAGACTGTGAATGGGCTAAATGGCCGATTTTCGAGATCCTTTTTAATTCGCGTAATTTCTAATTCATAGATCACGCCTACCTGGATTTTTGTTCATTCTTGGTAAAATCTGAAAAAAATCGATTGGTTAACTAAATCCAATTTAAGCCAAATATACTAAAATTTATACCGCTTATGTGGTTTCACTAAATTCAGACAAATTTAGTACACATTAAGGTTTTGCTAATTGATTTTGCTGGTTGATTTTACGAAATTAAATGTATTCCCTATTGCTCCTAATTCGTAATCTGCATCAACCTTGATCCACTGCTTTTAATGTACAATTCGTTCGTTTAACCATGCTTCCTCTGGTATCTCATATAAAAGTGACTGATTTAAACCATATATTCTTATACTCATATCTTCTATACAATTACATTAAATTCAGTCAAGTTTAGTACAGCTCATTCTGACGTGTCTCATATAAATTTAACAATTTTCCGAAATTAAATTTTTTCTCGTTAACTCCTAACTCGTAGACTTTAGCAACTTAAAAAATTTGAGATGTGCGTTATATATATTTGAAAAAAATGTTCTAGTGAAAGGTGGCAACCTTATAAAACATGTTTTAAATTACAAGGCGCTAGCATTTTTATTCCAGCCATCAAAAGTAAACGATCTCAGTGAACTTGTAAACTTAGAAAAAATGGACACCGTTATGTAATTCAATATTTCCATTTGAAAGGTCTCAATCCAACCAATATTAAAGCCTAGCTAGATTCTACACTGGAGCAGTCTGCTCTTTCGCTTACGACTGTAAAATATTGTGGGTAGCAGAGTTTAAACGAGACCATACTAGCTGCCAAGATGAATACCGTAGTGGTCGACCAATTAAAGTGTCCACGCCAGACTCGGTTAAGAAAATTCATAAAATGGTACATGCTATATACATATATTGACCGTATTGACCGAAGATTTGAAGATGAGAATGCTGTATTCATTGGTGCAGCGCTTGTTTTCAATAGAGCAAAAACAGTGAAGATGATTTGGTAGAGTGTTTGGTAATATTTCACCGCAATAAAGTTGAATTTTTGCAGTGATTTATAATCATGGACAAGACTTGGGTCCACCACTTGATACCTGAGACAAAGGAACAGTCAAAGCAGTGGACTAAAAAGGGGAGAATCGTGTCCAAAGAAGACGAAAACGTTCCATCTGCAAACAAGGTCATGACATCTGTATTTTGCGATGCGCATGGGATTGTTTTTTACTGATTATCTTCTGAATGTAAAAACCATCAACGGCGAATATTATGCTAATTTAAAAAAAAAGGCCGCATTGGGCGAAAAGGAAAGTTTTGTTTCATTGAGTTCAAACATCTACTATTGCGATAGACAATTAATGAATTCGAATTGCTTCATTACGCACCTTATTCGTCACGCATCTTTTCTATTTCCAAACTTGAAAAAATGACTCGGTGGTAAACCATTTGCCAATAATGAAGAATTTTAAGGAGTCTAACAGTTCTTATTATAAACAGGGTACAGAAGCTATTGAATATCGCTGGAAAAAGTGTATCGAGCTAAAAAGAGATAAAAAATAAAGAAACATTTTCCCAACTTTGTTGTGACTTTTTTGTTAGGTCGTCTAGTTTTGGGGACGGCCTCGTATCCTTCGCTTGATATTAAAAAAAAAATTGCACTGAATTCGTTTGACAAATATACGATATATACGTTTGACTAATTTGGTTCTGAGAATAGAAACGAACTCTATTATCGGGCATTTTCTGGTATCTTCTATATAAATTAACCGATTTTCAGAAACTCAAGTTTTCTTTAAGACTTCTAATTGACAGACGGCAACCGCCTTAGTTTTTATTCATTGTAGTGTTTCATAATTCCTGGTAGCTTGAGAAAAATTTATCAAATAACCACTTGCTTTCTGGTAACTACCATACGAATGACCGATTAATTACACGTTAATTCATTTTTAGCCTCCTATCTTTAAAGCAGTTGTACTGGGTTCAAATTTGGCACACATCATGCTTTTGCTAAACTTAGTTCTTAGTATGAAAATTGATAGCAGTTCCACCCCCACTCGAGTACCTCCCATATCTTTCTAGATTTTAGATTGTACAGAATTTTTTGATTTATTGATAAGAGCCTAGCGGTTTATCGCACTCCCTCTTTTGCAGCCATGTAAAAGGATGTTTGGTGAAGGTATACTCGTATGTAAATTAGATCACTTGACTGAGATTTCTGTACTGAATTTATTAAACTTAATGTAATTTCAGAATACAGCTTATTTAATAATTAAAAATGCTTAATTAAATTTTTGTTTTATAAATAATTGCCATAATTCATACCTTTATTGACATATTTCATTAGCTATCAGTAACGAATTTTCATTTGAGAGTTTACAACTTTAAATTTTAAATAAATTACAGAATTAAAATGTTTGTTTATTGCGATGTCAAATGAATCGTAAAAAATCAAATGTCGAAGAAAATTAAAAATACTTTTTATCAGTTAAGCTGATTCATTTGGACATAAGGAATACCCTAATTCGTTTATCGATTTGACTTGAAAATGTTGATGATTTAATTGACGACCCAAACGCCGCACTGAGCGTCAAATTGTTTTGACGCTCAATGTCAAGACACATTTAATCAATACTTTTTTAAACTGTTTATAAGAACTTTACATTGTGCCACATTCCTGAAATTTAATAGGAAAATTTTTTAATTTGCACACTTAAGAGACGAGCTGAAATAGTTAATATTTCATTTCCAAGTTTTAACTAAGGAAGATCAATACTTCAATAATTCGAATGTACAACTGAAAGTAGGTTTTCTTGGATATTGGCATCCTGCTAGGAATCCATTGTCCACAATTTTCTATTTAAAAAAATGCATTCCGTTAGCATCCCGCTTTGCGTAATTGAGCTGAAAAGAACTGTGCAAACAACATATTTGATATTTAAGGCTAAGGATTGCCTGTTATTGTATGCAATGAACACTAACTATCATAACACAATTGACAAACTCTGTTCAAATTTGCAGCGATATTTCCTTTTATTTCGTCGAAGCTAAGCTAATATTCAGCTTAATTAAAATGTCCGTAATTAGATTTTGTTTTATAAATAATTGCTCATAACTCATACTTTTACTTACAGATTCCATTAGCAATCAATATCGACTTTTCGTTTATGAGTTTGTAATTTGAAATCTCGAATAAGTCACACAATTAAAATGTGTCTTTATGAATCATAAAAAATGAAACATGAAAGAAAATAAAACAATTGACATTTTTGTTTAAACCGCTCTCATATAAAAACAGGTATATACGAGTATATGTAGGAATGCAGCGTGACCTCTACAAAACTGCGAGAGGACTGTTGTGTCTTATTTATAGTGTTTGCAACATTGGGTTGTGACGAAGTCGACGATTTTTGAATATTGAAAAAAGAGTAATAAAAAGGCGGCGCATTTGTGACGACATTAGTGATTTTACCTACGTTTAAGAAAACTCGGTACATATGTAAATGACATCTTAAAGATACGGAGGCCCAAAATGTTTTCACTCCCGATGTTTTATTTTTATTTCGCTCCGCACTCGGCTGAAATAAACTCAATTTTATACAAACACTAGACGGCCTTGCTAGCGTTGCAACGCCACCATTATAGTGAAAAAAACTTCTTCTATAATCGTATAACATTCTGAGAGTAACACGACTATTTGCTCAATTTTTTCGGGTCTAAACTGGTTTAGTCATTAATATAATATCATTAACAATTTATGAATTTCGATGCAAAGTGTCATCGAACGCCCAATTTTCGTAGGGTTCTTTTTTCTTTGGCTTTCTTAATAGATCTTACATATTTATCTCTAATATTTAATGAGATATGACCATTTAAATTGGTATTGGCGGCTTTACTTCCCAATCTTAATCTAACTTAGCATATGATAATTTCGTGTTTGATAACAGTTTTTGCTTACACACATTTCACTCTATGTTAGTATCAGTATGTATAACAAATGTCAAACTGTATACCCTTTATAGTTCATGAGAAACTCTCTTTCAATTCTAAGACGTATCGGCGGTTCCACGACCTTTTACGTCGTGATTGGTACTAACTTACTATGACACTTTTATGATGATTGATGACTTACTTTGACCGCTAGAAGGATTTTTTTACAAAAGGTACAATATGCATTAAATCGCATTTATATGCCTCCAGTAGTTGATGAGATATGACCACTCAAAATGGTAAGTTGTGCGGGTGACGCAACGTTCCATTTATCAATCTTCTAATATAACATATTAATCTTCTAATATATATTTTTGTTAAATTTTTATGATTTTGACTGCATTAGTGGATTTTTTAAAATAGGTTTCCACGCCTCCTTTTTCGATCTCAATTTAATGTAACATAAGACAATTTTGTGGTTGATAGTAACATACTGTTAAATTTTTATGAAGATCGGTCGATTACTTGGATCGGCATAAGGGAGTGTTTACTCTAATATGTGGGAGTAAAAATGCTAATAGCATACTTTTGTATCTCTCTAATTGGTTATTAAACTTTGTCGTCCATCACTATTATTTTTACTGCCATGCCCCTTTGTCTTATCAAGACCTAATATAATTCTTTCTTGGGCAATATAAACATACAGTTTTTATGACAATCTACCCATTAGTTCAGAAGCCTATTCGGAATAAAAACATAAGAATATGCATACATTTAATTGCATATACAGGATGGCACACGAATCGTGCTACGGTGTAAGAGTAACTCTCAATAGAGACCGTTATTTAAAGATGTTGAAGAAGTTTATTTTTACCTAGAACTCCGCCAAAGAACCGGACCCTATGTTAAAAGATGAAAACACATCCCAAACATAAATGATGTTAGCTTTACCAGTTTGATCCAGCGATTTTTCTGTCCCCTTTTTATCCCCTAAAAATACGATTTGCGAAAAATCTATTTGTCCTACGTTTCTACTCCATGAGAAGATTGTACGTTTTAATTTTTGGTAGTTTTACCTCTAACCATTCATTGTAGACACAATTGATACAACTTTTATCTCCATTCATTTGTGTTTGTCTATAAATGCACGAATCTCTACAAAGCCAAATTACAAATGAATGAAGACATTTGGAAGACATAATGACAAGACATAGCATAGGCCGTTTGAGCGGGGAGGTAGACAGCGAGTGAGTCAGTCAATAAATCATATCGCAACAATTTTATATACGAGTATATAGATATTTTCCATAAACGGCGGTTTTCGTAGCATTCTGCTCTAGACTTCCATTGTCGAAACGATATCGTGTAATAATGCCTTAAAATAACGATATTGTAACAGTAGATAGATTTTAGTCTGCGAAAAATGTCAGTCATATTTTACTTAGTTACATTGATAGACATTTCAATTTACTATGTGCCGCACGTAGAAAATAATCTCAAAAGCTTCTGCCTTATTTTCCAATTTGTAACACCAAATTTAAAAAGTACTTCGAAAGCTTGGTCCACTTATCGAGTTCGAGTTTCATGCCGGAGCGTTTGAATCTTGGCGTATAATATGACCGACGCATGACTACGTCGGTTCATGGTTCATACAACTTCTATACTGTCCGTAATCCAGGAGAATTTTTCTCTTGAAGACCCCAGGATAGTGTGCCATACTGCAAGACTTGTAAAATCAACGTCTGTTTTGTCATTAAATCGCTTGCTTAGCCCTAAGAAACATCTGTCCGCAAGCGATACTCCTCTCTCAATCTACAGGCGGTCATTATTAACATTATTAACACAGCTGAGCCGAGGTAGATGGATTCATTCATCATTCTGAAGTTAAAATTATTAACATTTATACAGCCTCCCAAACGAGTAGACTCTTTGTTTATCGAAACATTTATGAAACATGATTTTATACTGTATACGACCAGAACCAGTTTTGCCGATTCCTTCTTATTGCATGAGAAAACTGCAGTAACATTTCACATTTTATGCCAATAATAACAATACGCATACGCAAGTAACGTATGGATTTTATTGAAAATGGTACCAGTCGTGTTAACTGCTGCTTACCTTATCATCACCTTCAACAGTATGTTGAAGAGGTCGCACGATGAGCTGCCTCCTAGTCTAAATCCTTTTTTTGGTATAAAATGGCTAGCTATGAAGACTTTATGCCAGTCATCATGAGTAATAATGGAATAAAGTCCCAGGAGATAATGTCATTTCGAAATCCGAACGACATCGATTGGTTTATTGAATATTAGCCTGTAGAATAGTAGTATTATATGGTATATAGTATAGTATTAGTATATAGTATATGCTATAGTATATTATAGTTCTAAAAGACCGACCATTAACCAATTGTAGCCCTTCCGACTCATCTAGTCAGCTCTTTAATCGATTTAATTTCATTTCATTTCTATGTCAACAGTTTTGGTTAAACCGTGTCTACTGTATGTTTACTTAAGCTTTGAAATCGTTTTTTTATAACCTCCAACAAAATAATTTGCCGGCAACATTTAAGCTCGCGCTGCATTGCTGGATCTTCTTTTGATTCGGCGAATGCACTCAACCTTTTTGATTTTGAATTATGGTTATGGTGAAATTTTCTGATTATCTAATAATTAGCAGCGGCATACTTTGCTGATGATTGGGAAAGTGTGTCGATGAAGACATTTGTGCACTACAAAAGTGTAGCGAATATTTTCATTTATTTCAACTATTTGGAAAACAATTTTAACTATAATTGAAATTAACAACAAAATCGCCTATGTCAGCATAATCTACAATACTTCATCCGAAAGAATGATGATAAGGTAAAAAAGGTAACCTTATAAAATGCATATGTTTTAAGCTTCAAGGCGCCACGTTGTTTATTATTATTATTTTTTTTTTTTTTTTTTTTTTTTGAACCATCAAAAGTAAGCGATCTCAGTGAATGTGTAAACGTGGGAAGAATTGGTCACTGTTATTTAATTCAATATTTCCATTTGAAAGGAAACCAATATTAAAGCCAAGCTAGATTCTACTCTGGTGGAGTCTGCTCCTTTGTTTACGACTGTAAAATATTGGGTAGCAGAGTTTAAACGAGACCGTACGAGCTGCCAAGACGAACACCGTAGTGGTCGGCCAATTGAGATGTCCGCGGTTAATACGGTTAATAAAATCTATAAAATGATATTGGATGATCGTCGGCTGAAGGTGCGTGAGTAAGCTGTTGTGCTATACATCGTATATTGACTGAAGATTTGAAAATGAGAAAGCTATGCGCAAAAGCAGTGTCGAGCTTGCTTTCAATAGTGTTTCAAAGAATGTTTGGCGATGTTTCACAGCAATAAAGCCGAATTTTTGCGTCGATTTATAACCATGAATGAGACATGGGTCTACCACCTCACTCGAAAAAGTGTATAGAGCTAAAAGGGATCGCCCTCGTATATATCATTTGATACGGTAAAAAAATTAATAAGTAGAATAACGTGTTTAAAGTGCCAAGTGTCTTTTGACCAAATGTGTTTCGTGACTTTTTGAGTGTATAAAACTATGTTCGTACGTTAGAAAATTTAAAATAGAGAATCCTTGTCATTAACAATATATTCTAAAATTCGATGCGCTGTAAATTTGTAGATCTTCTGCAATCGCTAGATATCAATTTTAGGGCCGTTTTGCATCTTTACCTGAATGAATGAATAAAAGGTGCTTTTTGATACACAAGTTCCAGCTTTTTTACTTACTTAAAGGTAATCTTTATCAAATTATGCCGTTGCAGAGTCAAACATGCTCTATACTGAAGTTCAAATTAACGCTTTTCTGTGACAAGTTTTTGCATTGTTCAATTCGTTTATTGTAGAGTTTGATGGGCGTCGAAACCGGATACAATTTTTATCGAAAACAACACATCTTCTTCAGGCTTTCCAAGTGCCCAAAAACAGATATGGTGATAATCCGGAAAGTCGGCAAGATTCAATTGTAATATGAGGTATTGTAAAAAGATATATCTTCCAATAGATGGCTTTAGTAATCTATATCTTTTATTATATAAGTGCGGTCGGTTTACGCTAGATGGCATAAGAATAATAAAATTTCGCATTCAAAAACTATTCAGACAATTCTGAGGTTGATTGACGCGGACACTGTTAGAGAGACAATAAGCCATATTTTGCAGTTTTTCTTCTATAAAGACGAAAACGCAAGCTAGGTGGCTGAAAATGTGAATAGCGTTTATGGTCCTGAACTGTAACAGCCAATCACGCGCAACTTCGGTATCGCTGATTTCATTATGGTAATTTTAGAGTCAAATATGTACCACGCTTCAGAAATCGTCGATAGAATAGCGAAATCGTCAATCCCAACCTTCATGTAAGCACGATAACCCTGGAGCTAAATATTGCACAAAACCCTAATTGTCACTACTTAAGTGTGGCTAGAAACAAAAAGAAATTAGATGTATGAGTGCTACACGAGTTAACGCAAAAATTCCTCATGGACCGATTTTCCATCTGTGAATCGCTACTGAATATCAAAAATCGACACATTTCTGAAACGTATGGGGGTGGTGGGTTACTTACAACAAGTTCAATCAAATGCGATCGTGGTGGCATCGTGGTAAACCGGCGTAAAACGTGGGTAGCCCAAGATTGACGATAAGGAAGATTTTGCAATGTTTTTGGTGGGATTGACAGAAAATTACCTACTATGAGCTGATCCTACAATCCAAAAATAAGGAAGCAATGGACCCGTATAGGAATAGGAAAGGAATTGTAGTCAATTAGGACAACCCAGGCCACACACATCGTTAGTCACTCGCCAGCAGCTCTGGCAGTTTGGTTGAGCAACGCATGGACTTTATACTTTTTATCTGGACTCAAGAGTCTATGGCAATCGATTTTGCAATTAATAAATTGGCTCTCCAGAGAAGTCTGTAAAAATCGACTCTAACAGTTTTTGCCAGTAGGGGTGAGGGCACTTTTAAAATGGCAACAAGCTATCGAACAGAACGGAGCATATTTGACCTAAATCGAATCATTCAAACTATGTTGTCCAACATTTATCTTTGAGAAAAGCTTTCTGTGAAACTATTTTGTAATGGATTCAAATGCTATGTCTCGCTAAACATTTTTGTATGATATTCTATATATAATAAGTTATTGCATTTCTTTCCAGAATCGTACTATCAACAGAATGTGAAATAAATCCAAAAATGTATACCCAAAATAATGTCTCAACGTTTAAGCTATTTGTAACTCTAATAATTGGAATAGTTATCGGTTTCACATTTGCCCAATTAATGGATACCTCTCGATACGATATTCCCAACATGTCAACATCAAGCAGAAATTGCGATGCATGGCCATTGACGCAGCTCCAAGTAAGTGGAATGGGCACGGAAGAATATGCCGTCAGTCTAAATGACTTCAATAACACAGACGATGCCTTCAAGTTGACCGGCCTCAATACCACCATTGCCGATCAGTTATATGGAGAAGTAAAGATCCTGTGTTGGGTTTTAACAGGGCCAGCGAACCACGCCAAGAAAGCGGTGCATGTTAAAAACACCTGGGGTTCGCGCTGCAATAAACTGATAATGATGAGTACGGAAGAAGATAAAGAGCTGGGTGCAGTTAAGCTGCCTGTAGGTGAAGGTAGAGGCAATTTGTGGCATAAAACCAGAGAAGCCTTTAAATATATCTACGATCATCATTTAAATGAATATGATTGGTTTCTGAAAGCCGATGATGACACGTAAGTAAATCGATTAAAAATACTCTTTCCGAATTCTAACAATTTTTCACAGTTACGTCATTGTAGAAAATCTGAGAGCTTTTCTATATCCCATGTCAACCGAGGCGCCAGTTTACTTCGGTTGTAAGTTCAAGCCCCACGTTCGACAAGTAAATACAATAAATGGCTCTTGTATGAACATTTCTTATATATTCCTATTATCTTAATGGCTTTTCAGGGGTATATGTCAGGTGGAGCTGGCTATGTGCTAAGTAGGACGGCAGTTAAACGATTTATTGAGTTGGGTTATCCCAATAGGACAATTTGCCGCCAGACCCGTGGTGGCTCAGAGGACAAAGAGTTGGGAACATGTTTACAGAATGTCGGCGTTGTAGCCGGCGATTCACGCGATAGTCAGCGTCGTGGCAGATTCTTCCCCACTGGCCCACGAGGTCACATTAAGCCAAAGGAGAAATCGTCGTGGTACTGGCGTTACATATACTATGCAACGGATGACGTAAGTATGAAAGTTCTGTATAGACTGCTCGTCAGTGCTTACGTTGTTATATTTCATTCACTGGCCAGATCTAACAAATATGATGAACATTTTTTAAACACTTTCAAAGTATTAAAATCATTTGCATTTGAGACCACGTAAAACATAAACCTAACGAAGTAAAAAAATGTGCGCTTTTTAAATCGATAATTTCTAAAAACCTACAATAGGTTTTTGAAACGAATTTAACAATTTATGCCAAAATATTAACATTTACCATCCTTTCTTTGATGGCTTTTAAATTGTAATGAATACAGTTTTCATTGTCTTGAATAACGTCATAAATATTTCACATCCTAGCCTTGTGTGGAATTTCAGAGTTCGTATTTACCCACCCATGAGTACTTCACGCTTATCGCCAAGAAAATGAAAAATGTTCGCTTGCACTTTGTGAATGAGAAATAAGGAACGGTTTGAGCACACTACCCGCGAAGGTGGGTAAAAATCCACGAACAGAATTCATTACTCATGCGTGAAGCTTAAATGGCATTTACACATTACATCAATAGACATCGCGTGTAGTTTACCACTATCGTGGGTCATTTTACACAGCGCTCACAGTCGTAGGTTATCCATAGATGACTTATGGGTAGCACAACTCATTTTTGTTTGCAAAATAAAAAATCTGAAAACTCGCCTTATCTCGAAAATGGCAAAAATTACAAAATCGATAAAATATAAATATGACTTTAACTCCGAATCGGACCGATCAATCTTGAATATAACAAAATTGTACTACACCCTTCACATAACATTTACTAATTTTCAAAAAATATCTAAAATATGTAGTTAAAATTGGCTAAATATTGTACAGGATTTCCTTTTAGTGTTTTCAAAACTGCCGGTTTGGCAAGGCTATCAGCTGTTAAATACCTGTCATCTAAAATGTCATTTATCTAGTGAAAGGTTTGCCATATACGAATATGGATCGTTTAACATGCGAAGAATGCGTAAAAATAGTTAAAACTTACTACAAAAGTGGTGATTTAAATGTGGACACTTTCCGTGGTCGTCGTAATCGACCTACTTCATAAGGAATTGGCAAGATTATAGACAAATTTGAGGAGACTGAAAGCATTATATATGTATATGTGGTCAAGCCTGTGGACAATCCAAATTTGAATTCAGAGCATATGATAACCGACTTTCTTCGGCCTACAATTGAAAATTATGAACTGGACGATATGTAGTTTCAATAAGATGGTGCCTCGACCCACATAACACGACTGATTTTATTTTTATTGCATGAGATGTTTTGAAAAAGCGTAATTTAACTGTTAGCTATCCATTCCATTGGTCACCAAGATCATGAGATTTGATGCCGTTAGAATTCTTTTTGTGAGGCTACGTTAAAAATCGTGCTTACGCGAATAATTCCCAAACGTTGTCGGAAAATCTGGTCTCAAACTACTTCAAAACGATCCACTGCTGCAACCAATCCAGAGTCGGTCATTTAAATGACATTGTATTTCGTATATTTTGGCAAGATCCCAGCATTATAATGAAAAAAAGTTTCATCGAAATCATAGCTTTATGTATGTTTTATTTAACTGAACTTTTCAAACTGAAAAATGGATAAACCGGTATTATTTGATTACCCGGTGGCACAAATGAGGTCACTTGGAATTTCTTAAGGAACTCAGCGCAACGGGGCCTTCCTATTGTCTGAATAAAACTCATTTTTTATTTTATTTTTATTTATTTATTTATTTTTTTTTTTTTTTTTTTGAACAACTTAAAAACAACTTATTGATCTTTCTTGATCTCACAACTCCGGTTTCGCTCGACATGATTTCGATTAGATAAATTTGTTTGACATTTACCCGAATAATGATTTATACCTCACACACCATTTAATGCGGAAATAATGTTATCTCCTGGGTGCAGGCGATTAAAATATCAAGAATCTTTTAAAATTTGCCAGATCGCATCCGAGGACTACAAATATGCAATATCTACGAATCCCATTTGATACCTCCCACGTAATATACATGATTTTCGATGATTGAGTGTTCCCTATAACTATAATTCGCAGAATTCGCTAATCAAATACTTCAAAATGCTTAGCAAAATTTGGAAAAATTAACCTAATAACCAATGTCTCTTCTGCTACCTTCGATAAAAATTACCGATTTGGCACATTTATTCTCAGATTTATATATTTTGTTTTGTTTCACAGAATTCAATCAAATGTTAGAACAAGTGCAATACAATACAAATGACCGATTTGCCCAATTTATTTGTAAGTTTATATCTTCTCTTCAATTTCACAGATTTCAGTAAAATTTTCTGAGAATGAAAACAGACCACCGCATTCAACCTTTCCTTTGTAATTTCATTGGTAAGGTGCAGATTTTTGTCCTTTGTGCAATAGTTAATAAAACTCAGGAAAAATGGACCGGTATCTGCCTTACAAATAACCTGTTTAACCCACATATAGAGTGGCGCATAAGCAACGTTAAGATTTGATCAGTGAATACATTTTTTGTTTAAGTCTTTTCGTCTCTTTACAGAATTAACTAAATAATACTTGGGAAATTTATGATGGAAAGGCTCAGCACAGAACAAAGAGCCAAAATTGTTTAATTTTACTTTTGTTCGAGTGCAAGCAAGTGTTGAGGAAAACCCCGAAACTTCCACCAGGCGACGTTTTCAGCAGTTAGAGATATCTAGGCGGTCTTTGCAAAGAATTTTACATATGTTACATCTTTTTCCATATAAGATGCGATTGATTCACGAGTTAAAACCAAATGGTGCACAAGAACGCATTCAATATAGTCGCTGTTAACGTTACTTATGCACCACCCTATATTTAACGTCTTAATTTCAAACAGTTGTACCGAATTCAGCCAACTTTGGTATATTCATGCGTTTGTTAAATTGGGCAGTGAGGATTAAAACAGATGGTATTGCCAGACCAAACTGGTACTTTCTACACAAATGAACCGATTTGTTGAGAATTTCATATTTTCTTTGTAATGCCTAATTCATACAGTACCTTAAATATTTGTCAAATTGCATCTTTTGCGTTATAATGCGTGGTTAAATTTGAAAGTGTAGACCAAATAATCACGCCCTTTATAGTTCCTCTTATACAAATTACTTAATTTTGCTCACATACTAGTATTCCTATGTTAATTTTGCCTTTCAGTTGCTCTAAATTCAGTATAATTTCACACGCGTAAGGTTATTACTAAACATTTTCTGAATGAAGGTAATCGGAACTACTTTTAGGATAGCATACATAAAGGGTGTCCCAACAAGAACGCAAGATTTAATGTGATGTAGCAATTGAATTGTTTCTCTGGCTGTATGACTTGTGGCGCCGTCTTGTTGAAACCACATGCCCTCCACATTCATTTCTTTAATTCTAGGCACGAAAAAACTTATCATTCCACGATACCGAACATCATTGACTGTTTGCGCTTGACATGCCTCATTTTCATAAAAAAAAAAGATCCAATGATTCCTCCAGCCCAAAATTCACACCACACAGTGACACGTTGAGGATGCATTTGCTTTTCGTCAATCACTCGAGGATTTTCCTCACCCAAATGCGACAATTCTGTCTATTGACGAAGCCATCAAGATGGAAATGGGCCTCGTCAGCATTTTCATGTTGTCTCTCCAATACCCAATTAACGAACTCCCTTCACTGTCCATGGTCAACTGGCTTCAGTTCTTGAGTCAATTTGCTGAGCTCGGTGTCGAATTGAGGCGGATGGAGTTTGAGCGACATCATCACGTACAGCTGCGACATTTTCGGTCGATCGACCTGGTCGAAGACGCGTTGTTGTCTTTACATCACTAACAGACCCTTTTTGAGTAGTTGACTCTTTTGGAGCATTATTGTGACCCCAAATTGATCGCAATTTGCGAACTGTAGGCGCAAAACTTTCACCATTTTGGTAAGACAATTTCACAATGAGAATGCGATGTTCATTCGTACAGCACTCCATTTTTACTAACCTCGTACCTTCTACTAGCAAACAATAACCATTGTTCAAATGAGACACTTCAAATAATTCGAACACTTCAAACAATGACACTTCGAATGGCGCCAAATTTAAATCTTGCTTTCTTGTTTGGACACCCATTACAATTTGGTCGATTTGTCACAAATCAATAATACCTTTATAATTTCTAAGCGAAAGACTTCATTAGGTTCAAATGTTGTTATTTTTTTGTGGGGTAATTCAAAGTAATATATGATAACAATGGTAGGCCTCACCGTGCTCATTTTGTGATCTTGCACATTTTTGTACCAACGTAGAAGGGCTTTGTGTAAAGTCGTATGTAAATCAGTTCACGTGACTGAAATTTCTTTCCTATTTGTTTTTAATTTGTATGAAAAGAAATAGTTTCCACACATTATTTTTAATAAAAATTAAAGACTAAAAATTAAGAACTATATTTCCCTCACCTCCATATCTGCAAATAAAAGTTTTTGTTCTTATTAAACAAATATCATGTTTTTTTTTTTGTTTACTTTCAGGGTCTAAATTGTTGTTCCGATTATGCCATATCCTTTCATTATATACATCCAGACGAGATGTACGTTTTGGATTATTTAATTTATACTTTGCGGCCATTCGGTATATTACCGAATTCACTGGAGCTGCCACCAAAAAACAATATGACTGAGCTACTGGAAAAATGGCGTAATGAAGTGTCAGATAATCCATTGTAGCGGATTGACAAATTCGAAAAAGGTGCTTGAAAATAGTTAGTTGGATCCCTGTAGATTTATTGAGCTATTGAAGTTTTAATTAATCGATTCGACTTGGATATTGTGATTGTAAATTATTAAATAAGTTATTAACAATGACTCAAATAACATGCAAATGACAAAAATGCGCGAATTTTTACGCTTATAATTTAAGGATTGCAAAATATGTATGATAATGTATAAAAATATTATTTGAATATGATTACGCATAATTACTTGTTTGATATTATTCTCCAAACTTAAAGTTTTTGATTTAGTCTGGAATAATAGCCTAACTCAACTTGAACTTTTTGACTTTCTTTCGTTCAACAATTCATAAGAGCCTAAGTGTCTTTTTCGATAATATCTTTTGACTGCGAGAATAAACAACTATTTTTTGTTAACAACTAAGTAAAGAAATTCGTTTCCTTGGAATCTGTAGCAAAGTTTTCCAAAAAACACCTTCTCCTGATTTTCAGTGAAGATTCAAAACTTTAAACTCCTGTACTGAAAATATTGAAAAACAGACTTAGGCTGTTATGAGTTGTGACCACAAATATATGCTTATACCCAGAAAACAAAAATTGAAATCAAAAATTGAATTACTTCAGGGAAATTATTGATTTTCAGTCATTGAAGTCCTTTTAGATCCAAAGAAGAGCTTTGTAGTTGGAATGGGAACAAAGAATTGTCATTCTTTTGTGCTAAATTTTCCAAATTAATTAAGTACCAAATATACAATACAGTTGAACTTCTTTAACTCGAATCACCATTATTCTAAAATAAAATCCGACTTATGGAGAATTCGAGGAGATTTCGAGTTATGGAATTGCATACATATACTGTACATTTGTTAATTTTTAGTCTTAAGAAAATACACGCCCTGCATTAAAATTCAATCAGTTTTATTTTAGACATACATACATACACAGATATATTTATTTAAAATATGTTGTTATTTTTTGCTGAATGGGTTCTTTTTTGTCGTGAGTATGTAGTAACTCCATTTTATTTAGCGCTTTATAGTGCTCATCGTTTGTATTTTCATTTGTTTGTAAATACAAGTATAAATTGTTTAAGGAATCCTCCACAGTTTTTTTTGGATGGTTTTCTAATAACTTCTTTCACTGAACTCTCCTCATCAATATCTGATAAGCTTTCAGTATGAGTTATTAAATGGTTAGAGCACTGTTGGACTATATCGTCATCTGTAGGATAACTTGATATAACAACATCATCATCAACTTCAATGTAATCGAGAAGAGTCCCATTGGAAGTTATATGATTCAAACTTAGCCAGGCTTCATAGTTCGCTTCCACAAAGTTGAGATCTTCATTAGGATTGCTTAAGAACATTGAAGGTATGTCATCCTCTTCGAGAAAAAGTCGACATACAGAAGCTTGTGCCATCATTTTTATTTAAGTTATGGAGAAATTCAAGTTATAGAAGTTCGAGTTATGGAAGCAAAACTAAAGGGAATTCACCACATAAGCGCTCTTGATACTAGATTTGCTTCGACTTAAAGAAGATTTTAACTTATAGAAGTTCGAGTTATAGAAGTTCAACTGTATTTGAATGTCAAAATTCACATTTTTTATTCAACTGCACTAAATTCAGTGTAATTTAGCACTCGCCAAACGTTTGATAAATGTAGTTCTGCGAATTTGAAGTCTACATTGTTACGTCCCTAAATCCACTCGTACTAATTGGCCGATTTATCAGCAATTAGTGGTCTCTCCATAATTTCTAAGTGGACGACTTTAAAATGTTATAAATTTGCTTCTTGTATTTTGGTTTTATTCAGAGTATTTTTTCAGCGATTTAATACGCACCTTCTAGCAGCACTTGTGTTTCTGCACCACGTAAATGGACTTGGTGTGAGGGTATGTGCAAGTCAATTTCCCTGACCTGAATTCTATGCCGATATAAAATTATCGACGGCTCGTCTGGTTCATCAGTTCATGAAATTTTTGTTTTAGAAAAATATATTTGCCATTGATGCATATTAACGTACAGATTTATAAATTGAACGCATTTGAAGAAGATAATTATTTTCGAATTATACATTTGCCAATTTTCGTCATTAGCTGTTCCTTCATCAGAAAAATGTTTTTAACCTTTTAATTCTTTGAACAATTTCAATAACAAAAAACTTACTTAACTCACATCAAATTGCCACACCATACGAGTACAAACCAATTCAGAAAATACCTATTAAATGCCGGTACTGACCTTAAACGGAATTCTGTATTTTTTAGCAGGAGCCACACCTCAAAATAGCTAATTGCAAGTTAAACGGACATATTATATTAAAAAATTACGAAACATTTAAAAAATATTAACTACCTATATAAATGGCTTGACTGTCCCCAAGTGTCATTGTTGCAGTAAAAACATAAGGTCTCGGTTTATTTCCAAACGGAAAAAATGCCAGGAAACAGCTGCTGTTCATTGGAATTTATCTTATTACAAGTTTTAATTTACACTTTTTGTTTGAATGGCTTTACTCAACTGAAATCGGTCCGTAAATCCCCAAATACCAGAATTCCTGATCTAAGCAATAATCAGAACTTTAATTCAAGAATAACACTGCGTTAATCTGATCTCCAAAGCATTTTTCGTGTCCCATAAAGGACATATATTTGTAATGCCTTTGAAAGTTCAAAGCTTTGATAATAGAAAATTTGTTGAGACAGAATTCCGTTTTATTAAGGAAAAATAATCCTGCTTGAGGTGACTACGAACCTTAAATTGGAATTAAATTAAAAAAATTTATTAAATTTAATTAAATTAAATTAGACCACTACATAGGGCGTTAGAAAGTAACATACTTATAACCGAGTGAGATCACAAATAACGGGTATTCGCCCAAGACTCCTGAGGCCTATATTATGTACCAGATCATTCTGATCGTTACTAGATCTAATCGTGGCTAGAAGTTTTAAAATGGCTCAGCCAAACACGTTAACCAATCGCATGAAACTACAAAGTTATTTGTGGATTTAAAGTGTTTTGTTGCTACCAGATGGCGTCAAACGTAGTGGTTTCAGGTATACATTTTGGAACAAACGAGTATATTTAATTTAAAAGTCCATAAAAATCAATTTTCATAATAGCTCAAATTTGGTTTTCCTGAAAATATAACCTAAAAATTAATTTCCTGAAGAAAACATGAAGTTAGTGATCAAAAAGTTATTCATTGCCGGATAGCCTCAAATATTGTTTTAATGGACTCGTTCAATTCAGTCAAACTCCTTGGTTTCGTTTTGTACACCTCTTGCTTAACATAACCCCATAAAAATAGTCTAGTCAGGTAAGATGACCCTGGGTGCCAGCGGAAGGTGGAGTTTCTGGATATTAATTTCTTTGGAAATTTTCATTGGACGTCCGGCAAATTATGATATTGTGAAGATTATTTACAATATTTTGGTAATTCTACACCAAACACGTACATTTCTAGCTCATCTTCATACATAAATATCAATGCGTGTTTGTGTGTTACGTATAGGGTTCATGCAATGGTAGGGTTCGAATGTAATGAAACTTTGGCAGTGTGTTACTTAGTTTCCTGGTTTCGTTACTGCGCATGACTGGAGGAGTAGGATGTTTCAATAAATATGTTTTATACCTTTACCCGATGGAATTAAGAAACACCAAATATATAATACCCAGAAGAAAGTATCTAAGATATCAAGTACATTTTAGTCAAACGTATTTCATGGCATTTTAAGTTGATTGAGCGATGTCTGGCTGACTGACAGGTAGACAAGATAAATGCCGCAAATCTCCATTTATTGAGATCGTAGTCGAGGATTGCAAATTTTGGATTTTGTTACCTCACATACAAACCGACTGATTCTCCAAACTTCAACTTTTTACTGTAACTCCAAATTTCTAGACTGCAGCAACTTAAGTCTTAGTTCATTGGTTTCATCTATAACTTTAGGTAAAATTTGAAAAAATCGACGGTCCCAACCATGCCCCTCCTAATGCCTGTCATACAAATGACCTGTTTAATCAATCTATTATAAGGTAGAAATCGTCTATCCAAATGCAATAAACTCATCCAAACTTGGTACACATTAAGATTATTTACTTTGGTAGTGACGCTGCTCTTCGTACCTTCAATAAAAATCGACTGACTTTACTGAAATTTAATGTTTTCCCTGCAATACCTAACCCATAGACGACCATAGAATACAATGACCTACATTGTTGTTCATTATTTCGCTCTATAATTCTTGATAGATTCGACCACACCAAGGACCGATTAAATCAATGTGTTCTTAGATTCCTATCTTCTATAGAGTTCCACTGATTTCACTCAAATTTGATATACATTAACGGATTGTTCTCCGAGAACGAAAGCGGGCCCCTTTGACGCGCCTATTTGGTAACTCCCAGGCAAATTGATCGATCCGAAATTCATTGTTTTCCCTATGAGACCTGCTTCATAAAAAACTACATTTTTGTTTATTGTATTGCTTTATAGTTTCCGGCGAAATTGAACAAAAATCGATGAAGTAGACACGCCCCTTCTGGTGCCTCTTTTACAGATGGCCGATTTAACTCATATGTATATATTCAGCAAAAATTGACACACGTCATGCGTTTGATAAACATTGTTCTGAGAATGAAAAAGGAATGTAGCGTCATGCTCATTTAGCGAAATTTAACTTGCGTGGACTGCAGTAACTTGAATTTTTGCCAGTTGCGTTTAATGTACAACTTGAAAAAATAATGAATAATATTTTGCATTTGTTGATAAAAAAGTGGCAACTGTTCACGCCCCCTCTGGCATTCCTTACACATTTGCATTAATGCAAAGGAATCTAGGGTTAAGGTATATGTAAGTCAGTCAGTCAGTCACTGACGATAAATTTTAAATATGGTAATAATTTACTTTTCAATCTCACGGAATCATCATTTTTCATAATCGTTTTAAGTTCCTGTCGGTTTCCAGTCATCATCTCCTCTGATCCAGTTGCCGATAATTGCTGCTAATATTTCTATTTTGCGTCCTTATTATCCAATGGAAAAGGTGTGTTTGTGTTTGGCTTTGTGTCGTGTTCATCACTTTCGTATAATTGTTGTGTATCTGTCCTGTGTCTTCATTCGTAATTCTATACGTTTAGTTATCCTTTTATTTTAATTATGGGTATTCTATTTTTTATTTATTCTATTTATTTTTTATATATTTAAGTTTTGAGATATACTCAGTTACTCTCACTGATGTTTTTTAGTATTTTTCTTGTTTTAAAAATTTGTGTTTGTGTCGTATTATACTCGTATGCCATTTAAATTCTAAATATTACAATATGTTTTTGAATTGATATTATAAATAAATAAAATTTATAATATATTTTTTGTTCATCAACTATTTAATATTTTATTATTTATTATATACTTTTTATTATACACTTTTATAACAAATATTATTTTATTGTTTTGTATTATTTGTTTTTTTTTTATTTATGTTTATATTTTTTAATTTGTAAGGAATTTTGTTTTATATTATTTTATGTTAAGTAATGTTAATGGATAATTATAATAAATCCTAGCTGGCATACGTCAAGTATAGTAGCTGCGTATTAAATAAATAAATAACAACTGTGAGCATTTTTTTTAAAAAAGTGTTTGTTTTTCCTTTTAATTTACCCCATAGAGAAACCCCGATTTTTTTATTGGTCGAATATCTGAAGACCGGATTTTTTAAATATATATTTTTTTGGAATAATTTGATAACCAAAATTTTTAGTGTGTTTAAAGTATTTCCGCAACATTTCTTTACCTCAAAATGATTTTCTTTACTTCAAAACTTAACCAATAACAGTCATTTCCGTTCGTTGCTCAAAACTTGCGAAAAATTAAAAATATCAAAACAGTGGTAAAATTTTGTTTAATAATGTCTTCAGATTTATTGGCAATTTTCAATGTAATTAAAATGTATTATTATAGTTTATAAATCATTTATTATTCACTTTCTGTTACGTCTTACACATAAAAAATAAATGCGAGAGCTTCGATGAAAAATAAAATGAACAAATTCAGCAAAAAAAAAAAAAAAAACTAAAAATATAAATTAAAATAATATCCAAAGTCTAAAATTCTTTGTGCTTAAATAAAGTTTGAACTTGCTGAGTCAAATTCTAAAATGAATCACATCTGCACATCTAAATCCAATAATCTTTGTCCACCACCGAGTGGACGGACATCAAGTGCAGTGACGTAATTTATATTTGTACAAATATTCAATCAAATCGTCCAATTCTCTAACGACTTGATAAACGTAAATGATAAATAAATTACAATTTTGTCTCCAAATTCAAAATATACTGTGGCATATTTAAATGTATAGTATGTAAAGTATATTAAAAATTATACCAGTTAATACTTAGTCATATGTTTTCTATCTTATATTACTCACATATCATTGATGATAATGCATATTTATTCTAAAAAATACAACAGAATGGAAATTATTAATATGGCAAATGACGTTGAAAAAAGAATAATTTACAATTTTTTAATATATACAATTAATTTTGATTTTCTAGAAACTTTTTACACACGTCTAGCGGAAATATTCTAAATAGTTAGAGAGTGAGTGCGTATAATAATGATGGCCTTATGACTCCTCTGCGCTGCCGACACCAGTAGCTGCTTCTGGCGGAGGTTGCATCGTTTCACCAACTTTTAACTTTTCGGGTAATGTGTCGGGGGGATTGAATATCCCGTATGGCCTCAGGTGATAGATGAGGTAATCGAGGACATACATTTGATTGGGTGTGACATAATGGAAGGAGATCGCATGATCGGAACAACAGTCGAGGCCCTGAAAAGATAGCAAAATTGATGTCAATAAAATAAAAAAAGAAGGAAAATTAAAGATTAGATAAAAATGAAGAAAGTTTTGCTGTATAGATGATTTCAAGGCTAGCATAATAAACGCATTATATGTAGTCGTACTTAATTTATCAATTTTAGCATAATAAACGCATTATATGTAGTTGTACTTCATTTATCAATTTTGACATTTCGTGTCCCAAAAAATAGTATTGATAGGAATTTTAACCAATACAGAAATTGCAGTCAGGTAAATTGACCTGTGTACACATTCACCCAACGTCCCCCACATTAATGCAAAAGTCTCGCAAAAGGCATGTTAAATCTCAAGATGCATATCATATTCGAATTAAAAAATAATATAAGAAGCAAAGTTGTAAGTCACTGAACTTAGATATTATACAGAGACAGGGGATCGAAATGGTGCCAACTTTACGCTGCTATAGCAATCAAATGGCGCTCATTTTTCAACAAGTGTCAATCTGTGATGTTAGCATACAGAAACATATCGTTTTACATCTCAATTAAACAAAAAAAAAAAACTTATCCAAATGAAATTCAAAGGCAACAGCGTTGTTGCTTTGCATTTGTCTGGAGAATCATCATAGTCGAAAGCTACAACATTTATGTGTGAACAACCAGTTTGTGTATCGGATCATTATACGATACAATGGCACTGGTTGCATCAAAAACGCCATAGAGGTGGACATCCAAAAATAGCAACATCGCCAGAAATTGTTCGAAAGCTGAAAGTTAAAATTCAACGTAATCTATGACAACTGGTGAAAAATTTCAATATGTCTGCTCGTAGCATGGGGTGCATATTAAAGAAAGAACTACGATGTAAGCTTTGCGAAATACAAAAAGTGTAAGATTTACAACTTGCAAAAAAAACAGTTTGCATAACAAGAGCAAATATTTTAAAACCCTTTAACGATGGCGGCGAGCTTGAAAATTTGGCCTTTATTGATGAAAAGACGTTTACGATCCAGCAACAAGTAAATAAACAAAACGATCGTGTATGGTTAGAGTGCAATCAAAAGACAATTTAGACTGCAGAGTTGCTCTATGAAAACAAGCAACTGCACCTTTGGACCTTTTAGCAAGACTCCGAACCATAAAGCATGAGGAACCCAATGTTTTTTTTTTACAAAAAAACGTCCCCAGTTTCATTTCTTCACAACAATGGCCACCTTATTGCTCGCACTCACAGGCAAAGCATTTTTTCATGTGATCCATTCAGAAGCATAAACTATCATCTAAAAATATTAGACTATCAACGCCTTAAATATTGCTCTTCGCCGAGAATGGGACAAAATACCATCAGACTACATTCGTATAGCGTGTAAAGTAAGACGGTAGCGTGGAGAGTAAGACGGTCAGTACATAACCTCAACATTTTGGCTTTCAATCCATGATTTGACGACTTTTGTTGTGTGGATTGGCGCGTTGTCATGCTGGAATTTCCATTCCAAGTCCCCGAAAGCATTTTTAACTTCATGAAAAGTTTTTTTCAGCACGGCTTTGTATAAGTAGAGAGTGTATTGTAGAGTAGGTGTTCCTCTTTTCGAAGATCGTGGAAGTAGTAATTATATCCACGAGGAAAATATAATTCTATTCCACTCTCTACTCTACGTCACAGTCGTACGACAAAAATTAAGGCGACGTTCCTTACGAAGATTGTTTAGCGTTGGTTTCCTTTTAAGTCTCAAGCGTTGCAAATGTGCTGCTTTGAAAATAACTCTGTTTTACTGTTAAGTCTCAAGCGTTGCAAATGTGCTGCTTTGAAAATAACTCTTTTTACTGTTGATACACTTGCACTTACGCCACCTTTTTCCTTGATTTTGGCAGCAGAGTCGTGTGAATGTGAGGCATATCTCGGGTTAGCCCTCTTGTCAGCGACTGTAAAAGTACTTGCTGTTCGATGTTTCATATTATTTCCAAAGCCTTCGGTGTCACGTAAATATGTCGATATAACTTTGCGACTTCTATTAGTTTTTCCGGCTATTTGATGAATAGGAAGTTCATAGTCCTTGTAGGTTTTAATTTTGGATCTTTCCTCGACACTCAAGGATTAAGCTCGGCCCATTTTACTTAAAATCGATTGTTTTATATTTAATTATACACAATTACTGTCATCCGATCTGATTTATGATGATCAGCAAAAGACTTTCACATTAAACTGATTACCACGTGAGGGGTGCTATTCGAATGGACCATAAAAGAAGAACACATTTTTCACTCGTTTAAAAGAAAGAGCAAATTAAAATAACAGGACACTTCCATGATTTGAAATTTTTGTAGGTGATGTGTGGAAGTAGGAAAAACAAATAAGTAAAAACTGAACCGTTATGTGAAGTGTACTTTAAATAGCAGACACCATTATTAAGTGATTAGGAAGGCGCTATTCAAGTGAGCGGAAATGTAGAACCGAGCATAATTATCTTCGAAATGGCAACAAGTTATCGAAAAAAGGGGGTGCATATTTAACCTGAATCGAATTTTTCTAACTATTCTGAATAAAGTCTTAAATGTTATACAAAAAATTTCTTTTTACTACACCTTATGTGCTTTCAGTCATATATGATGATTTAAAATGGGCCACACTGTTCAAACCCTTCTGTTGCCTTCTATTTTTTTTTTTTTATTTAGCCAACCAAGATTCAAAAAATTCCACATTTCCCATATATTACATTGGACCCTCAGTTATGCTCACTGTCCGCCACAATAGTTCTTACGCATAATTACCTCATCTGTTTTATAGTAAATGTATTGCCAATACCAAAATTTCTTGTCGGTATGATTTGGTATCAAATGATGTTCGGGTACAAATGGGAAAAATCTGCCACGTCCATGGGCATCTCGTGAATCGCCAGCGATTACATGAACCTTCTCCAAACATTTGCCGATCTCAACGTCCTCAGCTCCGCCATTGCCCTGGCTACAAACGCTTGGATTTGGTATGGCTTTCTCGACAAACCGACGTACTGCTTCTTTACTTAAAACATAGCCGGCACCACCTGACATGTAACCCTGCAACAGAATACAAATGTTCCAATGAATCGAGAAATCTTAACAAATTTAGGAAGCTTACCTGCTTCACATATGGCTTAAATTTACATCCAAAATATATTGGAGTCTCCGGTGCATAAGGATATAAAAGAATTCGCAGATTCTCCACAATTGTGTACGTATCATCGTCAGCCTTGAAAAACCAATCTGCATCATCCAAATGATTCTCGTAAATATACTTGTAGGCTGCTTTTGTCTTAGCCCACAAATTGTTGCGTCCCTCCGATACAGGCAGCGCCACAGTACCCAGTTCCTTGTCCTCGGCGGAACTCATGAACAGCAACTTGTTGCAACGTCTGCCCCATGTGCGCTTCACATGCCGCGCCTTCGTCTGGTGATTTTTGGGGTTGGTCATAATCCAGCAGAGCACACGGACCTCATTCTGCAACTTCTGGGCAATAGTGTCATTTTCATGGCTGTGTTGGTGACTGCCAACATCTACTTCTGGACCGGCAGCATCGATTATATCGTGACTGGCGTGAGGATCGTTAATATCACCATGCTGGTGGCCAGAATATAAAAGCCACTCTGGCTTCTCAGGTTTAGATATGACAACGAGCTCGGCCAGACAAAAACCTACAACAAGGCCTACTATCATATACACCAGGGATCGACGTTTCGAGCGGATTCCTTAATAAAAGTGAGCGGAAGAGTTTTTGATTAGGTACTAGGTGCAAGAGCGAATTTAGGGCATCGAACCAATCAAGAATTTGTTAAAGAACGTTGACATGGTCACCCCTTTTCGATCCTAATCATCACAATGTTTTTCTATAATCCGAAGCAAATTTCATCTTAGAATCAAGTTATCTTTTCTGTTTTACGCAATTAAATTTTGCACTCTTTGGAATTTCGTACTGCAATGTTCGTAATATTGTAGCTCCTCCATTATTCACAGAAATGTCCACCACATCCTGCAAGAAAAATCTATTGGGATTCTAGCAAAAACGAAGTGTTAAGCCAAATTAAACCTATTGGTATTTTACATTTACCTGACCTAAAAAGAAATAAATTCCCTTGCATCCCACGGATAAGACATGGAAGAGACTGCCACTTTTAACGTCACTTTCCATTTTGCCACTCACCCAATGAGATGTACAGTTTAATGGCGATTCCGAACATTAGTTTGGCATACTCTTACTAAACTTGTCGATAACGCCAGTATTCGAAGTGCTCGTAGAACACATAGTTGTATTCGACTTGGAATATGTCGTTGTATGGGGAACTCAAGCCCCGGATCACATGTTCAATAATCGCTTATTTTAACCGTTGTACCGCGGCCACTCATTTACAGGATTTATAGTATAGAAACTTGGCCACTGTTTTCATAATATTTGTGGGCCCCAATATTCCCGACATCTCTGTCTGAGAAGGCAGACACCTAAGCTAGCGAACAAGAGCGCCATTAAGTGCCCAACAATGCTAGCAGAAATGCAACATTTAGTAAGTAATTTTTTTCTGTTTGCGGTTGCAAGACTCAAATTTGAATGGGATAAGACCAACTTGTTGAAAATAGTCCCACATTTTATGTACAATAAAATATGTATCACAGAGTAACGCTATTGTTCTGCGTCGAAAAGTAGAGGTTGTAACAAGTGGTGTTGAGGAAATTCCGACGCCCCTGCATCTCATTTGCCTCCAAATATCAAGAAGGATAAGACATTCGTCTTCCTGCCTACTTAACGTACCATGCTCAGAGCTCATATTAGCCAGCGAGTGCGATTCTTCTTCTTCTTATCCGATTCACGAAGCGAAAGCCAAATTGAAAACATTTCAGCTCTTGAGCTGGACTACAATGATAGGGTAGGGAGCAAACTGCGCTTTGAGGTAGAAATTAGTCTACATCTCAAAAACTGAATATTGTATAGAAAATCACCAAATTGTTTAGGTTTTCATGAGTAAAATGGATATCCAGAAATATGCCAACAGCTGCCAAATAAAAAATCGACAAAAAGCAAAAAAATCTACGTTTCTAAATTGGCATCGTAAGGGATTTCATGAAAGTGGTACGAATTACATGGTGTCAGCCAAATATGTAAATAGCATATCTATAATTCGAACAGTGACGACCAAAAGGTGCGGTGAAACCATAGAGGGGAATAATGTAGAGATTCTAATTTGCTCACGGCCACAAATGATTAAATGTTGGACTTGTTTGATAAATTTTGACGACAATTTGGTTCAAATCCATGCTATTTACCATTTATCACGTATATAACATCAATGGCGTTAGCCTCTAGAATAAAAGCATGCATGAATGTTAGTTTTTGATTAATAAATAAAAGTGGTCCTTTCATGTCAAGGAAGGCGGGAACGAGTTATTCTAACCAAGTTTGTGAAGTTTCCCACAGTCTGCATTTTCGCTTATAAATGCTTAAATCTTAGACAACTTATGTGGCTGGCTTGCAAATTCTTTATTGCTTTAAAGAGGAGAAACCTCAAAAAAGTTTTTGTTGGCAAATATGTACATTTTTTTTGTTTCAAAATAGCCTGCTTCGTTTCTCCCAATTATAGGATACAAAACTTAATTTAGGAAAACGCTAAAATAAAACTCTGTCTTAAAAACTTTGAAAGTATACGAAATTTTTGCCACATATACAGGCTCGGACCTAAGATGTCGCTTTATAAACTGGGTAGTGTATTTGACAATATTTCTCATAAATGATAAGCATTAGAATTGTATAGAAATATTTTTTTTAAGATTCTGATATTTATAAGAAGCGGCTAGACAGGAAAGAAACCAGGGCAATTTTAGGCCAAACATGTAGGTAGTCTTTTTCGAACAGCTCCAGGAGCTTGATTGGGAGGTTCTTGTGCTGGACCTGGCACCAAGTGTCTACCGCTTATTTTTTTTCTACGAGTGATTTTGCTGGTGAAAACGTATTCTTACCAAAAAGTTGTGAAAATTGACCGTTCTAGTATTTTGCCGATAAAAACGAGAGTTTTTGTGGGAAACGCAGAATGAAATTTACTTTCAAATAGCAACAAATAATCGAGCAAAACGATGCATACTCGATTTCAATTTGATAATTTTAACTATACTAAATAGTGTCTATAGTTATATAGATAGACGACAAAAGTTCATAATTCTAATATTAATCTTCTCAGACTTATGATGATCAGGGATAAAACCAAGTGGGGTGTTTGCAATGCCATGACATGATATGTTAACAAGTTGATTGGGTCAGGGCCCTAAGCAAAAAACCTTCATTTGTTGCATAGCATTAGCGATCAGTGAATTGAATATCATTCTTATAATTACCTTCATGTATAATTGATCGGCCGATCAAACCGCTGGCTGACATTTGAGTGCTCTTGTGGATTATTACTAAGAAGTCAACTAATGTGTAAACTTAGGTGTAAGTAGTCTTCGACGCAATCACTAATTTGGTTTGCTGATTTATCTTATCAATACCCGTAAAATATTGACTTATCACAACTGCAACTCTTATCGTTAATGGTATTCTTTGGTATTCGATTGCAAGTTAAAGTTGATTTCCTTTGATTTTCACATTTTCTGAAAAGATAAAAATACAAGAATTTTAAATGTAATTGCAAACAATGCAAGGTAAATTTTTAATTATGATGCAAAGGTGTGACTCAGAAGGTAAGGTAAGTTATTCTACATATTCAGGGAAAACAGAATTGATTTTCAAATTTCCCCACGTTCTCGGAAACTCTTGTGTATATTTCAACTCAACACTTTAAATTGTAATTGAGAACTTCTTATTTCATATTGAGAAAGTACGCATCAATGTTGAAAAAATATAAACTGATATTGACAGTAACTAATTAATATCGAGAAAATATTAAATGATATGGAAGAATCTGAATTAATGTAGACAGACTGCATGTCGAATTTGAGAAAAACACAGACTACTATTGATAAACATTAATTAGTTAATTTATTTTGAGAAAAAATGAACTGCTGTTAGGAGATCCCAAATAATATTGAACAATAGCAATTATTGAGAAAATTGAAATTTATATTGGGAAAGCCAAAATTAATATTTCACCATATAATAACTGAAATTGAGAATTAACAAATTTAATTTAAGGATTTAATATTTAATGATAAGAAAAATATAATGGAAGCAGATATTAGAATATGGAAAATTGATAACTGAAAATATTATTAAAAGAATTGAAACTAAGTGTTTAAATTCAAAACCCACCACAGTAATCCCAGTCAGGACTGACTTTCATACACCTTTAGGGTTGTGCCGTAATTTTTTTCTTTTGCAGAAATAATCATACTAAATACTCCATGCATACTAAATTATACTCAATTTAGTGCAATTGAATAAAATATATGAACATTGGGTAACTTGTGCAGGAGTAACAGGAAAAGTGTGGTCAAATTTTAAAATTCTACCAGTCATTATAATGCAAGACAACTGACAAAGATTTAAGTAATAGCGCTCAACGAATTAGATATTACAGTTTAGTAAATTTCGATAAATTTGTCAATTTATATGGGAGGGACGGGAGGAGGAAAGGGTACGGAAATGCTCCCATTTTCATTTTCAGAACTCACTTCACCAAATGTATGATTATAACAAATTTAACTGATGATGTGAAGGTAAGACTGCGTGGATTAAATCGATTATTCGTATTGGAGATACAAGAATTGACCTCTCACTTTGTTGATTTTTCTGAATTTCTCCAGAGAATTATAAATCAATACAATGAACCAAAAATCTAGGACACTGCAATCTACAAAAGAGAAATTACAGAGGCAAAATCGTGTTTCAGGAAATCAGCCATTGGCAAATACAATAAGGCGCAGTATAGCAAATCATTCCGTTTCATTCTGAAACCATATTTTGGTAAACGCTTTGATATGACCCTAAGAATATGTGGGTTCAATTGGAGATTTGTATAAGAGGTACCAAAAGGGGCATGATTAATCACTCGACTTCTTCAAGTTCTGCAAAGCAGTATGAATCAACGGACAAAAATTTAAATGTCCTGAAGACTGCTAATGAGAAGTTGCGGAGAACAAACTGAAAGAAGGGTGGACCTATATAACCCATTTACAATTTCCTGATATGATCTCTGGATATATAAGTTGTAGTAAAAAGAAATCAATACCACCGTCCATACAGCAAAACTTTTGTGACCGCCAATCTAGTTTTGAGCACCGTTTGCGCTGCCTAAATGCGTTTCGAGCACGATCAGCATATGTATATCGAACTTCTTTTTGTATCCAGCCTTATTCAAGTGTTTCGAAACGTTTTTTTTTCTTCTCGACAATTAGCATTCCAGAGCGTAGCGCATGATTTCATAATCTTATCTTTCTAACGACATCTAGCGTAACCCGATAGCTCTTAAGCAATACGAAGTACAGATTACTAAAGCCATCTACCGCTAAGATAAATGGATTCAAAACACTGTGATTGTGCCCATGTCATGTTATGCGTACAGATAAAAACACTCAAGCATTAAATTTGTTTGAATGAAACTTCCGTTAGAATAATTTTCTTAACCAATTTCAACATTTTGTGTGAGGTATCCAATAAAGAAAGACTTCTTTTCTATGCGCGACGCATAATTTATTAGTAAGTTAAAGCGATGGATCGGCGTTCGAAAGTTCCAATCGTTGAATGAACGCAGACTAAATTCATCAGCGGTCGATCGATAATGCCTCTTCAGCATCAATATTTTCTTATGAACTTCTATGTTTTCTGGGGAAAAATCTAATTCCCTCACATCACATGAATGAGATATGAATGAGAGCTTCTCACTTCTAATGGCAATTCTGAACGTCAGGCTGAGAAGTATTTACTAGGCTTATCAAATACTCGACTACTTGAAATATTCATTAGAGACATCATGGTGAGTGCCGTTCAAATAGTGATATCTGGTTATATCGAGGTTCGCTTTGAATAATTTACAATATTTGCTCCGCTTTATTCTCTGGTCTGTTGAATTTGTGCCAATATTTGTGACATCCAGAAATATCGGATTTAAGATTCACTTTATTTCATGCCGATTGGCATAGAATAATTTCTAGAGTCGATATAACGATGCCGGCCCGTTTGTCTGTCCATGCGTTCTTTGCATTCCATTAACAGGATATGAAAGATCAAAGTACACATCGCAATAGTGAATCGATTTCAAGAGACATTTATACATATTATAGCATCCAAAAAAATAAGACCAGTTTTCAATTCGGATCAAGCAAGTGTATCAAATCATAGAAACGGCTTTTTCTAAGTTGGTGATAGTGTGATAGTAACTTTATGCCAAATTTCACTCCTTACATGTCATTGGTTTTGTACAACGCAAAAAGTCCTCTTTGCGATTTTATGTCATTTACGAAATGAAATTTCGGCTGCAGAAACATTTAGAATATTGTAGAAAGCCCTTAATGTACAGATTTTGTCGAAAAGAAACGTTTACGGGTGGCATAAACAAAAGGCTGACGATGAATTGATATTTGGTGCTCGGAAACCATGGATTAACAATAATGGACTTTGTTGAGGATTCCGGACACTAAGTTTTTTCGAAAAGGATTATCGGTTTAATTTCTGTCAACAAATGATACAACAAAGACTTTGTTTCATGCTTGCAATCCAGAAACTACCCACCAATCGATTAAATATTGCACAAAAGGTGAAGCAGGGTCGACGAAATTGCGCCAAACCCTATCAAAAACTAAGCAGATAGTTTTCTCGATAAACGAAATTGTGCTTTATAAATTTGTTCTTCCGAACAAACTATAAACAATAACATTCTTTAAGTCTTATGCCTCATTTACCTAGAATAATTCGCGAAAAGAGAGCGTGTTTATAGACAGACAACTATTTGCTTTTACACCGCGATAATGCGCCATTTCACCCTGCGTTGGCTCTTCGTGAGTTTTTCGAACAAAAATCAACTGAGATCGTTCTAGAACCCCCGTATTGGTTGATTTAGCATAGCACGACTTTTAGCTATTTCCTTAACTCTGAGAGTACCATAAGTGTTTTGAATTGAGGCCAATTATTTGAAGGCGATGAAACATATTTGGACGAATAAAAGAAAATTTATTGAACAACAAAAACTGGAAGTATTTGGATATAATAGAATTTAGTGCCTATTAATTGAAATAAGTGCGGTCTTTGTTAAAAATTAACATGTTGGTCCACTTTTTGCTACAGCTCCTATATAAATCAACCAACAATCTTGGTTTCATCGTTTTTAAAGGCCATGGTTTTCACTGGATTTTCTGTATTTTTAGTGGCTGTTATTTGACTGTGCCAAATAAGATTCCTATTGAGAATGAACCACTTCTAAAGTCACAGTCGTCATTAGAATTTGATTATACTTGTATGAGGTACATATGTATTGGAAATGAATCGTTCAAGCTTGGTTCTATCGCTTTTAAAGAAAATGGTTTTTACAGGAATTTGATTATTTTCACTTCTAGCGCCACAGTCGTCATTAGAATTTCATTATATGAGGTACATATGAATTGGAAATGAATCGTTCAGGCTTGGTTTTATCGCTTCTAAATGCCACAGTTTCATTGGAATTTTACTGTAATATAAAACATATGAAATGATTGAGCCAAGGGTAAAAATGAGCCCTTAAGGACCATGTTTTCTTATAACTCCCACATAAGTAGAAGGGTCCAAATTTAGTTGTATCACTTCCACAGGCCAAAATTTTCATTAAAATTTTCCCCAAATTGTGCCCTTGTATCCCAATGTAATATAGTTGCTATTCATGGCAACGTCTGTGGATCAGAATCCTATGTTGTGTAGTATTTTATGTCCGGTATTGAGAGATTATAATGGGGCACGTCCATCAGTGCGTTTATCTAACCTTGCGCTCGTCAGCTTATTTTGTTTAAAAGGACACTTTAAAGCTGCACGTTTTCTCATACAAGTTTTACAATATTGCTGCGTCAACTTTAGTATAATTCATTCAAAATCACTGAATTGTAGCCAGTATTTTTCTAAAATCCTGGTTGTATGTATGATGACATTGAGTGTGGGTACATTTATTTAAATCGGTTTACCCGACGGAAATTTCTGTACTGGATTTATTTGTTTCTTAGAAGCGGTTTTAATTAGGTCGTTGATTGTCTAAGATTCTGCTCTTCTTGTTGATGGTGTTTAACTTCTGTCTGTTTGCTTTATCGCCCATTCAACATTCGTACAGGACTAAGCGCTGGAAATGTTACCACCAACTTCATGCTGTTGCAGCAATCAAATGGCTAATGACAGCGCGATAATTTTTTTATTAGCGCCATTTTCTTATATTATTTATAAGCTTACAGAAGCAGGGGCTTATGGATATTGTTTGCACATTGATCGCGAACTCTAAAATTTGCTTTTTTCTGATAAGAACAATTTTACGGCCCAGCAATATATAAACAAACAAAACGATCGTGTATGGTTAGAGAGCAAATCAAAAGACAATTTAGACTAGTGAATTGCTCTTCAGAGAAAAGAGCCTGCATCAGAGGTGATATGGGCCATAGTAACTGTCACAGAACGCTCATTGAGCAGAGCGCAAAGGTGAATCAATAAATCTACCGTGAAAAGGTTTTAAAATATGTTTTGTTACTTTAAATATATACGAGTAACGAATTCGGTAGAAACCAATGAAGGTTTCAACAAGACTTGCCAGCATCCCATACAGTCCGTGAAATCCAATATTTTTTTACAAGAAATTTAAAAAATGTCTTCACAACAATGACCTCTATATTCCGCAAATTTAAACCCAATGGATTTTTCATATGGTCCATTCTGGTGGCCTTCAGGCCACATTTGCGCAGCATATGAAGACTTCTAGAAGAGACTCTATGCTATATTTTCGCTCAAGGTGGGTGGCCACATCAAACAATGATATATTTTTCTTAAAGTTTGTAATGTTTTTTTACGATTTACTGAAGTTTATAAAGCGATCAAAATTTACAAAATTACAGCGTTTTTAATTGGTAACACTTCGAGCGTCGATCCTTGTACCAGTATATCCGTCCAGGAAACTGGATGCCTTCTCTTACCTTGTCACTTTGATGTTAGTTGGAAGTATATTTGTCTTATCAACGGACTCATTGGACTTCAGATTCTCCCTTAGATCGATATAGAAATTACACACAAGTAATGCTCGATAGCATTATAAAAGTCTATGCGCAGTAAATATATTGTATAACTTCCCGCTCCTGACTGAACGACGACTTACTCTGAACTGTCTTCTAAAACATTCAATTGCTTGCTTGCTGTTTGCAGCATTGATGTAAACGAAAAACAAAGAATTGCAAATTATTAGAATTATTATTTAGAATTATTTTCTATAATTCTAAATGTGAAGAGAACTATGCAAAATAGGCAAGACTCAAGAACAAAAATTTGATCCCTGCAAAAACATTTTCAAATGTCTAAGATTTACTTCTATTAAACGAGCTGGCATTTCGTATCTCGTAAAGACGTGACACAGTCAACACAACATTTTTTAAGCTGCCAACATATTTTAATAGCAATAAAAATAATAACTAGGCCTTTGTTGGCTACAGTTTTATTAGAAGTATGGGGCAGTGTAATCTAAACCACTTTGAAAAAAAGTCGTGATCTCACGAAAAGAGAAAACAGCGAACTGGACATGTTTTGTCATAAATAATATAGAGTTGCGAAGGCGTATCTTCTGTGCTCGTGACATATGACTCAGCACGTTTTTGTTGATGATTTTAAGTGACAGAAACTGAGCTGCATGGTCACACAGAAAGATCTTGCACAAATTAGCGTATTCATAATGAACGGAATACAATCCATTTGGCCATTTATAAAATAAAAAATAGAATGTTTTACGAAAGAAGTACGAAATACGGTTTAAGAGAAAACTGAAAAGTGGTAACTAGAAATAAAAAGAAATCTGTTCCAATTACTCACCACATATCTCACGCTTTAAATGTATGATTCTAGAGATCAAATCAGATGCATGAAGGATATTGCTATGAAATTTCTACACCAGTTGATAAACGGTCTAGGAGCCTTCAGCCAACACGCCCAAATACATACATATAACACAACACATAATTTTATACATACATATTTGCAGAGATGCCACGCCCACCTGTATCTCGTACGAAAATCACTTTTATTTTAAAGACTTCCACAGTTGACACTGTACCTGCAATACCCCAGAAACAATCCAAGACGTCTGAATACTATGTGTCAAATCTGCATTTCTGTGGGATAAACAGAGATCTATACATCATATACTCCGGAAAGCGGAGTATATACCAAAGCTGCTTTAGCAACCGAACGACTAATGATAACGCGCTCATTTTTTGACAAGCGTTAGTCTGATATGTCGTTTACAATCGTGCGGAAACCCACAGGTTTACATCGTAGTTAAAAAAAGTTATCGAAATGGAATTTAAACTTTCCGCCAATCAGCAATCAACAATCAAACAATCTGGCAAATCTTCATTTCAATAGAATAAAGAGAGATCTATACGTCATACACTCCGGAAAGTATCTATACATTCACAAGAGTAGGCGCTCGAAGTGTTGACAACTTCATGATGCTGTAGCAACCAAACGGCTAATAACAGCGCGCTCATCTTCTGACATGCATTAGTCTATTATGTCGTTTACAACCCAACGAACAACCATAGTTTTACGTCGCAGTTAAAAAAAATAATCGAAATGAAATTCAAACGCAACAGTGCTTTGCATTTAGCTTCAAATGAGCTGCAACATTTATGTGTGAACAAAATGTTTATGTATCGTATCATTACACTTTACAATAATTCTGGTAGCATTAAAAAAAACGTCATGAAGGTGGACATCCGAAACGAGCAACATCGCCTGAAATGGTTCGAAAGGTGAAGGGCAGAATTCAGCGTTATCTACGACAAAGCGCAATTCAATTGGCGAAAAATGGCAATGTGTTTGCTCGTAGCTTTGGGTGCATTTTAAAAAAGGAACTAAGATTGTAGTCGTACAAAATGCAATATTTAACAGCTGTACAAAAGGCAGTTCGCTAGAGCGAGCAAAAATTTGAAAACACTTGCATATTGTAAGCGGGCTTGTAAATGTTGACTTTTCTGAAATACACATTTTTACGGTTCAGCAATGTGTAAAGGAGCAAAACGATCTGCAAATCTACCAAGAAAAGATTTTAAACGATGCTTTGTTATCTTGGGCAATTATTACTTTACAATTTATTAGAAAACATTGGATGTTTCACCAATACTCGGCACTATCCAATAAAACGCATGGCAAGAAAAAGTTCCCACTTTAATTTCCCCACATCTAATGGATTTTCCACATGGTCAATTTTGGAGGCCGAAGTAACAGCTATAAATCATTGAACGATCAACGTCTTAAAGATTGGTCTGCGCCGAGAATAGGACAAAATACCATCAGGCCACATTAGTACTAACTCGATGCTATTTCGCGGCATTGCCAGCTCTTCTCATACTGATTTTCAACACCTAAATAGGAACAGCTGATATTTTTATATCATAATACGTTCTATAATATATTTATAAAATTGTGAAATTGCTTCTTTTTTAATTACTATTTTATTGGAAAGTTTCTAAATGTATTACCGAAGATGTTGCGACGTAAAAATGTACAGTAATTCAACTTCAGTGTTGTAAATCAAAAAAAAATTGGCGTTGCAAATTAAGAAAATTTTCCTCGTGAAAAAATATAAATTCCGCAACTATTTTTTGTACACGTGGTTTCATCGTTGAAAAGCCGACGTAGTATCAGCCTTTAGGCAGGCTACCATTTTGTTGTTGGTTATATTAAACTCAACTTTTATTAGCATCTATCAATTGTCTATTTTGTATTCTTCCTTTCGAAATTAATTATATCAGTGTTTTGACTTTTTTTTGCCAATTGTTTAGTGAAGACACTCTTGGAGAACTTTTGTCTAGTTTTGTTATGCCAAAAAGAAAACAAAACGTATATATTTTGGGTCAACCAACAACGACTTTGGAGTTTTCATTACAAATAACATTCAAAGTTTTCTACAACAGCGAATGTTTGCTAATGAAATTCCAATAACTTTTACGAAAATATTTGTTACAATAATAAATTTTGTTCCCACCTGAACTTGTGAAATATTTCTATCCAAAAATGAAGCTCTAACTCCAGAGATATAGATTCACACTAAACTAAATGTTCTGCATAGCCAAACCGCCGATCGATGGAAGCGACGCGACAAATGATCATGATCTTACCGTCAGTGGGGTTTATGGATATATGGCGGGGGTATTTAAGCTTGGATGTGTTGTTAAACAAATATGTTTTTAGAATAACTTTTGTTGAAATATTTAGACTAAATAAAAATATAGTATGAGCACTAAGTGTTAGAAGCAGAGTTTCTCAACATGTGAGTGCGCTCCACATATTTTTGTAGACAGATTCGATTGTGTAGTTTGTAAAAACACGCGCTACAAACACTGACACGATGGTTACGATGTATCTACATTCCAAAAGCTGTCCAATGCTGGGATTGTTTTCGAATGTTTCAATTTTTGAAAACCTAAAACCAGAATACCGTTTCAATGGTGGGCTCTTGGTTTCGATTAAAATTGGCAGCACAATTCCTCACACGGACAAACTTAAGAGTACTAAAACGAAACCTCTAAGTGGATAATGTAAAATGTAAGCGTCATCTATATACGGAAACATCACATGGCTCATACAATTTTTTCACAGCTATGGCATTAAACTACATCCCTGTAGAATAACGAAGTTCCGTATGGGAACCGTTGAGAAATAATGTGCACACCCGTAATCATTGAGCTTCAATTATAAGATTAATTGAAATTTGTGCAGATAAAGTTCAAGTAAAACCAAATGTCAGTCAGCTGAACTGACTTACGAATATCCTCACCAAATGTCCTCTTACCGAAATTTAATAGGTCTGTTTCGAAACGATGTAAAATATTTGATACTTAATAATCGACCAGTCCCAACGAAATAGGACATATCGAAACCAGTATAGAAATTTCAGTTAGATGAACTGACTTACACATACCTTCATCCAACGGACATTGGTGCAAAAGTTATTCAAAAAAAAATTCAAAATATTATCAATCAATCAATGAACAGTAATATAAATTACTGCAGCCTACGAATAAGGAACTACAGGGGAAAGATTGAATTTTGGAAAATCAGCCAACTTATATGAAAAGTACTTAAGAGGCATGATAACATAATCCGTTTTTATTTTCAGGACTAAGTGCACCAAAAACTTGATGCTGATTTTATTGAATTCAATATAGTTGCACAGAAGGTATGAACCCAATAATTCATTATTTGAATGGGTGGTAAAAGAAGAGATGGTGGTTAATCGGTTTTTTCTTTCAAATTTTATCAAGCATACACCAATATAATGGACAAAAGTTAAACTTTACGAGTTGGGGGAAAGCGGTCAATTTGCCCGGGAGGTACCAAAAAGGGGTAATCGGTGTAACCCATTTACAATCTCTTACTAGGGTCTTGTAAAATATCAAATAGCGCAAAGTTTTAAGAAGTTTCATAAAGCTTTATGACAGATACCTATCAACCAGACGGAGGAACATCTCTCAATCAACTTAGAAAACCCTGAAACACATTTGGACAAAAGATTCTCGGTACTTTCAACGCTTCCTTTTAGGTGTTTCATTTTTTGTCATATCAAATGACATATACCAACATTCCTTCGAGTGAAATTGATAAATCGAAAAACTGTTAAAGTAAAAAAAAAAAATCCTTAAAATTAAGATATTTCCATGATTTGAAGCTTCATTTCCAGAACTTGACAGCTATTTTGTTTATAGCGCTTTCCTGTTTTAGCAAATTTTTAGTAATCGCTATTTTGATGTCAGCACCAGCTACATGGAAAAATTCAGAGAAGAGTTGTTATTTTTCAGCAGAAATTCTCTTCGGCGTATCTAATTATTCGACCATAATTTTCAGTGTGAAATCCTCCGAAATACATACAACAATATTGTACAAGATGAGAGCAGCGGTGGAGTATCTGGGTGTCCGTCGGGAAGGTATACTATTTTGTTTGTTTATAATTTTTGTTTAAAGAAAAGAGAATGGATCTTATATTGACAAATGTTTTATTTAATATCGGCAATATCAAATAAATGTCCGTCTCTGTTAGCCTCACAAATGCCTGCCCTTTTGACCACATTTTCCGTTAAATCCTCACACATTTCACGCGGTATTTCATTAATTTCATCGCGAATATTTTGTTTGAGTTGCTCAAATGTTTCTGGTTTGTTTGCATAAACCTTGCTTTTCAGATATCACCACAAAAATAAGTCCGGAGCAGTAAAATCAGGCAACCGTGGAGGCCAATCAACGCCACCATTTCTTGAAATAACTTGTTGTGGAAACAGGTCTCGCAGTAATTCCATTGTAATACTGGCAGTATGCGATGTGGCACCGTCTTGTTGATACTACATGTTAATCAAGCCCAAAGCATGCAATTGTGGCGTTAAAAAGTTTTCAATCATAACACGATATCGCTCCCCATTGATAGTTACGATACGCCGCTTTCAGTTTCAAAGAAGTACGTTCCAATAATTCCTCCTGATCAAATTCCACACCAGACTCTCGCTTTTAATGGATGCAAAGATGACTGATGAATAATTTGAGGGTTATCTATTGCCAGAACCGACTATTCTACATATATTTATTCACATATCCATTCAAATGAAAATGTGTCTCGTCACTCATTATAATTTTTTCATGAAAATCGGGGTTGTCATGGACGAGCTGTAACATCCTATTGCCATATGTACAGCGGTATAAATGGTCTTGTGGAAGAATCACTTGTGTCAACTGAATCTTAAATGGAAACAAATGCAAATCCTTGTGAAAATTGTGACCAAAGTTGTTCTTTGAAGACCAAACTCCTGAGCACGGCGTCGAATTGAAGTTGATGAATTGCTTTGAACACTTTCTTGAGCAGCAGTACGTTGTGGTCCATGCTTGGCCCCATCAGCTACAGACCCTCATTCTTCGAAATCATTCACTGCACGATAAATAATGCGTCTTGTTGGCACGTTGTTTCTCCCAAAAATTTCACATAACTTTCTCATCGTCACAGTAATCGATGATTGATTTTGATAAAATGTTTTAACGATTAAAACACGTTGGTTTATCGAATATTTTTCCATAATAAATTTGCCACGTCTCTACTTCACGGTTGCCAAATATAAACTGTCAAGACTAATGTTTACCAAAATGGCGGCAAAACAAAGTAGCACACCTTCCCGACGGACACCCTGTAGTATTCCAATGCCTATTGCCCATATCATATTTTTAAAGGTAGTCACCAATTGAACTCTGTTCGATGGTCTACGAATTTGTTAACTCTTTTATTCAGTTAAGGTAAAAAATTAGTTAATTTATTAATTTAACCACATTCTGGAAGTACCTGAAACAAAAATTGTTTCCTAAATATATGTATAAATATGATATAAATATATAATAGAATATAAAATATATATAATATAAGCTACAAATATAACATACGATATAAATATACACAAATAGAAATAATAAAACACATAAATACAATATCTAAATAAATAAACCTAATTGAATAATACTGGGTAAAATCAATAAATCACATTTTTTTGCCGGCACCCTCCAATTTTCATGATTTTCGCCTGGTGTAATCTAGGGTAGCGCCGTAATACAGGGTGGGCCATAAGGGTGTTGGCGGTTTAAATATTCAATTTCTCGGTAACGCGCGGCGCGGGGTGCGGGGGGATATGTTGTTCGCTGCGCCGCTTCCTGGAAATTTAGTCGCCATGGAGCCATACACGGGAGTGCAGCGTGCATTTTGTGTCCGAGCGTATTACGAAAACAATAAATCAGTGATTACTGCACGACGTTTGTATCGGCATGAACACGGTTTACACGATTTAAGTGAAGTTCCAAGCGCCAATGTGATACAAAAATGGATCAGAATGTTCGAAACAACCGGCTCAACAGTACCAATTACGGTTCGTGGTCGCCCAGTTTCTGCAAGATCAGCCGACATTGTGGAGCGTTTCGTGTTTCAGTTCACTACGGTTAGAGCGAACAATTATTGCAACATGCTAGCAGACTTCTTGCAAGAACTTCAAGGCAATACCTCAAGGATGTGGTTTCAACAGGATGGGGCCACATGTCATGCGGCCAGGGTATCCATAGAGCTGCTGAAAAATGTTTTTCCTGGAAAACTCATTTCGAAAAAGGGGGATATTGAATGGCCCCCACGTAGCCCCGATCTCTCTCCATGCGATTATTTTCTATGGGGCTACCTCAAATCGGTAGTCTACGAGAATAATCCGACCAATTTAGAACAGTTGAAGAGGAACATTATTCAGGAAAGTAACAAAATACCGAGAACAACTTTTCAATGAGTTTTCCAAAGTTTGCGACTTCGGTTCCAAGAGTGTCAAGCAGCCGAGGGAAGCCATTTGGACAACATTATTTTTAAGTTTTAAAAATTCCCATGCTTCTACTTTTTAAAAATACAAATATATTTTTTTTATGTTTCGTAGTTTTTTTTAATTGAATATTTAAACCGCCAACACCCTTATGGCCCACCCTGTATAAATAAGCATCCCCTTGCTCGACATTGTTACGGTTTGTAAAATATTGAGTCTCAAATTTGCCAATACTTTATCCTTTCGAGCCATATATATATCACTTTGGGAGAAAATGTGCCCTGTTAACAAAATATGCCATATTAATAGTAGAAAATATTAAATATTAATATTAATAAATTGGTAAAATAAAAAGGAGTATTATGGTAAGAAGGCGCGGCTGTCATTCAAAACTCGATTGAGACACCTACCATCCTTTGAACGGCGATCACCCCCATGTGTCTGGCGAACGCCACGAATAGTTGGTTAATCGAAAAGTCTAGTAAAACTTCAAGTTCGTAATCGGCGTTAAACTGTAAGTCTCGATAGGTGAGTCCAAAATACAATACGTGTAAGGATGTGTGAATGTGAGAAGTTCTCCCGTATCCTTCATGGAATGCAAGGGGACTTGTTCTTCAATGTCTTTATCTTCACAAGTGTTCGCAATTTGATTTTTGTAGCTTCAAGCAAAAGGCTGAGGGTACATATCATTTGATATGGTAAAAATGAAACAACTCAAAGCAGTCGTTTAAAGCATTAAACCAAATATAATTCACGACTTTTAAGTCTATTGATTGATGTCCGTATGTCTGGCTGGCTGTGGCAAATCTTTATATGTAAAACATTTACTAACTTGAGATAGCTTAATAAATTGCCAGATAATTGGGATTGTGATTATTGTGAATCGGCTACATCGAACCACACCCACCATTAATTAATCTTTGGAAATTCAATTTATTCGTATTACTTTTTTCCTATATTGATTTACAGCGCTTGGCAGAATTTGAAAAATAAGTTGAAGAATTTAATTACTTTTCTTTTTATTGAATGGGATACTAAAACGAGGTGTTAAACGAACAATTATATTGGTTATCCATCTAGTGGCTTTAAAACCGCCAGTCTGGAAAACCTGTCAGCTGTTAAATACCTGTCATCTGAAGTGTTCTTTATTTAGTGGAAAGTTTGGCGTTTACGAATATGGATCGTTTGACAACCGAATAACGCATAAAAATAGTTAGAACTTACTACTAAAGTTGTGATTCAAAAGTGGACTTTCAATCGAACAACATTTTTTTAGCTCATTTCTCACCCGTTGATTACGTCAACAAGCAAAATTGTCACACAAGGCGCTCATAGAATCAAGAAGTGATTGTGATAAATCCATTGCATCCGAAAAAAGTGATAGTTTGGTGCACATTATGCTCTGGAGGTGTCATTGGGCCGTACTTTTTTCGAAAATCACCTCAAAAGGGTTCACTGCTGCAACCAAGTCATAGGCGGTCATTTAAATAAAAGAAATAATAAAGTATTATTTCGATTTCAACATTTCTTATTTTATTGAGTGGTCGCAGATACTGTCGTGAGGATTATCGAAAAAACGAGAGCGTTAGGTTTTTAAACAATTACGTTTTGACTTCCGAATTACTAATCAGAATAGTTGCCAACTTGTTAAGCTAAGTGATATAACTGTTATACACTGTACGAAGTATAACCACTGAACCAAACACATAAAATTCATTTTATTAAATTCATTTATGTACAAGGTCAAATCACAAATTAATTTACTTAAACAATATGTCGATATGAAAGGATATTTAGAAAAGATTATGTAATTAATTCGTCACATCATGTCAAGTGCGCTGAACATACCTATAAGTCCCTTTTGATACTTCCCATACAAATGACCGAGTTAACCTATATTTTCTTCATGTCTTTCATTTTGTTCCAATAAATTCAGTTACCCAGTCTCATAAAAAAACAGGCCGCATTGCCACATCATTTCTGACACTTCTTATATAAATTGTATGATTTTCCGAAGTTCAATCTTTCACCTGTAATGCCCATATTAATAGGGCCCAGTAGCATACATTTTTGTGCATTGTATTGATATATAATTCTTTATAAAACTTGAACAAAATTGGCCAATAACCAAACACATTCTGATAACTTTTATGCAAATGCTTGATTTACCCTGTATATTCTAAGATTTATACCTTTCATTTAATAGCACTAAACTCAGAATAATTTTATAGGCGCCAAGGTATTAATAAACTTAGTTCGGCAAATAAAAATGGTCTGAAATGCCTCGCCCATAGGGCAACGTACACAAAAATTGGCCGATTTATCAAAAAACAGTGTTATCTTCCTAATTTCTAAGGGTAGAACTTTAGAAGTTTATAATGTTGTTTCTTTCTTGTGATGTGTTTTGATGCAAAATATTTTTGATAATAATCTGGGTGTAGTAACTCATTCTGGCGTCCTCGTAAAAAGACGTTGTAAATCCGTTCACCTGACTGAAATTTCTGCACTAGTTTGTTTCAAATTAGGAATATGCTAAATGCAAAAGCATGTTTTAAAGTTATATCTGCTGACGTCTACAACATTTAAGGACATTCATGAGTAAAATTTAAAAGATATTATATTTACACTTTTTGAGATATACAGTTTAAAAATGCAGTTTTTTAATCATATAATTCATATATAATTTAATCATATAATCATATTAATTCATCACCTTATCGCAAGTGTTCTAAGAAGCTGAAAATTTTCTAAACGCTACTAAAACCCTATCAATACGACATTCCTTATATTATGTATTACATATTAAAGATGTGAGATTTTCCCGATTCTGATAATTAATAATTACATAATTAGTACACTTGACTAAACTGGATAAAACATAAAGGGTAGCGGTGATCGGTAAGCGTAACGATTTTTGGTATTAGACCTCAGTACGATCTTAGTCACGAATTTTTGTTTATTTCTTGTTGTTTGACAAGATCTTCGCCTTCATGGAATTTCTATCAAAAACCCTTTCTATAGATAAATATCTCACCCAATTATGTTTTGCTTTCCATGAAGAATTTTCACCAACAAACTTCCGTCCACTGATCTTTTTGATAGACTGGGCAATATTAATTTTTTTACGCCAGGGTGGAGAACTTGTTATTGTTCGCAATATGTCGAGGCTGTTGTTTGTTTACTGCACACAGCCCTCACTATTATTGTCTTTAAGAAATTTTTAATATACATTGCTGGTATTGTTTGTTACGCCTCTTGATGATAGCGGCACTTTGTTTCAAACGTATACGAGTATGTAATGTTTTTTAGGAACATATCGAGTCACCCGTTTATTAATTTACGACCCTGTCATAGATATCAATATTTTTCAAAATGAATGCAGATTCAATGTAATAACATTTTTTACTGCCATACTAAATTGTTATATGTCATGATTCGAGGTGTGACACAGAGTTCGAAACCATGGCAAAACTATTGGCGGCGGCGAACAACGTCAGCGTCACAACGATCGCAACCGCCACCAAGGTGCAATAAAATTTTAATTTTCTCTTGCAAATTATGAAAATCGCTCCATGCGACAGAATTGAGCAATTCGTCATCGAGGCCGTTTGGTGAGTGTAACCAAAAAATGCGCCTACAGATCTTTCTTATGGTTATTTAATATTTTGACAATCCTGACCGATGTTGTTAAAAAAAAGTCATAAGATCCAGTAGAAATACCGCTTTAGACTATGTATGCCTCAATGATTAGTGAAATTTAACAAAGGTATTAGAGTATTGAGATGAGCTTCTGTTAAAAGAGATTGGCAGCGAGTTAAATATTTTGCTTATTTGTTGTGCCGTAGAATTGGTTTGTTGAAAACTAGAATGCTTTATGCGCACTTTTTTCAAAATATGATCTTAAATGCATTTAAAATTGGTCAAATATCAATAAGAAATATTATACAATACATAGAGAATATATTCAAATATTCTTTTTGTATTTTTTGTTTCGAAGAAGGTCAAAGATTCTGAGCAAACATGGACAGCCATCAGCCCAAAATATTCTTCCAAAATGTTGTAGGTAGAACGTTCAAATTTCCAACTTTTGCAGAAACCCAGTTTTCAAACTGTTAAAAATATTTCCTTTTTCTAAAATCCGCATGTCGATTTTTCAAACAATACGAAAACCGTTTGAAAGGATTATATTTGAGCTTTCTTTACGGAACAAAGTCAAAAGAGACAAGAGGACAGATGACATAAGTTTCCAAAACCACCATTATGGATTGCGGTTCACAATATTGTGGATGGGGTATCATTATCGCATAATATGACGTGTCATAGTGTATTGCGATGGTTAGTGCGCGCAACTATTGTTCGCATGATCGCAGGTTTAACCCCGCAAACAGCCACATATGAGTATCGCTATTTGAGCGGCGGTCAACTCGATGTGTCTGATGAACGCTTCGAATAGTAGAGTAACAGCCAAGTCTTGTAAATGCTGCTCCAGCTGTGACGTTCGAAATAGTCGTTAAACTGTTAAACAAGTAAATTAGTTTGCACATATTGACTAATTTATTTTTCCAATAGAAAATTAAATTATATACTTTCACTCGGAGGAATGAGGACATGTACCATTTGACATAGCCAAAAATGTAACACTTAGAAGGAAGAAGAAGCGTTTAAAGTGCCAAGTATCTTTTTATTACTAAATGAGTTTCATGACCTCTTTAGTCGATTGAGTGGTGTTCGGCTGCCTGACTGGCCGGCAAGGTGGCTGGTGGACCCGATATGTGCCGCGAGTCTTTATGTAGCTTTTTAGAACTTGGCTATGTTTAGTATCGTGTTATATTGTAATCGAAGATTGTAAATGACCCGAATCGGACCACCCCTCCTGGTACATCCCATACAAATTCATCGACTTTCTGAAATTGAATTTGCTCCCTGCAGCTTCCCATCTATAAACACAGCAATCAAAATGTTTACACTTTGCAAAATTTCATAATTTCTGGCAAGATTAAAAAAACCAACAGATTAACCCCATCCCTTCTGGCACCTCTCGTACAAATGACCGATTTGACTCCTACATTCTTGAATTCATATCTTCCAAACGGTTTCATTACATTTAGCTGTCTGGTTGTTTTCGAAATTCAATCTATCTACTGTGCAATTAGCCAGCTGTAATAGTCTATGTTTTCATTCACTATATTGTTATACAGTTCTCTAAAACATAGGAGAAAAATCGTCTCATTAACCACGCCCCACACAAATGGCCGATTTAACCTATATATTCTTATCTCCATATCCTAGAATCGATTGTATCAAATTCATCTAAATTTGGTAATCCACGTTCGAAGAACCATTCTGGCACCTTTTTGTTCAACTTATAGAAATTTGATTTCCCACCGGTATTCCTAATTCGTAGCTTCAAGCTATTAAAATTCTCGTCATTTATTTATAATACAGTGTAAAATGTGAAAAATAGTAGCTCTTATTATTTAATTTATATATTCCTAAATTGATATCTTTCATCCGGTTGCACTTAGTCAGTGGAATAGAGCTCAGCATCAGGCATTTAGTACTGCGAATGAAAATAAATTACATTGTCACGTCCCTTAGGATACTGCACATAAAAATTCGCCGACTTACCAAAAATCGGTCCTTCATCTTATCTTAATTCTGAATACTTTTTGCAGCAACACAAAAAGCTGTTGGGAAAAGTTATATGTAAGTCAATGCATCTGCATCAGTGCATCTACATCTATTAAATATCACTCCATATTGCTTTTAGTTAGCAAAAAAATGGTACAAATAATAGAAACATTCAAAAAGACACTGATGAGCCAAAATATCATGCACGTTATATCGATTTATCGTTACATAAGTGGGCGTGCCAAAAGCATTCTCTTCTCATAGAAAATATGTCGACTTTGTCTGGTTTTGCAGTGAAAATTCTTTTATTTTGCGGTATTTTTCAACAATTCCGTCATTTTTTTGAAGTAGCCCGATAAAATTTTTGGGCCTTGATGGCCTCTTTCAATATTTGCACAATACCATCGAACATAGCTTTTAATAAATGAGTAAGCGGTGCAAATTAAAAAAAAAAAAAAAACAAATTAAAAATGATCATTATCCTACAGCTGGGTTCGGATCTTCCATGGGCAGGTTTTCCCTAATGTTCCCATTTCGTCCATTTGTGAACAATACGGTTGCTTAAAAAGTTGTGTTATTTCCAAAAAATATGAAATGCCACTGTTAATTACTTTTAATTCAGAAATAAATGGTGTGCAAGATTTTTCCTACTAGGCCCAATTTGGAACTTGCCCAATTTGGAACTTAATCTACCTGCGAACATAAAGCATTTTTACGCCAATGTTCAGCCTGCCACATCATCGTACTTTCAATTCCACATAGATTTTTACGACAGTCAAGAATATACATATTTTGTAGAGTCTCAGATAAGTATTTCTTGATTGTTTAGTCGTTATTTTATAGCGAATATGAAAACTAACATTTCATTAAGAAAATACGCACTATTAATATGAAAAACATTCTAATTTATTTTGCTATTTTTTAACAAAATATAGACATTGAAAAGAAATTTCGACATTTCTTACGCGTCAGTTTCAAATTAGGTACATGTATACTCACAATATTATTATATCTGAATAATACAATATAAAAACCGAAACGAAACTCAACTATCATATAGGTCCTTTTACATGACTTTCAGTTTTTTTTTCAGCCAACATCTGGCAGGATTATAAAAAAAATTACCCACAAATTTTTCAGGGGATTGATCATACTCACATACATATATATTTTATCATACATATATATTGTTACAACATGTCTTTACCGCCATTAAGTTATATTCGTTAAAAATAGGTCTTTCGGAACTAATCGATCGAATTGATTCAATAGACAAATAAAATTCAATCACAATTTCCTTCGTTTCATCGGTGTTAACTTGAGTTGAAAATGTTTATGGCCGATCAGAGCGAGGCAAACCTTCCACCACATCTCGACCGTTTTAGAATCCACTGTACCACTCATATGCACGTGTTTTTGATAAAGCTGATTCACCACAAGACATCATAGTTCGGCAACTTAGCCATAACAAAAAATTTTTTAAAACCTACATTGTTGGAAAAAGATGTTTACAAGTGGCATAGTTCAAACAAAGTCGAGAACCAGTTCAAAACGAACAGCGATCCGGACGACTACCAACCCACCGATATTTGATACGTAAAAACCATCAATTAACAATTAGGAATTCTGCTGATAACGTTGATACTTCATCGGATAGGGAAACTGTATTTTGGAATATATTTTATGCCACGGACGCATCGAATATCAATTATTACCAAAACTACTAAATTTTTTCGGAAAAGATTGTCACGTTAAAATGCATAAAGAGGTGATTTCGAGTTGAGGTTGTTTTAAGAACTGAACCATGGATCTGCGAAAACTACAACCAGTCGCGTGAATATCGTGCCAAAGATGGAATAAGACCGAAAAGATCACTCCAAAGTCGCTCAAAACTCAAAGTTATGCCGACAGTTTTCTTCGATTATCATGGTATTCTGTGTTATAAGTTTTCCGTCGGCCAAGCAGTCAACCAGAAATATTATTTGAGTGTCATACGTTTGAGTGTCCTTAAAGAGGGACCGATCTCAAACTGCACTGCCGTTTCGTAAGTTTTTCGCCAAAATTTCGGCTAATATCGATCTGTTTGATTTAGCACCGTGTGACTTATAGCTATTTCCAATATTCAAATGACCGCTCTGGGGTACTGTTTTGAGTCGATTGAAGAATCGCAAAATGCTCTGAAGCCCACTTTCAGCGTGTTTTGGGGACTGACTAGCATAAGTGTATTGTGTTCAGAGTTAATACTTTGAAGACAATGAAACGAATTTAAATGAAATACTTTTTCAATTTTTTTTCTTTTTTTTGCTCGCACCGGTATGTTTCAAAATGAAGCTATTTTTATACTCAGTACCATAAAGTGCATGCATAATAATAATTTTTTTTCTTGATACTTATGTGCTTAGCCCGCACAGACAAATTTTCAGATGCATAACGAATTATCGAATAAAATTTACGTGAATTTAAGACCAAAATAAATGACCAAACAACGAAAATTGTGGATAAACGAAGAGTAGACGGCGATCGTAAAATCTGCATAATAAATCAGGTACCGCATACATCACTTTAATAGTTATTTCAGCTTGATAAAGTGCATCCGTGTCCGACAAAAATAGTCACTGAAGTAGTCAATGAATTACAATGAATGCCAATATTTCAAGTCTGCTTTTATTGTAAATTTGCGGGGAGTTGTCAGATAGATAAGAACAAAACACCACATTATGCGTGAACAAAAAACACCGAGGATCCTTTGCAAATTCACTATTCGTATATGACTATTTGGCTTTCGTTTTATCGACAAACCCAACAACTCTACCTCACATATTCTTACGTATATTCATATCCTGCAATGTAGACGTTCATAAGTTTGACTGTTTTATTGCAGAGTAAACGTTGGCGAGCACAATGTGATGAGTCCAAACTTCAACAATTTGGTTCTAAACCGATATTAGAGTTATTAGTGAAACCGTTTTCATACAATTGACATCTTGGAATGGAGGTATAAACATGTTGGAAATAACTGTTTGCTTCTCTCTTAACACAACTTGTTATCAATTCAAATCCAAAATTCACAAACTGTAAGCACTTAGATGGCAACTTGATATAAACACATTATTCGACTGACTGGAGAGAATCCAAAGTGATGCATCTGGGGGATAACACCTCTATGAGAGGTGGTATACTTTAGGAAACTTTATCTATTTGTATTGTCATGGCCTACACTACAGAACAGAGCTGTGCAAAGTTTATCATTTCATTTGTAACGCCTGATAGATTTTAAAGCCTGACGTGGAAAAACAAAAAATTGAAAGCAAAACTGTTTTAGTTAGTAGTTTTGCATAGGCGGAAAATATTCTCAAATTAACAAATTAGGAGACATGAAATGCCAAACATAAGGAAAAAACAAATTTCCTTGAATCTAAATGTATGGAATATGGGAGAACTTACAATATTTAGTGAGATTATCCACATTCAAAAAGGTGTGATACAAACAAATCCATTATTTTTCCAATAGATGACTTGGTAGTCTGCATTTCTCTTTATATATATGCGACCGGTTTACGCTAGATGGCGTCAAAAAACTGCTTCGACAATTTTGTGATTATTTTACTAAGTATTATCCGAGAGCGTGCTACAGATGGGTATCAGCAAATAGAAAATACGCAATATTTTACAGTTTTTCTTTGCACAATAAACCATTTGGAACCACTTGAATTAGGCTGAATATAAAAAGAAGACCGATGTATGGCTGTCACACCAGTTAAAAAGCTTCATGGACCGAATTTCCATCTGCGAATGAATGCTGAATCGCAACAAAATCGATCCAAGTGATGGAAAGTGGATTACCTGCGATAACGTCAAGCGAAAACACTCCTGGTTGCATTGCGGTGAGCCGATGCATACAGTGCCCGAGTCAGAATTAACCGTCATAAAGGAATCATCTACTATCAGCTGCTCTCCTACAGCTAAACTTTTAGTTTGGCCCTGTACTGTCAACAATTGAACCTTCTAAAGGAAGCAATCGGAAGAAACGGCCAATTTTGGACAAAAGGAGAGGAATGATTTTCCATCAGAGCAATGCCAGGCCAGGACATCGCTAGTAACTGGCTAGAAGCCCCAGAAACTAGATTGAGAGGTTCTTATACATTCACCTTATAGTCCGGACCGGGCACCAAGGGATTACCACCCGTGACTGTTTATGGCGAATGATTTTTGTGAAATTCTTATCAATAATGCTGAGATATAAGATGGATATAATTGGAATACCTTCCAAATCTCATTTCTAGTAATATGCATTTTATAAAGTGCTGGCGGGCAAAAATCATCTCTTCACATATGTTTTGATATCAATCAAGAGTTAACGAGTCTGAAGCATACAATTTTTTTAAAATCAAGTTAACTGATTCATTTGAAGCGCTAATATCATCAGCACTGGCCCTAATTATTAATCTATAGGTTTTGGGCACCAAATCTCGGAATTGTTAGGCATTTCATAGGTAGGGGATGTCAGCCGTTCGTGGCGCTCTTAGTTTTCCGACTAAGTCTGTTCATTGAAGGCCTCCTGCAAAATTCTCAACGTTTTCGTAGTAGACATTCCATTAAATAAAATCTAATGAAACGTCATTGCACAATAGTACCACACATTGTAAAAATCGCCGAAATCACATTTTGCATCTTATATATGTATCTATCTATATATATATATATATATATATATATATATATATATATCTATATCTTCTTAATTTAAATAGAAGACTTCTCTTACTTTTTAGTCACAGTAATATCATTTGAAAGGACAAAAAATCCAAAACTCTGAAGGAAGCATTTGAAGTACAAATTATCTTTTGACCAAATATGTTTCATAATTTTTTAATTTCAAGGTGCTAAGTCTGCATGTCTGACTATTTGGTGGATACGATAACTGTCGTAAATACTCGTATTGTGAAACTTCTTAAAATTGGCACATGCAAATCGTAGCCTAGAATTACATACGAGTTGACATAGAAATATTTCACAGTCATATGCAGAATAAGTTCATAATGGGGCAAAAAGGCTGCTTAAAGGAATTATAAAATTTTTTTTTGTCGCCAAGTTGGCACAACTGTCCTCTATACTGACAAGGAGTTTGAGAGCGATCTGTGTTTCCGTTTGTTTACAGTATCGGTTATTGAAAGTTAATCTCAATTGTGTTTTGTGCTTTTATGATAAAACTATCGAATAAAGAATTGGTCCCAAATTGTATACTGGAATTGCAAATATTATGGAAAGTTTACGGTGAATCGACTTCATCGAAATCAAGTACATATGAGCGGTACAGTGCACCTAAAAGGGCTCGAGATTGTTGGAAGAGCTGTCTCGCTCTGGTTGGCCATCACTGAAGTTAACATTGATAAAGTGAAGGTGACCGAAAATAGTAATAAAGAGTTATTAATTTTCCAGTTTCAAAAGTAAAGTTTAATAAAATACACCTAAAGGTAAGATTTCGATGAAATTTTTATTTCATTATAATGCTTGGACATTGCCATTGTACTCGTGTATGAAATGCAATGCCGTTTAAATGACCACTTTTCCACACACTTCGATCGGTATCTCGGCGATAACTAAACGAATATTGGTTTTTAAAGGTTTCAACGATTGGGGATTATCCGCATAAATACGGCGTTTGACGTAGCCCCACAAAAAAAGAACTAACGGCGTCAAAATGCGTGATCTTGTTGGCCAATTGACGTCGCCAAAACATGAAATTATGCTTTCTGGAAACTTCCCATGCTATAAAGCAAAAATCGATCATGTTGTTTGGCTCGTGGCGCCATTATATTGAAACCACATATTATTCAGTTCATAATCTTCAATTGCAGGCCAAGAAAATCGGTTACCATACGGCCATAGTTCTCTGAATTGAAATTCGATTTATGCGCCAGACTTCCACTAACAGAAGCGTTATTTTTGGCAGTACGTACAGTAATGGACAGACCTAACCACATTTGTAACGCTTCCATTCCCTTCAAATTTCTTTACAATCTTGCTAATTTCTGACACAGTAGGATGATTATGACGACCATAATCACCCCGTAATGCACAAAAACTGCCCGCGTTTGAATCACTACTTTTGTAGTTTAAATTATTTGTACGCGTTCCTAGTTTGTTAAACGATCCATATTCGTAAATGGCAAACCTTTAACTAAATAAATAACACTTCAGAAGGCAGATATTTAACAGCTGACAGCCTTACCAGTCCGGCGGTTTTGAAACCACTAACTGGATAATCCTGTATAAGTTTGTAGTAGATAATGAACTTTGTGTATCTTACGAATTAACTTATACCATTTTAGACTACTGTTTTGGTATGAAACGCGTTGTTGCTCGACTAGTTTCAAAAACTCTGCATTTTCTTCAAAAACTTAAGGTCGAGGAAGGCGCGCTAGAACGAGTCAATTCCGAGCGCATGAGATATGGGTTTACAAGTTTGTAGGCAAAACAATCAATATTCTTTGGAATAGCGCCTACAAAGTCGATTAATATTCAAGTTAATGTTTATCATTTTCTTTGATCATCGCGGTGTTGTGCACTTGGAATTCTTGCCAGAAAGTCAGCCGGTAAATGGAGAATGTTATTTGCGCATTATGCGGTGTTTGAGAAAGTAAATTCATCGAAAAAGGACTGTTTTTGCGGAAAGAAAACTCATGGATTACTTTGACGCAGCATCTTGCAAGACCATCATTACGGACGAATTTTTGGGGGAAACTTAAGAAATATCACCGCACAACCACTGCATTCACCTGGTGTGCCGTTTGCAAACCGTAGAACGATAGAAGACACAAAGGGAATTCGCGTCGGGAACTGGTATTAATGATTGGATTATTTGTTAGCATAAGCATTTGAGCATTTCCTGGCACTTTCTTAACAGAATGTATATTGGATAGAACAATTGCAACTCATACATTTTTTAAGAAATTGTTCCAACTGTGGAAGTGGTTATTGAAAGATTTCACATATAAATTATCTGGTGCAATCTTCTCTAGATAAGTCGATTAGAGAAAAACTAGCCCACACAAGAACTGAACCCAATTTGCAACCCAGCTATTGTAAGCATTTTTAGATTTTCTTTAATAATTGTCTCATTAATAGTTAGCCATTAATAGATATCGAGGAGGGTCATTCCAGCTCATAAACTTCTTAGGAACTGCCTTAATTCAGGGCTTGTCTATTCAGAAGTGCTACAAAAAATATCTATTTTCACTAGAAACACAAGCGATATCTGTCACAACCCATAACAGCCTAAGTCTGTTTTTCAATATTTTCAGTACAGGAGTTTAAAGTTTTGAATCTTCACTGAAAATCAGGAGAAGAAGTTTTTTGGAAAACTTTGCTACAAATTCCAAGGAAACAAATTTCTTTACTTAGTTGTTAACAAAAAATAGTTGTTTATTCTCGCAGTCAAAAGATATTATCGAAAAAGACACTTAGGCTCTTATGAATTGTTGAACGAAAGAAAGTCAAAAAGTTCAAGTTGAGTTAGGCTATTATTCCAGATTAAATAAAAAACTTTAAGTGCGCCTAAATTGACTTAAATTATTATTCTATGTCAAAATATTTCAGATTCGATCTCTCATGTTGAGTTAGGTTGTTATTCCTATATAAGAATTCATAAAGTTTAAACTTAAGTTGATTTATTCAATGATGAAAAAATAATGTTTATATTTGTTGTAATCCTAAATTGACTTAGGCAGTTATGCCAAAACAGTCATTTAGAAAAATAACTTAAGCTATTAGGTTTTTTAGGATTAATTGCCTTCCTAGAAGAGATACAAACATGAAAAATTTAGAGCAAATAAATTTAGATACGCTGAATACGATGGTGCAAATAACTCAATTGTGTCCTAACTCGAGTTAGGCTGTTACGGGTTGTGACCACAGATATAACATATGAGGAGTAGGAGTTTTCCTCTTAGGAAGCGATAAGTAAGCACATCGTCCATGATCGCATAGATGGCAAGTGTTACAGTTGGCACAAATTGGTGCAGTAGGATAAGCCTTTATCATACAAGGATTAAATGTCACTTTTGAAAAATTAATCTTTTCCGGATTTTTTACATCCTTTTTTCCAACACAAAAATTGACTGAGAGATTACTACGATTAAATATCTTTTACGTAAAATGCAATCGCCGATCCAGAGATTTTGCTTTAAAGTGGACACATCTGAAAGCAAAAAATTTACGTAGCAATATGAACAACATTTCGCGGCAGATATTCTCACTTATATATTACATTTTTCACTACACTACTTTGGGCTGTATACGAGTAAACTCTTTTTTATGCCACATTTTGTCATGAATGGTCCATAATCTTATTGTGCTGTTATCAAGCTAAGCGTTGACAACTGATAAGGAAAGTTGATGCAATGTTATTAGAATTACAAATATATTTTTATATTCTTGTTAACAATAAATTAGATTCTACATTACGCAATGGGGAATTATGAACAGATTTCAAAGTTGTAAAAATATTATTATCAAAGTGATCCAAAAGATACATAGATTTTGTATCCAAGGTCCAATGTCTGAGCAGTCTTGAAGGTTCATAAAAATGTCAACAAAAATCGTTATCATTTCATATGCCATGGGGAATGTACGAAATGGAGATTATACTGCGCTCAGTGAATAAGTATATTTCATAGATTTGAATACGTGAATAGCATAAGTGACCGTTGACAAAGGTGCCCTAAAATATGCAATGATTTCAATAAAAAAATGTTATTTATATATCGAACCCCGAAATTTCTCACGCAAGGTTAAAAGCAAAGGTTACGGAACAGCTCTCCCTCTATAGCGACTGTGTTGCAATTATGAATAGAGGATTTATAAGGCACAAGACGTCCCAAGAGAACGATTAAATTTGGTAGATCGATTAAGAACAAGTGAAGTTATTTTTGAAAAATTTGTTTATTAATTATTAAAGTACACAATTTGATCATTTATTTCTTAAAAATAATACCATCCAAATGTTAATCCTCACGACATCAATTCGAGGGAACAGTAAAATTTCTTATATCGACCCGGCAGATAGACTCCGTAATGCCTGCCATTTCATGATTAGATTTTCAAATACGCCGGGGAAATCAGTTTACTGGCGTAAACTTCAGCTTTAGGATAACCTCAAAGGCCAATTTATGACGCTTCTACAGGATATCAATATCAAGTTCCATGAACTCGTGACAGAAACGTATTGGATGTGCGTTTCCTTTTCCTGCTGGAACCATGTTTTTTGGTTAAAGCCAGGAAAGTTTTGCAGTTCAAGCAACAAAAAATTGTCTAACATTTCCACATCTCATCATCTTTAAAAACACAAGCACTGAATAAGACTTCACAGACTATATGGTCACTTTAGGTGAATGAAGAGATTTCTGATGGTTGTATTTCAGATTTTTTACACTACAGCACTGGCAGTTCTGCTTATTTATGTGTCCATTCGGATAAAAATGATCTTTTTCCGAAAACAAGATATTGGTAAAGGTTGATAAGCATTTAATTTCATGGTTCATGAAGTCAAGCCTCTGATTGACATCATGGGACCTTAATTCTGGCATCAATTGAATTTTGCTGGGTGCAGTTTAAAGTCTTTGCGCTATGTACAATTGTAATGATGAGCTTTCGAATTGAAGGATTAGGACCGTCATGAGCAGGCTGTTTAACAATATACACATTTTCTACTACTCTGGATGAGCTTCAGCCCGGATTTTGGTTTTTTTTCTTAATTGTTTTACGGGTTTCTTAAGACTTTTTGACTCATTGTTGAATGAAAGCAATCCTTCACTCATCATTTAAGTGACAAAAACATCGAATATTACACAATCTTCTCCGCCACCTGTGGTCCGCTGCCGGGAAACGTTCCATAGCGACTAAGCTCTCAAGAACCAGGCTATCGATTGACATATTCCCGCACCCCTCAGTTTCACGTTCATGCAATAAGCTAAACAAATATAAACTTTCTTTTGAGACAGCCTGCGATTCTGGTACAATATTGTAATAGAAAAGTAACAGAAATAGTTGCTCCGTTGCGCACACTTTGCAACAACTTCATTAGAGGAATTCATGCCTACGAAGACCCTTTATTGAGCATGATTTTGAAGACCATTCCCGTCCCGGATATCATGTGTCTTCTTTACCAAATTACAAAGTGTGACATTGGAGAGTAATCCTTTTCTCTCACATTGGTATTTTGTAATAGTTCTTAATAACCTTTCCCACAATTACTGCGACCCCTTAATGATATGAATTGGTAAAGCGTATTGCTTTCAATTAACGAATAAACGATACAATTATTGAAAAAAATCTGAAAAATTCACATTTTTATAATTTTTTTTTTTTTTTTTTTGGTCAATTGGTTGGTAACTTAACCAGCTATCCTAATAGCTATCCAAGTTTAGACCTGAATATACCGACATGCTTAGATCAATTTTTTAAAACCAATCTGATATGAGACTAATAGCACCTTTACACCATTCCCAATATCAGAGATTGTGTAATTTTCGTACTTTTTCGCAAATATTATCGGAATGCAAAGAAAAAAACATGATCTTAACGCCTTCAGACCACTCTAGTTTTGTCCAGTCTCCCTATTGAATTAGTTGTAAATTAACTTAATAACTCATTCACTGTCATTGGAGATGGTTGTTGATCTTATGCATTCGGAATTACTATCATGTCTCGCATCAAATTGCACTCAATTACCGTGTTCTCGCTTGATGTACTCAGCGAAAGTGCTCGATCTTTATTGAACTGGTGCATGTGGGGTGTAACTTCGGCCGGCTGTGGACGCATTTGAACTTGATACCGTATTTTATCATTTAATTGTTTAAATTATTGTGTCTTTGCAAATTGTTTAGCCTTTCTTGTGGCTTTGTCGATTCTACAAATATAATTATCTTGTATTTCAATTGAACCCAATTGACACCATCGATTCTGATTTCAATGGGGCGTGAATAAGAAATCGTTACATTATCGAACCTCCACTGTGTCTGTGTTTGCAACTGAACGTGGCAGGTATAGGGAATTCATCGTATTATAGCTATTAGATGTTATATTTTGCTACAGCTATTTTTATGCACTTGAACCTCAGCGAAGTGTGAAATTAAACTGCGATTAATTTTCCTAATGTCAACTTTGATGAGTAGGCGCTCCTCACTATTAAACAAAAACACTCATTTAACATTTCTGTGCTTACAAGTAAAAACAACTGAACTCGTGGGAATCAGAAGGCCCCGGAACTGAGTTTCAGCCTGATCATTTGGTGTAGGACCCCTAGTGGGAGCATCACGCAAGTTATGGTTGACACTAAAATCGCTGGTAGAGACTTTGTGCTCGAATGTGGAGTTTCACTGCGACTGGGTACTACAGACCCATAGAGTAGCAGAGTAGAGGATAGGCCTCACCTCCGCCAATGGAGATTATATTCCATACTAGCATAAGCAATTTGGTATCTCCTGGCTGCGAAGAAAGGGTTGGCAATTGCGGTAGTACCAACATTGTCAGCCCCCTTTTCCTAGATAGTCCAAGTTTTACTTGGGAGGCGTTGAAAATCGCATTGTAATATGCACAGTGTGTCGCACACCGTGGGCAAGGCCTTCACGGCGAGACTCACGTAAAACCCTCTTCCTTGTCCGATAGAGTTTGACATTTTTGGTTCAATCAATGCTAAGAAATCAAGTATAAGAAATCACTGCCAAAATTCTTTTACGCATGACATAAATCATTACTTTAAACATTTGAGACAGTCAATTTGTTCGAATGAGTTGAAATCTTTATATACATCCTTGCAGGGTAACATATATAAGGATAAACTACCCTAGAGAAACAAGGTTCTCTCGACTCCGAAAGGTAAAATGTTTGACTAGTAGTCTAAAGCAGATTTTTTCCTATTTGAAGTTAAAGCCTAATATAATTTTGGTTCAAGTCCGTATTATTTACCATCTATTAGCTGTATGAAACTATAATATCACCACTGCGTGCTTTCAGCCGCATTATTAATCTTCTTCTCAATCATTGAAGACGTTTAGTTTGCTGGATTCTACGGAAATTATCTGAGGCGAGCGAGTTCGTTTCTCTAGCAACATACTGCACCTGAATTTTCGCCTGTTCTCCATATTTAAACGACCATCGATACTGTGAAGTACCCGTATAGTGTATTAAATCACATTTAGTCTGCTCACACCGATTGGTTCGGCCGGTAGTGAGGGGATCGGGAAGTCCCGAGACTGGAGTTTCTACATCATTATCTGATGGAGAACATCTAGTGTTGGAATCTAGCGAGTTATAGTTAAAACCGAAATTGTTGGTAGTGTCTTCGTGCACGAATGTACGGCTGCATTGCAACCGGGTGCCACAAGCCAATGGAGCCGCAGGCCTATTGTGGCCTCACCCCCACATGAAGAGTACGTCGAAAAAGTAAGTGTCCAAAAAGTAAGACCGCTTTTTATTTTTTCACCAATCCCTGGTCATAAAACATTTTAAGTCAGCTTTTTTTCAATCCTTGAACTAATCCAAATACTCACCCTCCAATATGGCCTTCAGAGCGCATTGCGATTTTCTTCAATTGAACCAAAATGGTGTTCACGCAACGGTCTTTTGAGACTAGGAAATAGTCCGAAGTACAGTGCTAAATATGATGAATGTGCTATGGAGCGATTTCAGTTGATTTTTTGATGAAAAACTCACGAAGAAGCAATGCAGTGTGAGACGATGCAATATCGCGGCGCAGGAACCAAAAGTTGTCTGTCTGGCGTCTTTTTGCGAATAGCTTCTCGCAAACGATACATGATATTCAAATGATAATCCTTATTGACAGTTTGGCCAGGAGGAAGAAATTCATAATGCACGGTCGTTATAATTGGAGAAAACTGTCAACATAACCTTAATATTGAACGACTTTGGAGCGTCCCTTTCGACGTTGCACCATCTTTGACACGATATTTACTCATTTGTTCGTCGTGCATAAAGAGCTGGTGACCAAAAATCATCTCTTTATAGGTTTTAAAGAGAGGGACTTGTGCGAAATTTTTTTTGTTTGGCACTAAACGACATATGAAGCGTCTAATGCCTAAAATTCATTTCGAAATGGAATTGACAGTTCTGTTTAAAATGTCAGCATCACCAGCAAGGTTTTTAATCGTTAACCGGCAGGGTTTGAGTACCAAATCTAGTATTTGTTGGACGTGAATTCTATAGATAGAGATTGATAGTTGCTCTTCGTCTTCCACTCGTTGTCGTCCTTCTTTGAACTGTTTATGTCATTTGTATCGAAATCACATTTTAATGATATTTATGGTGTGCAATTTGGCACTGACACCATCTCATTGCTATCAGCTGAGGATAAGAAATATTTCTGAGGTTCGAGCGTATCGAATTTTGGTAAAAGTGTTGCACAATTGAATATCTTCTGGCTGGAAAAAGAGCCGGTAGTTGCGGCATTTCGCTATCAAAATTGTCGAATCCTATCCCTTGATACGCCAGGGAACACTGGCAATCGCTTTATTATATGCCCAGAATATCGTTGATAAGGCGTTGGCTCCAAAATCCCCGTGAGCTCCAAATATTCATCAATTCAATCATAGTTTTCGGTCACGAGCTGTAAACTTTGTTTATAGACTATTTCAATTTCGATAACTTGTACGCTAAATTAATTTTTTAATGGAATAAAATGAAATAAAGCATTAGTTCTACAAAAACAGTGCCAACTTGTACGACACCAATCAACTTAACCGGAAGTTGGATCTTAAAAATAATCATAGTTTTCAAAATTAAATTTGTTTCTGATAAAAATGACCGCGCTTACACAATTCTCAGCAATATAATTTCACAAGTATCGAGTCGTGGTCCCAATCACGCACTTATACACATGCAAATTCCCTTTTTTCTTTTTTTTTTTATTGTATTGTTATCGCCATAACAAAAGGAAAAAATAACAAAATGCAATTGTAAAAAAAATAAATAACGAATTAAACGTCATACTTGTACAATAATACGATTACAGACCGTGATTTTGAACGGAACCTATTCTATTAAGCGTCGAACAAAAGCGATATTTAAGACTGACATTTCGAGTGAACCAACAAACAAATGCGATCGTCGACCACACAACACCGGCCGGCTACGACAACGGCCACGACGGCGACGACTACGACGAAGCAACGGCAATTGCGCGATAGCAATTTGTTGTAACAAAAACAAATTTTGTCGGCTATAGTTTTTGTTTTGTTCTGCTACGATAATCCCGTCATACTAAATAATTCTTTCAACTGTCACTACCCCAACAAAATACGGCAACGACGTAATGTAAAGAGGAACGCTGATTAAATTAAACATACCAAGATGCCAACACCCCCTCTCGCTTAAAGGAAACCCTCCCTCATGAGATCTGTAGTGGTCGACAATTTGAATCTAATCAGAGTTTTAAATGTACAGGGGAGATTCTTTGAAACGAATATCAAGTGACACTCAGCGTTGTCGTTTACGTCTTCAGTGACGCTGACTGTCGGACTGCTACCGCTGATAACTGAGTCCAAGTGAGTGACATGAATGCATTTTCGAATAAAATCTCTGGAATGAAAATAATGTAAACAAATTCCAAAATGCTCAAAGCACTTAAAAGCATGCATGCAATGCATCAATTCTCCGTGTTTAAAATTCTTAATACTTACTTGAATTTCATGCGAGACCATTTCGAAAACTGCCATCTGTCACTGTCCCACAATTGTATAGAGGCGCTTTTTTATGTTTCACTAAAGACGACAAAGTCGCATAAATGCTTAGGAAAGTATAAATCTAAATCTGTCGCTTTCTGTTTACGCTCAATTTTATAGTCAAAGAAAAGAGCGGCCGTTATGGATTTTATGATCATTAAACGGGATTTGTAGTTTTTTTAATTACAGATTGTGACATCATAATGTCTATTGCAGCTACACGTCGAGCAGTGCCCTTTGACGCTGTGTATTGTAAATATGGTTTTCAAATAAGTAAGTCAACGTTTAGTTAAGACGAATCATTCTACACCCTAAACCACGAATAAAACAAATTTGATAATGGCATTAAATTATAAATGTATTAAAATATCATATGTGCGGTTCAGGAAAAACATCTCGTTTCGAACATTTTACTATGTCCAAAAAGTAAGACCTGTCTTTAATTTAAATTACGCGAGTCTATCGATTCTCACGCCGAACAAAATTTCATAGTTGCATAGATGAAGAAATCCTCAGTAAATTGTTAACAAATTAAATTCACAAATGATTACTAACAACTATCATAATGCTTACTATCAAGTTTTGTATTGCGAGAAATATAAACAAACTTTGTTGTTGGTTTGAAATTGTTATGATGGAAACACACATCAGATAGTTTCAAACGCGCAACTAATTTCTTTGGAGCTGAGTGAAAACATGGTATAAACATGTTCTATATTTAAATTATTTGTCGAAGGGTGAACCATTAGCGCAGAATGTCAATGCAAATCAGGTCGACTGTGAATAATGAATTTATAGTAAGTTTAATAGCTTAAGCAAATTTCAATTCCAAGAGGAAGAAGAGTCTTGTAGGAAACTTTTTATATAAACAAAAAAGTATTTGAAGACGTCTTTCATATGAAGTTTATATGCGTTTAAAGACATTTTTCATTTGGAAAAATGTTATGGAAGACACATTTCATGAAGAAAAGTGTCATTCAAGATGTCATTCATCAGGAAAAATGTTATAGAAACTACTTTTCGCTTTTCTTAAATAAAAAAGTGCATTGATAGATAGTTTTTGTATGATAATTTATCCTAATACACATTTCTATGTGAAGCACAAAGTATATTCCACGACAATTTTTATTATGAAAGATAGCTTTCATGACACCTTTCCATATGAAGATATCCTTCATGATACTTTTCCATATAAAATATATCTTCCGGTGCACTTTTCCCTACGAAAGATAGCTTCTGCTAACCGTTCCCTTATGAAAGATATCTTTCGCTACACTTTTCTTCTCGAGTAGAATCACGAATGTCACATATATTCATGAAAAGTGTCTTCGGTAACGCTTTTCATACAAGTGTCCTTCATGACATTTTTAGTTGTGAAAGATGCCTGCCATAATACATTTCTACATGAAACTTTGCTATAAATAAGCTTGTTCCACGGTACATTCCTACGAGAAGAGAGTCCTCTATATGAACGTATCTTTCATGACATTTTCCATACGAAGTGATTTCATGACTTTTTTTTAATAAAAATGTTCATATTGAGGTTTCTCTATATAAAAAACGTCTTACAAGGTACTCTTCTACACAATCGCCTTCATAATTCTACGTCTAAATTTTACATACTTTTCTTTCAAATGTCCGAAAATGTGAATAACAAAAGTCTCTCTCTCTCTCTCTCTCCCTCTTTCTCTCTCTCTCTCTCTCTTTTTCAACAACAGAAAAATGTTTCTTATTGAAAAGTTTGCAACAGATCAGTGAATCAGCGGATTTCCTTCCATACACTGCTTTCGGCTTTTATAGTCCATATATTGATGAAATTATATATATTTTTTAACTGCATTTGGAGCCTCATCTACCTATAAAAACATTTGATGATATCTTAATTGGTTTAGAAGTTACCAACGGTTTTATCTCGTTTTTATCTTCCGATACTCCTCTAAATAAGAAAGCGTTTTCCAAGATAATTCCAAAAGTCAATTTGTTAAGGATTTTTTGTAAAAATGTAAAAATGTTTAAAGTGTTTTAGGATAAATTTTTCATATAGAAAAGTATCCTGGAACACATTTTTCATGTGTAAGTCTCTTAAAAAACACAATTTCTACAAAAAGGTTCATAGACAGACATTACTTGGACCACATGTATTAAAAATTATTTATAAAAATGCATTCTTGGATGGCATACAAAAGTATCTTGAACGTATTTTAGTGCATACGTAATTCCTTTCCAAGATTATTGTCTATGCGGAAACTGATTTCAAAAACATTTTGGAGAAAGGCTTTGATACACAATATACAAATACGATATAATTGTAAATTTTATACTTAAATATACCAAACTGCTCTTATGCAAACAAAGTTTTCACTATGACTGAATTAGGACGGCGCCCCAATTTTCATGAAAGCCAAATATAAATTTTAAACAATAATTTGTTATTTTCGTTAATAGTTCTAATATATGATAACAACAGAAAGTGATTGGCTATTAGTTACTGCTAAATGGTTGTTTTACATTAACTGTCATTGACTGTCATTAACTGTCAATATCACTAAAGCTCGTAGTTAAATTGTGCATTTTGTATACAATTAGTTAACACCAACTAATTCGCATCAACTACGCCCTAATTAGAAGTATATCATCTGCAACGTTATCGGAATACGATTACATTTCAATTATACAATGTTTCATTACAAATGTCATTAGTGAGCAGAGCTACGCTCGGTTTCATTAACGCTTGATTTCAGCATTGCTGAGCAATGAAATTTTGATTACGAAATGGAATTTCTGCTGCGTAAAGGTTTAGAATGTTACCGAAGACTTGCGATGAACAGACTTCTTCGGAAAATATGTTTATAAACAGCATAAACAGTTCAAAGAAGAGCTGGAACGAGTTGTAGGCTAAGGATGGCCCGAACAAACGTCGCCCTCTGCCGATCAAAATCGCACTCAACATATTGGGGATTTGGTGCAAAAAAACCGTCGACTAACAATTAGGGACCTTGATGATGATACTGATATTTTAGTGGAAATAGCCTTTAGGCTATTAAAGTAGCCAGCTTTTTGGCGTAATACGATGTCAAACATTGATGCCATTTAGTTTGGTCGAACCTTCGGGGAGTATCTGAGGTGAGTGAGTTTTACTCTTTATATTACTCCCATATATGAAAATATTGTTTTACTATTGAATCTGACTAGCATATCAGATCGATGTGAATCATTAATTGCGCCAACACCAATAAAAGATTTAAAAATGACTGTTGCTACAACCACGTTAACTGACATTCAAATGCTCTCACTTTACGTTATTTCGAAGAAACATAATTGATTTACGTTACGGTTTGTATATGTACATTAAGAGAGAGAGAGAGAAAAAATAATTTTGTATAATAATTTTAGCGAGTGTAGGTGTAAAAATTGGAATTCAGAACAACGCTATTTTTTTAAATCGTCTTTGACTAGTCTTTAATTGTGACTGACTTGACTATTTTCTTAAACAACCCTAGAGGTTATACTAACTAGACTGATTTCGCCAGCTTGTATGGTTCGTAGTGTAAAGGGTAATGTATCGATCCATCGCTAGATAATTAGGCACGCCCTCAGTTTCTTCAAAAATTATGTGATGTTGGGTGTTTAATTCCAGCATCTATGCAATACCACTACATGCTGTTTTAAATTAACGTTAAATGCAAAATTGTTAAAAAATCGCGCAAAATGTTCATATTTCTTGATGCGGGTTCAATTCACGTAAGTATGGTCAAATTATTTTCTTCCAGATCGATTTTGCAATAATTCGAAATTAAATGCATGTGACTACGAGTTTCTTTCACGCGAAATGTCAATTTCCTAACCAAGAGATGCAATCTATCTAAGACCGACGTACGAGTATATTTTTATCGCAATGACGAGGGTACTTATTTTATAGGGTCTCGGATAAATAGTTCTGGTCGTTATAACCAGGATAACAAAAAGCGTGGTGTAGGGTATAATTATGGATAAGAAATATCCATACATAACTGACTACATAACATTAAAAGTTTTTGCATATCTTTATGTCCACTTTTGGCTCCAATATTATGTCATTTGGTAAACATATAAAATTGATCTAAACTCCAAATTATGTTGTCTTCGAGTGTGTATGTTAAAAAAACCTGCGATAATCAAAGTTATACTTTCGCGCCTTCCATCTGGTTCACCCACTTTCATGTTGCCATTTTTTTTAAGATACCAGTATAAAAACGCCAGCCAATGCTTGCAAAAAAATTGAACTGGTTTAATTTTATTAAATTTTTAAACATTTTTTATTTTTTCCCCGAACAGGACTCTTATTCCGGCTGAGGCCAAGTCTGCTGAACTCCTACTCCTAAATTCCAACTCCAATTCCGACACCACATCCCTGGTTTTTAACAGAGGCGGTTATTTAATTCTTATGATGAAATTTAAGGCATCAGAAAAATATGCTGCTGATAATCTCCCCAAACTTTTTCTTAAGCATTAGCCTATTCTCAAACTTTAAGTGGACAAAATTCTCACCTTTCATGGTATGAAGGTTGTGGTTGTGATTGGTAAGCAAAACTGGCGCTGTGGGATGAACCAATATTACGGCGCCCTTTTTATTAAACATTTTAGCACAGTAGACAATAAGATAGGATCCAAAAAGTCCCTGAGAGACTGATATTTGTTGTACTTGTTTGCATTTGAAATAAATCGCAAAAAAATATTAAATCAATTCATATAAAGTGTAATAAAAAGAAATCCATTGCGTTTGCATAGCTTTGAATCTGACATAGCTTTATCTGACATAGTTAGAATAATCCTATTTAGGTCAACTATGATGAACCGGTTTGTTCGTTAATTTGTTGCCATTTTGAATGTTTTCATTATGCCTTTTTTATAGAAACTCTCCTCTTATTGGCAAAAAGCTGGTACAGTCGACTTTCACAAGCTTCTTTTGAGTCGAAATTTTTAAAAGCAAAACCATTCGCCATAGACAGGAAAAGGTAGTAATCACTTTGTGCCAAGTCCGGACTATAAAGTACATAAGAACTTCTCAATAAATCTCACTACCGATCGTGACGGAACAAAATTCCTCCATTATTGGTCAAATCTAACTTCTTCTGGGCAATTGCTTCCTTCAAACCGTCCAATTGTTTGCAATACGGGTCCGAATTAAGAGTTCCACCGCAGGGAGATAATTTACTGCCAATATCATTAAATACACAACAAATCCTTCCCCATCGTTAATTCTCGTTTGGGTATAGTTTGCGGCTCACCTTGGCGTTATCGTAAGTGATCCACTTTCCACAATACCTTCAGCAAATGGTCAACTTTCTTGTGATTAAGCAGCAATGATGGAAATTCGATCCATGATCATTTTTTCGTTAATTCATACAGCGAGATTCTTTTCTTTGTATCCAGCCATATTCAAGTAGTTCCAAACTGTAATTGTGCAATATTAAGTTCCAAAGCGATCGGAACAGTATATAGGAGACGGTCAGATTTGACGATTTCCATTATTCTATCTACATTTTCGGCAATTGTCCTCCGAGAGCGTTGTGTATTTTCGACTTTGAAATCACCGGAACGGAATCAACTAAACCAAAAATGCGCATAAGTGGTTGTTGTAGAATTAGGACCATAAACACTATTCGGATAAACACTATTCGGATTTTTAGCCTTCTAGATTGTGTTTTCGCATTTATTTTCTCTTTGAAATCCGCTCATCTTTGACGCATGCTCTAACAGTACAAAGTCAAGGGATCACAAAAGTGTCTGAATAGTATTTGACCACGACATCTTAGTTTTTTTTTTTCAACTCCATCTATCGTAATCGGATCACACTTATGCAATACGAAATACAGATTACTAAAAGCATCTACTGGAATGGATTTCTTTTTACTATACTTGCTTTTATGCACTATATAATGCATTGGTAGAAATACAACTCCGATCGTAGAGTGATAAAATATATGATAGGAGTTCTTTTCTGAAACGCCCACTTATCCTTCAGTGGGCGCAATGTCCTCTACACTGTACTAGGGAAAAGGGTTTCCCACACGGAAACTGAACGCAGAGTAGTAAAGGATATTTTTAGCGTTTTTTAACAATTGCATCATTTATTTAGTAATTAAAAACCGCATGTGAGTGTAGTTGATGGATACGGGAAAGAGTTAGGCCAACTCACAAACTTATTAAAAGACCGCATCTTAAATGGGGTTGTTGAAAAATACTAAAAAAATACGTATTTCACTGGAAAAATTACAGTCATATCCACCTTTCTGGCGAAACGTATGTTCGTTTGTGACGTTATGTCTCGCTTGTTGCAAAAGGGACGAATTATCTATACGAAGGGCAAACCCAACTTTCCATAAATTATAACATTTTCAAATTTTTATCAATTTTTTCTATCATTTATTCGTTAATTAAACGCAATACAATAGGAGCATATGGTAGATGAGAAAAGAAACAACTCCGTTTTATACATGTTTGTAAGGGGATGTTATAGTTGCTAGTGGTGGATATTAAACAATTAAAAAAAAAAAAAATTCTAGTCGAAAAATAAGATGTGTCTACGAGTATACCTTATACAGAATGACACACGAATCATGCCACTGTCAATTGCCATCGGACGCCGTTATTTAAAGTTGTTGAAGAAGTTTTTTTTTTGTCCGGAACTGCGCCGAAGATGTATCTGTTTCAACAGGATTTGGTTTCAGCAAGATGGAGCAATTGCACACATAATCAGGCTGCAATGTCACATGACCTGACTGCACTAGACTTTTTTATGGGTTTATTTATATCAAGCAAAAGGTGTACAAAATGAAATCAAGGAATTTGACTGAATTGAAACAGTCCATTAAAACAATAATTGAGGCGATCCCGGAATGAATAATTTTGTAATCAGGTGTCGCATATGAGCAAATGAGCATGGAGGTCATTTACGGCCTATCAGCTGTAAAACCAATTAGTTATTATATATAAAATAAAATTGCATTTTCTATGCAACAAATAAAAAATAAATGAATTACATTGATTAAAAAAAGGAATTTGAATTTCTTATTGTAGTTTAATTGGTGTGCGACCCTGTAGTATGTATACGAGTATATGGGAAGAAGGTATTTTTGGCAAGTCCTCTCCTCAGACGTTCATGCTGCCATGGAGGGTAATTCATGGATGTCCAACTATACACCTGTCCACTTGCCTATTCTTAGACCTAAGTGTGCAAAAATTTTGAGGTGTGTCAAGCATGACTGAATTAAGTATGGCTGAATGAATAGTATGAACCCTAGAATATATGGATTAAATTCAGACATTTGTACTGGATGCACCGAAAGAGCCGTGATTAATCGGTCGTCAATCAAACAAACTTTTACTGCAGCCTGCCAATCAAAAGTAATGGAGCAAAGTTGGAATTTCATTAGATAGGAAGATAGCGAAAGAGCCAGACCTTTGTTGTTTTGTCGTTTCCGTCATCAGGCTTATATCAGGCTTTACCATTGTTTACAATAGATATTGTGTCTATCTATCTATTCAGTCGACCACACAAACAAATTCAATTTATTCAAGAAGTCATGAAGCGAGCAGCATGTTCACTCAAAAGGTTATTGGTGCTCCATATGCTTCCTTGCTGCGCATTTAATTTTTTGCCTTATCAAATGACATATACGAGTATGAACCTTCATTTCTTTGGAGGAAGACATTCAAATATTCTGGGATTTCGGCTGGTAAAAGCTTAAACAGGGGGAAAAATGTGGTTGTTTCTGAAACTATGTAATAAATGTTGTTATGCATGCTGGAACCAGGATCATTGGCGACATAACTTTCATATTCTATGATGACTTATTGTAAGGAAAGATTTGTGTCTGGTCCATTCAATTGTGATTCATATAATAATTCCGTATACACATACATACATACAATATACCTATATATGTACCTAAGCATACATTTATAGATTGAAAAACTAGTCCAACCATCGTGTATTTCATTTTATTTAATTTGACTTTTGTACATTTCTCATTGTGCAGCCTCAGAAAACAACATACTTTCATTATTCTTGACGCCTTTTGCCAATTTTGTGATGAAACTTTATGCCAAAACGAAATAAAAAACATTGACAATGAAAATGCTATGATGTCATCGTTGATACCAAATCCCGTGGCGCCACAAAAATTGGCAAAGATATATAGATTACTGTAAGCACTGATGTGGCAGCTGTGAATGATTCAGGTAATTCGTTATTTTATGCGGCACTCGTGGTGCAATCAAAATCTTTGGACTGGGCATTTGACACAAGTGCCGATATTTGAAAGGCACAAAATCATATGGATAATAAAATTAAAATTCAAAAAAACAAAAGATTATGTTTAGAGTGACAGTTAAGACAGTGACAGTTAAGCCTTCCTCGTGGAAGGCGACAAACGATATCTTTCTGCTTTTGCAAATTCTTTATGTCCGTTTTGAAAGCAAAGGCAACAGTTCCAGGGTCAAAATATGTACCATAACTGTTCTTTTTTTCTGCTTATTTTGATCATTTCAAACCTCTGTCTCGAATTCTTAAGTGTTACTTTTTTATTTTTTTTTTTTCACTTTTTTAAGGAAAATCTTCAGCTGCCGAATGTACGTGTTTTTGAAAAAGGTTATTCACCATAAGCCTTCTGTAACATTTGGAGCGATTCGGCCCACGAAATTCCTTTTGCGACACAAGACGAATTCTATGGTCGATATCGTAAAAGTTACAGAAGGAAGTTGAAATAAACTGACAAAATCGTGCATTACAAATAAAACTAATAGACAGATCACACTCAAACCGCAACAAGTCAGTATAGAAAGCAGTTGTGTCCCCTTAGCGATGCAAGAAATCCTGGCAATCTGTTAAAACGAAATTTTTTAAATGATCAATTCCCTGTGTGTTTTTTAACAGAAGGTATTTATTTTATGGAATTTCAAATGAGTACTTCAAGTTGTTATAAAAAGGAAGACAAAATTAGTCTATCACGCATCCTAGAAACTAAAATTGCGACTTTTAGAAATTGTTCTCAGACATAACTATAGAATATGTTCAAATTACTATCAAACGACTATACTCTCGCATGTGATAGATTAGAGACAAATTTTTGCTTTGTGCTTAATGGATAGAAGTGTTAACGATGGGCTTAAGGAAATGGTTTTTTGAAACTATTCTGAAAGATGTGTACGAGTATGATGATGTGAAAGAACCATTGATGTACTATGTCCTGATACAAGTTTGATTGATGCTTCGCTATGTCTCCAAAAATGTTAACTGAAAATTTAACACAAAATTCGAATTTGCTGCTTTTTGAAATTGTTCTGAAAAAGAAGTATGATATTTTTTGGAAGTGTTATCGATTGGGCGTGTTCTGATCAAAAACTTGGAGAACTTGGAGAAATCATATGTTCGTGCATACTAAACAAAAAAGTCAAATAGTTGTATTAATAGACCATCAGAAAAAAGCTACCTTAACTTTCCAGTAAAGGAGAAATCAAAACGTGTGAAAAATGCTCTTTGGATGTCTCTCATGTTACATTCAAGATACTACAGATTGGGAAATTTGATGATAGAAATTGCCGACTCACTATCAGAAGAATGTTTTGGGGATTTTTGCCCAACGTTATTATTTGTTTATTTATTTACCTGTCCACAATTATTAAATCGTTGTCCATCCATTAAAGTGTGACCATTTTTTGTCCTAGGTCTACACTATCAAGAGGCAATTCACAACTATTTAAGGGCCAAGCAGTTGAGTGACTTTTGTTAGGAATTAGAAATATCGCCATCGCCATACAGACATCCTGGCAAATTTAGGTGAAACAATCAACCCACTTCATTTCAAATCAATACACTTGAAATGAGATAGTGTAAACTACTTTTGAACAATTGCATATTAGAAAATACAAACTTTGGTGTTTCCCAAATGTCTGGCACTCAAAGATAAGCGGCCGCCGGAGTACTCCATTTTACAACGTACCATTTTACAACGTATTCAGTTACATAACGGTGACCAACTGACTGAGACCTTTTAAATGGAAGTACTGAATTACATAACGGTGATCAGTTTTTTCCATGTTAACAATTGCACTGAGTTTGTTTACATTTGTTGGCTCAAATAAAAATACTAAACAACATGGTGCCTTAAAACTTAAAACGTATGTTTTATAAGTTTGCCAGTTTCTACCAAAAGATTTTCTTTAAACTACTGCCACAATATAAACGGCAGGTCGGTTAATTTTGGGACCGCCCTCGAAAACCAAGGGTTGGTATGCCGCATAAACTTGCCGATTTTTAGTTGTTTTGCATATATGATTTGAAGCTTATAATAAATGAAATTCCGTTATTACGTTATTTACATTATACATATTCCGAATCTGCGGAGTGATTGTTCCCCCTATCTGAGCTTAATTTTTTCTATAACTAATAATAATTGTAATAATAATAATAATAGCTTATACTATATAGTTTAGACTCAAAAAATTACCAAACACATGAAAAAAAAACCAATACAATTTTTGCAAACTAATTCTAGAACATACTCATATGTATAGTTCACAATAATATTTTCAGAAGGTTTCAGAAGGATTTTCAGAAAATTATTCATTATTTCGTTGGATTGATTCAGTCAAATTCCTTTTGATTTGTACATCTTTTGCTTGACAATGACAAAACCCATAGGAAAAGCCTGATACAGTTAGGTCAGATGACCTTGGGGCCAGCGGAAAGCGGAGTTTCTGGACATTAATTTGTTTGGTAATTTTCGTTGAAGGTCCGCGATAACTGGTCTGGCTATGTGTGCAGTTCTTCTATCTTGCTGAAACCAATTGCTGTTGAAACAGATATGTCTTCGGCGCAGTTCTGAGTAAAAAAAACTTCTTCAGCATCTTTAAATAACGGTCCCCATTAACATTGATATGGTGTTTGTAGCACGATCCATGCGCCACCCTGTACCTTCGCCCGAAGGACTGAAGTTGTATATCATGTGATTCGCAAAAATATAACAACCAGAAGGAATCGTTTAAAGTACTAAATATTTTTAAGTCGATTGGGCGGCGTCCGTATGTCTGATTGATAGTCTAGTAGACACAATAACTGTCGCCAATTCCTATGAAGTTTCAAGACTTGGTATTTCATAAACTGATAGCATTGCCCTACTTTTTTTTGGCACCTTCCATACCATGACAGATTTAAAGTACATACAACAACCACAAATTGTTTCCTCTTTGCACAAAATAAACTTAAATTTGGCACAGATTAGCCGTTTGCTGAAGACTGAAAATGCTCGGTTTTGTCACGTCTTTTCTAGTATCTCCTTCAAAAATTTGTCGATTTTCCAATATATAATCTTTCCTGCGTCTTTTTTTAATTTGTGGGATGCAGTTTTCTATCTAACCACGCCCCTTCTGGAACCTTTCAGACGAATGACCAATTTAGCCCACATATTTTTAGCTACATATCTTCTAAGAAGTTGGCTGAATTCAATCAAATTTGGCGCACTTTATACGCTTGGTAAAATTAGTTCTGTTCCTGCTACAGACCCACAGAGTAGTAGAGGTGGTAAGATAGGCCTCACCTCCGCCAATGGGAATTATGTTCCATACTAGCATAATCAATTTGGTTTCTCCTGGCTGCGAAGAAAGGGTTGACAATTGCGGATAGATAGTCCAAGTTTACTTGGCTATCCCAGCGGAGCGTTGGCAATCGCTTTAGAATATACCCAGTGTGTCGCACACCGTGGGTAAGACCTTCACGAGACTCACGTAAAACCCTCGTGGACTTCTATAATCCTCAATTCGAAGACTGTAGTTACTTAAATTTTGTTTAATAGTATTGCTTTATGAGACTAACTAAAATTTCCATATGTCTCCGATACCAATTACGTAATTTATATCATATCTTCTCAGGTTCATATTTTCCTTTAATTACATTAAATTCAATATGAACAAGCACGCAGTAGGCACTCAGTAAACTTAATCCTGAGAATAAAAATGGTTCACATTTTTGCGATGGTGCCTCTGTAACATCTGATAACTTTCTTTTTCTTATTGTGTGCTAACTGATGAGAACATAGCGTTGTACAAAACACTTTTTGACTGGCTGTTCATTTTTGCAGCAACGCAAATGGACTTTGTGTGAAGGTCAATTCACCTGACTGAAATTTCTTTACTGGTTTCGTCTATAATTTAGAACTGTATGCCCGATTTATCCTAAAATTTGTCAAATGTAATTTGTCAATATAAAGGGTAACAGTGGGACAGCCTATTTTGCACCTTATGCTACACCCTAAACACATATATTTCTACGCATGGTGTGCATTTTATTTCGTTTGCGGTTTTGGTGCAAAGTTCAATTAAAGGCGGCTGCTTTTAAGCTGTGGTAGAGGTAACTTAGCGGGATAAAAAATAATTTTTTAATGGCTGTTAAACGAGTTATTTTGCTTTCAAATTTTGAAAACACATAAATACAACGTCACTAATAATTATTGCAAAAATAGTAACAATAACCGCAAATCATAGAATGGAAAAATTAAATAATGTTCTATATTCAGATGGACGACACGTCTTTATGTTTTTTTTATTGAAAATCAATTCATTAGTTGTACTATTCTTGAATTTTCATATTCAAGAAACCATTCCTAATATGTAAATAATAACTTGTAAAAGTTTCATTGCTTTCAAATGAAAGCGATTTCGATATTTACAAGTCTTCTGATCTCTTTAATATCGTCATAAATTCCCACAATTTTCAGTTTTCAAAATTATTATTAACAAATTAGACTGCTGTGTTAAAACTCCTATTATTTTTATCTCTATCCTCTAAAACATATTCCAGACCAACAGTAATTTTCAACAATTTTTTGCAGGTGAAATTGTGATGCGTTTGCGAATGTTCCATGTTGGTTTCCAACAATACAATTTGTAGATTTTTTGATACTTCCATCTTGGCCAACTTTTCAAACTATTGTTTCATTAGGGTAATTTGTTCAGTATATTGTAATTCATCCCATGTTGTTTAATTAAGATCTTTTGTTAAAGCATCAATGCTTTTTGACATTGATGACCCAGGTATTAGTTTTAATTATTTTTAGTGTGATATATAGAGTTTTAAATAGTTTTCCACAAAACTAATTTATGAAGTCGATTCTTTATTCATATACACAATTTATGAAAGCATGATCACAGTCAAACTTCTGAGTTCATTCATTCACGACAAGGTTTCATTCCAATTTTAGAGCATGAATCTGTTTCAGATGTTATTTTCCAGCAGATCAAAATCCGCATGAACTTTTCACGCACGAATTGTGGTTAGCCGGATGGACAAACAGAGTTTTCTGAATGGCTATCACGTTTTTCAGACTTGCATCTCATTATGAATATGTACCATATAGATTTTATGCCAGCAGATGCGACTTTGGGTTCATGGAAAAGTTTTTCTATTTCAATTCAATTTATTTATTCGTTAACACAACAATTAATTTCCTTGTTATTTTATATTACAAAGAGTTTAGTTTTATATCAATCTTTGCCACTTAGATATTAATAAAATATATAAAATGTATGTGCTGTGGCTTAGTTCGAAAGAAAATTCGCAAAAAATCTTTCCGAGTTGTGTGACTAGAATACATAGTGGGAGATATACAGGGTTGCCCATATACGACGGACTCATGTTTTTTAAAAAAAAATCAAAGAAAAAAATAAAAATTTGGCGGTTGGCAATCTTATTCATTTAATTTGTTCCAAGTAGATTTGTTTACATCAATTTTTGAATATGATATCTCTCAAATGGCCGCCTCTGGCGTTGATGGCGTATTGTGCCCTTTTTGCAGCATTTTCCATCGTTTTCGCCAACATTTCGGCCGGAATAGCGGCTATTTCTTCACGAATGTTGTCCTTGAGCTCTTCTACGGTCCTTGGCTTGTTAACGTAAACCTTTGACTTCAAATGTCCCCACAAGAAGAAGTCAGCGGGCGTCAAATCGGGCGAACGCGGTGGCCAGTCCAAATCTCCACTTTTCGACATCAAACGGCCCGGAAACAAATTCTTCAGAAAATCGATTGTTATGCGACTTGTGTGCGGTGGAGCGCCGTCTTGTTGAAACCAGAACTGCCTCATATGCTTTCGACGAATAATTGGCATCACAAAATTGGTCATCATGTCGCGATAACGCTCCTGGTTGATGGTAACAGCATGGCCATTTTCGTTTTGGAAGAAAAACGGCCCAATGAATGAAGAGGCAATTCTTGAATCTCCTGAGGATTTTCAGTGGCGTAAATACGGCAATTTTGCTTATTTACGGTCCCATTCAATGTGAAATGGGCTTCATCGGACATGATAGTTTTGTTCCAAAATTGCTCGTCATCATCGGCCATTTCGATGACTCGTTGGGCCCATTCCAATCGACGAGGCTTGTCCGCAGGCAACAATCTTTGCGTCAATTGAATTTTGTACGGGAACAAATGCAAATCAACGCGAATAATCCGTTGTAAAGTGGACCGAGCCATGCCCAACTGCTGAGAACGGCGTTTTTGGGATGTTCTTGGGGACCTCTCAACACTGGCTCGTACGGCAGAGATATTCTCGGCCGATCGCCTTGGTCGACTTTTATTTGGCCTCTCCGGATTAGAAAGAGCCTCACCAGTCGAAAATTTTTCGTATAAACGCTTAATGGTGTTCTTAGAAGGCGCACTTCTCACATTTTTTAATATTTTAAAAGCACGTTGAGTTTTCACAATTGACTTCTTCTGTTGAATGTAAATTTCAACTATTTCAGAGCGCTCGCGTGGCGTGTATTGTTCCATGGTAAAAATCTGCTTGGACTGACGCTTCAAACGCAGTATGTCATTAAGCGATCTGACATCTCTGTCAAAAGTTATGGCGTTGCCAGATGGGTCCGTCGAATATGGGCAACCCTGTAGAACTTGCATCTCCCTCACCTCAGATACTCTCCGTAGATTGGAGCAAACCAAATGTCTCCAAAGTTTGATATAACGATCTATATTACGCCTCAAAGCAAGTTGTGGTATTATTATAAAGGCTTTTACCACTGATTGTATATAGGCAACAAATGGCAAATTAATAAAAGTGAAATTTACTCTAGAGAAACGGAGCCGCTCACCTAAGATACTCTCCGTAAGTTCGAGCGACGTAAAAGTCTTCAATACTTGATGTAATGAGTTACATTACGCCTGAAAGCATGCTATGGTGCAACTATAGAGGCTTATGCCATCGGATTTACACTCGTATACCTAAAAAATAAATGGTGAAATGGTTCGGTGACCTCAAACCTTAGAGTAGAGTCTACTCTAGAGAAACGAACTCGCTTACCTAAGATACTTTCCGTAGGCTCAAGCAAATAATATGTAATGAGTTATATTATCAGTTATATTATGCCTGAAAGCATGTTGTGGTACTATTATAGAGGCTAATGCCGCTGGTTTTATATGACTGATATACGGTACGTAGCAAGGACTTGAACCAAACTGCTATCAAACATGATAAATGTTCGAGCATTTTATATTTTGGAGCCCAGGGAATGTTAGTCTCTCAACGTAATTTAACTTATACGCCTCAAATTCTATGAAACAAAAAAAAAAATAATCCGCTTGAGTCTACTAGACGCACATTTTATCTTTTGGAGTCAAGAGCAAGTTGAAACCTCTATATTATTCATCTCTATGCCAGAATACCATATTTGAAAATATATCTAAACTAATACTAATTGATTGCTATTTCGCTAACACTCTTAAGTGGTCAAAATCGTATATTTGGCATATAGTGAGAAAAATTAAAATAAGCCTAAGTAATCTATCATTAACTAATTCCTCTCTTACCATCTGGTGCAAGTACCCTGTGGAATACAGCTTCGTAATTTTTAAAATCATCATTAATATGTTATTCTGAGCTATTTGAAGTTTCTGGACATGCGTGGGCGCCACATTACTCCACGAAGAAGATCCATAGAAAAGGAAAGCTTAAAAACGGCCTTGAAAATTAACATTTTGATTTTTATATTTAGTATAGAATTTGTCTTGATTAGTTTGAACAAAATGCGATTTAAATGATTTACTTTTTCTGTGGAAAATGGTACGCGATCATTAAAAGTTAGCCTGGGATCCAAAACAACACCCAGATGCTCGTATTTAACTTTCTGCTATCATGGAATTTTTACTTTTTTATTTTATTGAACCCCGAAACCGCTTTGGGGGACGATTACTGATTTTCACTTCCTGGTAGAATAACTTCATATTGCGTTAAGAAAAATGTTCCATTTCTTGAAATACGGGAGAACAAATTCGGATTTATCTTGTAATCTCGCTAATATGTCTTTTGCCAGAATTCCAGGACAGATGATGGCAGTGTCGTCTGCAAATATTGATTTTTTTAATTTAATCAGTTAATTCAAACACATGCATTAGTAACTCCCACTAAGACTCAGGGTTTGCCTGGAGGAGGTAAGACCTATAAAATCACCAATTTATTAACAAAAATTCTTAAAATTCATCAGTGTTTGGAAACAAATTCAAATTTTGTCTTATTAAACACTTAAAAGATAATTTTTAAAAACTTTTTTCTCCTGTATTAGGTTGTTGGAGATCATATTGAGGATGGTTATTGCGATATTGTGTTCTTCCAATAGATGTTTGAGTAGAATTCTATTTTGTAGGTTTCATTAGCTCTCCTTCGAATGTCGTGTTGATGATCCACCCTTCTCAAGTATTGTCTTTTATCTTGAAATTCGCTGGCAACGGTTGAGGAATCAGTGGTAACGAATAAAGTTATTGATGCAGTTGCTGATTTGTCTGTTATTTGCGTAAAATTGGTTGTTGTTGTTATTAGAACCTTCGGCAGCCGGAGCTATTTCTGAAGGCGATAATCATTTGATTTGCATAAATTGTATACAAAATAGGTTCAAGTTTGGAACTCTTTGGGACACAAATTTTTGGCGGTATCTCTTCAGTAGTGCCGTTTCGTACGAGTATTTTTACCCTTAAATTTCAATACTGCAGATAGTTTTCAGACAGATTAAGCTGTGCTCTCTAACTTAAGTTCTTTGAAGGACTTCGTTTAAGTTTTAATGCATCGATAAATCAAGAAATTATTTGTATCACTGGAGAAGTTAAATATCGCTCTTAAATATCTGTCAGACTATTGAAGTTTTTTAGCAGTTTTAATTATTAGGTTGGCAATTTCTGTGTTGGAATTTCTGAATTTTTTTTTTTTTTTTTTGTCTTTTGGTCTAATGCTGTTCATTCTGTTATCTTTCTTTGTACTATTAGCCAAAAATATTGATATGCAGATAGAATTCGGCACCCTAGTATTAATAATCTTATTTATCAGTTGTGCAGTGTTAGTTGTCCGTTTTCGTTAAATTTTCTGGCATAGTTTTCGTTCGCATTTGGTATATCTTAATTTTTCAAATTTCGTGCAATTACACCATTTACAGCATTTGAACACTTTTCTACCAATTCATTCATTAATTGCCACGATTCTCTTATGCTATTTCTGATCTCTATAATTTTTTGACAATTGAAACTATTTTTAGCTTAACACAATAGTTTATTTAAACAATAATTAAATTGTTTATATTCGAATTCATACACTTTGTTAACTCTATTCTTCTTCATTCCGCTGTGTATTCTATCAAGCGAATTACACTGCTCTATTAATTGATCACTCAACCATGGGTGGCCTTTTTTTCAAATTATCTGCTTTTATTGTTTTGGAAATGACATATACAGGGTGTCCGTCGGGAAGGTATACTACTTTTTTTTCATTATTTTTGATAAAATGAAAGAGAATGGATCTTATATTTATAAATGTTCTATTTAATGTCGGTAATTATGTATGGAATACAATATCAGATAAATGTCCGTCTCTACGCCATTAGATGTCCGTCACATTTTTCATTACATTCTCACACATTTCACGCGGTAATTCATTAATTTCATCATGAATATTTTATTTGAGTTGCTCAAGCGTTTCTGGTTTGTTTGCATAAATCTTCCTTTTCAGATATCCCCACAAAAAGATGTTCGGAACAGTCAAATCAAGCGACCGTGGAGGCCAATCAATATTACCATTTCTTGAAATAACTTGTTGTGAAAACAGGTCTCGCAGTAATTCCATTGTAATCTTGGCTATATGCGATGTGGCACAGTCTTGTTGATACCGCATGTGAATCAAGCCCAAAGCATGCAGTTTTGGCGTTAACAAGTTTTCACGATATCGCTCCCCATTGGCAGTTACCGTTACGCCATTTTCTAGTTTCAAAAAAGAAGAAGGGTTTATTGATTCCTCCTGATCAAGTTGAACACCAGACTGCCACTTTTAATGGATGCAAAGGTGACTGATGAATAATTTGAGGGTTTTCCATTGCCCAGAACCGACTATTCTGTTTATTCACATATCCATTCAGATGAAAATGTGCCCCGTCACTCATTATGATTTTTTCACGAAAATCGGGGTTGGGTTGGCTGTCATCAGCTATAACACCCTATTGGCATATGTACGGCGGCGTAAATGGTCTTGTGGAAGAAACACTTGTGTCAACTGAATCCTAAATGGAAACAAACGCAAATCCTTGTGCAAAATTGTGGCCAAAGTTGTTCCTTGACGAGGTTGATGGATTGTTTTTGAACAGTAGATTTTGCAGTACATTGTGGTCCATGCTTGGCCCTATCAGCTACAGACCCTCTTTCTTTGTCTCTCATTCACTAAACGATAAATAGTGCGTCTTGTTGGCACGTTGTTTCATCCAAAAATTTCACGTAACTTTCTCATCGCCACAGTAATCAATGATTGATTTTGATAAAATGTTTTAACGATTAAAACACGTTGGTTTATCGAATATCTTTCCATAAGAAATTTGCCACGTCTCTACTTCACGACTGCCAAATATGAACTGTCAGGACTAATGTTTACCAAAATGGCGGCAAAACAAAGTAGTGTACCTTCCCGGCGGACACTCTGTAGTTTATTACATTTAACAACAATTTCATAAAATAAGTTATTGTCATTATTATTTCTATGAATCACTTCATGCTATACAACCATTCAAAAGGGAGAAGTCAGATGTGAAGATGTTAGACAGAATTGGAAGTAAACTTAACTCTTGTGGATATCCGGCAGTTATTGATCTGGAAGTCGACTTATTTCCGCACGAATAAACTTTAATCAAAAAATCTGTGAATAATGATTTAATAATATTTATAATATTTATTGAACATTCTGAAAATTAAGGCGTTATGTGATATGGAGTCGGATGCCGCCTTTACGTCAAGGAGCACCATTTCAGCAGATTTTACATTTTAAAGCGTATTTTGAATCACATTTCTGATAATACTTTTCCCCAAAATTTTTGCAAAAATATGCCATTTTTCACAAATTTTGAACTGAAATTTTTGTCATTTTTTACTTGCCGAAGTTACCGTAGTGATTTATTTTAGAGTTTACCTTTGCTTTATAATTGGCCAAAATGTGAAAAAGTCAGAGGAAAAAATGTGAAATAATGTATTCTAAGTCGCATATCTTCCAAGTTATAAGAGATTATAGGGACACATAAGCACGTTTTTTACTGACTTTAAGGGGCGACGTAAGGTGGTGACGTAAAAGCTATTGTAATCGGTAGGTTTTGTTAGCACAAAAAAATGTTTAAAAGTTTGTCAAACCCCCATCAAGTTTGGAGCCCCACTTTGTGGCTGTTCCATGCCCGGGAACCAAGTTTCTGGCCAATCACTATCGGAGTGTATCGCGTGGCGCTGAACTGATAGAGCACAATTCTTCAACTATTGACCAAAGCTAGCCCCTTCTGGGTGATAGCTGTTTTCAGACGGTCCAATTGTTTACAACACTGGTTCGAATTACGAGTTTTTCCGTAGCGGAACAGTTAGTCAATTCTTTCTGGGCCATCGCTTGCGTCGGCCACCGGTTTCCCTGGACTTTGTCATAGGTGGCCCACTTCACCATCCGCCTCAGAAATGGATCGATTTTGCTGCACTTCACCAGCGAATTCAAGATTGAAATCGGTCCATAAAGTCAACTTTATTCAAGTGGTTTTATGTCGACATTTTCTCCAATTAGCCTTCCAGAGCGTAATGCATTTTTGACATCAAAATTACTTTTCAAAGTTGAAGAAATCTGCAGCTGAGGGCATATCGATTGGTTGTAGAAACATATGGGGAAGTCGTCGTACGAGGGCGCGAGATTGGAATCATGGTAGAAAAAATATTCGTGCCAAATGCAAGAAGAACTTGCAGTTACATAAGAAGTGGCTTAACAAGTAATTTCACATCGTTTAAAATCATTGGGAATGATTTAAAAGGGTTGAGGTCCATATGAACTGACGCCTACAATTAAATGGACATGACAAAATTGTTCTATAGCATGATAATGCTTATCCCCATATAATAGCGCCGTCAAACCCTCTATAAAAACCTTCAATTCGAAAATACTATTCCACCCGCCATTTCCACCTTTGTTTTGCATTATTTAGTATTTCATTTGAGTGGAAGATAAAAAAAAACTAAATAATAAAAAATAGAACATTTTTTGAAATGTTTTTTTTTTCTGTGAAGGTTGTCTACCCAATTTGTGGAGATGAAGAATTTGTTCAATGAAAAAAGGCAAAAAAAAAAAAATTGTGCAGACTAAACATTTCTTATATAAGATTTTCTCAAGTAGTTTCGAAAATAATGTGAGGTGCGGCATCTGATAGATAAGAGGATGAAAATGTTGCTATAGTGAAAGGATGAAATACATTGTCTGCTTGCATATGAACTTAGCATGCCGTAAAACTTTGCGGAATCTCCGAAAACTTGGCACAGCTTTATGGACCCACCCCTTCCGGTACCCCCAATACAAGCTGACCGATTTTCCGAAATTTATTTTTCCTTCTCTGTAGCTTCTAATTCGTTGACCGCAAAGTCCAAATTTTTGTCCAGTGTTTTGATTTCAAATAAAGCAAAACAAATTCTCTTGTATTACATAATGAACGCATGGGAGTGCTTCTCACATTCAATGAGCTTACGCTCATTCTACTTTTGAACTTACTCAGGACTTACAGTTTAACAACGATTCCGAACATCACAGTTTGAGAAGCGTTGACTAGATTTGTCGTTTAATAGACTTTCCAAAGTGTACGTCAGACACATCAAGATGATCGCCGCTTAAATAGTGATAGGTGGCTGTATCGGGTATTGAACCCATGGTCATGCGAAAGATAGTCGCGTCCACTAACCATCACACATTGGTCAGCTAAATTTAACACACGTCATGCGATTCATAAAGTTAATTACGAAAATGAAAATGGTCCGCATTGCCCTAACTCTTTTTATTGTACTGAATTCAGTCAAATTTAAAGTCAAATTTAGTTCTGCGACTGAGAATGGAGGCCATTGTCATGTCATTTCTAGTACCTCGCATACAAATTGACTGATTTGTCGAAATTTACTTTTCCCTGTAATCTCTCGTAGACTTAATTTTGTTATCATTTATAATAAATTATGATCATAGCTAAAGCTTGGAAATATTGACCGGATAATTAAGCTCTTCTTGTACCTCCAATGCAAATTATCTAATTTAACGCACATATTCCCAGATCCACATTTGCTTTTAATTGCACAAAATTCAGCATAATTTAATATGCATCAGGCGTTTAATAAACTTGGTTTTGCGAATGAAAATGCACAGCACACAAAACTTGGTCGACTTTTCAAAAAATCAATGTCCCCTCTGTGATTTCTTAGCGGAAGAGTTCAGTTAATTATAATTGTGCTTGTTTTATGACGCGTAAATTTAGGCAATTTTTTTAAAAGAATCGAGCGATTTGCCACGCCCTTTTGGCTTCCCTCCCACTTTTGCTTCCAACGCTGAAGGGCGTTAGGTGAAGGTATGCGTAAGTAAGTCAGTTCAACTAACTGAAATTTCTATACTGGTTCTTATTTAAGTTGGAGCATTTTCCATTTACTTTTGGGATAAATTTCATTTTATTTTTGGTTCATTTTCATTTTTTTTTTTTGGGCGATATTTCCTGTCGCCCATTCGAGTAATCATATTCGTATGTCGGTAAATATGCGTCCCCACAAAAGGCTTTTTGGTCTGGTGGGCGAAGCTAAGTCTACTTCGTCATTTATCGGCTGTGTCAACCTAGATTTAAGTCTTCCTCTTCTCCAAATGTATAATATTTTATACCGCAAGATGCGTATTTTAGATGTACGCATAATAATTTCCCCCATTTTTGTGATAGGAACCACTGTGTACCATCAGCCAAAAGACAGAAATCGCAAAACAACGCAAAACCTAACCGAATTTGCTACAACGTAAACTATCGAGTGTGGCAGTATTATATTGTATTGTATTGGTTTGATTTGGGACCCCCATCCACCTCTCTGTTCCTAAAAACAAACACGCGATATTTTTTTGTTCTTTCTTCTCGACGCTTTGCATTTGCCTTGGGTGAAGAGGGGAACTAAACTATATAAACGATTACAAGTTGCTGAGGCCGGCATTTCGTCGTCGGAAAAATATGCAGCACAGTGCACTTTAGTGTCTAGCAGGCTGTCACTTTTTCACGTCGTTTTGTTTTTGCATGCACTCACTCACCGGACGAAGTCTGTTTGTGTTTTTGTTGGTTGGTGCTCCGCTCATAATCCAATTGGATTATGAGCTCGGAGGCAAAGAAACGAATGCACGGGAGAGAAAGAAATTGTTCATAATGCAGATAATAATAGTGCTTTGATTTGCTTAATTGCCATTTGTGACTGTTTTGTCTGTATTTTTCTTATTTCTTTTAGTTGCACTTACTTTTTTGTTGCCGTGTGAACGAAAGGACTCTCCAACTCGGTTACATTGATTTTTTGCACATTTTCGAAACTGTGGCAACCTGGTTACGTTGCTAGTTTTGTTATTTATCCTCCTAGTTTGGGGGTTGTTTTCTGTTTTATTAACATTTTCCTTGTTTTTTGTTAACAGATGAACATTTCTCCCAATATTGATTTCTTGCTAGACATCAATTTTCACTTTTTCAAATTTATTTATAATTTTTTCATCTCCACGTTATGCGTTTTCGCTACTTTTCAACAACGTCGCCGAGAACTTGCCACAATACTGCCGCACCACTCCCGTTCCGTAAAACACGCACGCAATAACTGCCTCATTTTTATCTGCTACACCAGAAATTTATTACTCCTGAGTTCTGTTTCGAATAGTTAGTTTTTCTCTTTTTTCTGTTGTAAAATAATTTTCTTTTTAGCAAAATAAATTGGGATGACAACTGTCGCAGTCACCACCACCACTACAACAACGATACCATCCGCTGCCAATGCCTTTGGCTTTACAACTAACTATAATTGTCACTGCTCTGCGGCCGTGGCTATGGCTGAAGGAAAGTACGAACCCCAATAACGGATGGACGGGAGCACGTATTCTCTCATTTGTTGGCGTACTCCCCTAAAAACAAAGACCACGAACGCAGCAGCATTCTTAGTGTATTCACGTTTGGTTGGCATTTCTCGCGCCAGCCACCAAAGGGAACAGATGTCGGTTCTCTATTCTCGCAATTTCTCCCGGTTTGGAAACAGACCCTCGCTCTGTTATTTTCTGTACGCTCAGAATATTCACAGTTTGCAAGTAGCGTGCGGAGATGTCAATTTAGTGTTAATGTGGTTGGCATTTAAGCGATTATTAGGGGTAAAAACCGAACAACGAGTGGAAATCTAAAATGTGTGAGTTCATCGAAATTCAAATTAAGCTTCACTCAACAATAACCAGGCAGGGGCGAAAGTACATTCTGTCTATAAAAGTACCGGAAATGTACATACGAGTATATAAAATTTTAGATTTTTTAATTTTTGTATCCTACAGCCTGCTTCCATAAAGCGTCCAAAACGGTAGACAAACGAATCATATGGGAACGAAACGATTGTTAACAGTGCTTTCATATGAAAGTTTTCGTTAACTATCATAGTTTTCAAAAAAAAAAAAAAAAAACAATGTTACCGTTATATATTTTTAAAATTTTTTTCATGTTGGTTTAAACAAAAAGAAAAAAATCCTGCTCAATAAAAATAAAAGCTCTTCAAAACGAAAATCCATTCGACTTACATAGACGAACGGAAATGGTTGCTCGTTTGCTTTTCGAACAAATTGAATGATTCGTTTTATAGAAACCGTCTGTTAGTTCCGTTTAGGCATCTAAACTAATGGACCGATAGCCATGAAATTTATGCAGCCTTGGAAGTAGTCATAGGTTTCATAAGACCCCGACTGAACGAAGGGGCGTGGCACTTCTCACCCAAATAACAACATTAGAACGGCTATATTATTACAAGTGTGAACAAGAGATTTTGTACGTATGCTACTGTCATAGAAAAAATATATTTCGCCAAAAAAATGGGCGTAGCCCCACCTTTTATAATAATACTTTAGGGCGACCAAAATAACTGTCCGATTGTCATAAGAATTTAACAATACGTTATTATCAATCACGCAATATGCGCACGTTTTGTTAGATGAAAATGTGAAAAGAGGCGTGACACCGTTGCTACAACCTAACATTTGACAAATCTGTTTTAGCATTCAAAGCAACGAACTAATCTTCATGACCACGTGTTTTGTGCCGCTCACGAAGTGGTCACTTGCCAAATTAGGTTATGATTGAGAAAAAGGATGCGCCACCGCCCGCACAATGTAACATTTTAAGTGGTCATATCCTATGAACTATCGGCGATACTACGCCCCTTTCATAATCCCGTTACCACGGCCGTAGTAACAGTTATAGCGGATATCGTCACTAAAGTTTAAGAGTATACATATAAACAACGAAAGTATGATGTGTTATAAGATTATATTTTGCTTGCAAAAATCGAGAGTGTCGTCGTCAATACAACATGCCCATAACTCACAAATTACTGAAAGTATTTAATAATGTAGGATTTATTCCATATGCTACTGATATGTCTGAGCATTTTATAATATTCTAGTGATGTTAAATTGTTAGGGCTCGATTATGGTTTACAACACTTAAATGTTGTGTTGTTTCGGCTACAAGACAACATTATTTTTTTAGCTATTATGGTTTACAACATCTAGATGTTATGTATGTTCCACTGTTGAATTTCAATAGTAGTAAATTTTTCCATAAATTAACAACGGTGTTGTGAAAAATTTTCAAAATAAAAAAAAATTGCAATATACTCGCAAACAATTTGTTTAATATTTGTGAAAAAAAATTTAAAAGTTATAAAATTTAAAATGGATATTAGCTCCGAATTATATTTTAGTGATGAAGATGATAACCAGTCGCCTCACATGGCTGGCATAAGGAAAAGAATTCGGGATGATTCCAACCAATTGAAACTACCTAACGCTGAGTAAGTAGAATAGTAAGAAATCGGGAAATTTAATTGCAATGTGTTTATGTATGTATTTACATTTTAGTTTTATCAAAGATTGCTTTTTGCTAAATGAGCTCCAACATTTGTTAAAACCTTTAACTCGGTGCTCTGGAATTCCACCAATTATAAAACTGTGCTGTGCCGTACGATTCTTCGCTGATGGCAGCTATCAAAGAAGTAGTGGAAAATGATACAGCCCCAAGGAATACCAGGGATTTTGGGCGGACCTCTTCTCGCAGATACAACTTTCACAATAAAATTGATATGCGGATGGAAAGCGTTGGTCGTATAATTGGCATGGGAGGATCGAATATCCAAAAATTAGAAAAAGAATTTAATGTTCGTGTCGAACTTGACAAAGTTCGTGGCACGGTTACAGTTTCGGGTAATAATAATGCTGACATCAAGACGTCGTTGACGTTGCAGTATTGGAGTGTCGCAGCCAACTGTAAGCTGCACTTTAAGTAATGTGTTAAAATTTTTTGAAAAAAAAAATTTCAAAAAGTGGATAGATGCTCGATTGAATGAAGAAGAGAAAAATATTAACAAAACGCCATTTTTCTCAAGAACCCGATTTCCAGAAGTAATTGGCTGTGTAGATGGAACTCATGTACGTATTGTTGCGCCTCAAAAAGATTTGCAACATTTGTATATGAATAGAAGGGGATATTATATCCTAAATGTAATGATGGTAAGAATGTTAATTACTTACATACTTCTTTAGTTTATAACAGTAAAATACATATGTCTATATGTAGATGTTCGATAGTGAAATGAATATTCGCTATGTAGATGCCCGGTATCCCGGTTCGAATCATGATTCCTTCGTGTGGAATATGAGTGAGCTGAAACTATATTTACAAAAAACTATGGAGGAAAATACTTGGATATTAGGTAAGAAAGGGAGTTGTTACAATCTTTCTATATGTAATTAAATGTGTGTTTGCATCATAGGAGTCGCCGGGTATCCATTTGAGCCGTTTTTAATAACACCATTTCGAAGTGCAGAAGGGGCATCTCCGGAAAGTCGTTTCAACACTATTCACGCAAAAGCGAGAAACATCGTTGAAAGAACAATTGGCATTCTTAAAAGCAGATTTAGATGTTTGCTTTCTGCAAGAGGTTTGCATTATTCTCCAGAGGAAGCTACAAAAAGTATAAATGCCTGTTGCGCTTTGCACAATTTAGACCAGCATTTTAAGAGAGAACATTCTGGATTTTCTTTCATTAAATCTACCAACTTCTCCATCTGCTTTTTATTTGTTATTTTTCTATTTAAAAATTATTTGTGTGTAAAATATTTCACTTTCAAACTCTAAAAAATATAAAAAATGTATATATGTATACTTACAATTTTTTTCCATTTTGAACTTGTCGCGGCAACAAAACAACAGCTAACGAGCAGTTGTTAGTTTTTGACAGCTGTGACAACACATAAAAACAACTGTTGTGAACGATAACCACCACAAAGAACATACACAACACTAAACTACAACACTGTAAACGCTAATCCCAATTTGAAATTAACAACACTAAATTAACAACTGTTGTAAACCATAATCGGGCCCTTAACTGGATCTGATTGTAATTGGAAACAACTGAGCAAACAATCGTACTTACTGCTTTGGGTAGAAATTTAAAAATTAATAGTGTTACTGACAAGGGAAAAGTTTTGTATTACACTTTTATGGTGGCGTTGCAGAGTTAGAAAATTGGGCAATAAAACACGAAATATTTATTATTCGTTCAAATTTACTGTATCACCTTCAAAGTAGGCCCCTTCCGAAATAATGTCCTTATGTCCACGAACAATGCAATCATCATAAGATTTCTGAGGTGCCTTTTTGCAAAAGATTATAATTATTGTCTCGAATTCTCTTTTATGTCTTCTATCGCTTGAAAATGGATTCCTCGAAGTGGTAATTTTAGTTTTGGAAAGAGATATCAGGTGAATATCGTGGTTTTTGTTGCTATTTGTTGACTTTTGGCCATAAGTTCATTATTAATAGATTACTAGACCTTCACAAAGATAGCCTTGTGAGAAGGTGAGTAATCGTGTTTTGAGTTTTCTTTCCACAAATCTGGCATTTTTCGACGAATTTACTCTTTCAAACGCCCCGTAATGCCTATTTATGTACATATATTCTCCATTTACCGGCTCACCTTCTGACAAGAATTCCGAGTACACAAAACCACAATAATTAAAGATAACAGACAACACTACATTAATTTTTAACCGATTTTCACGTGCATTTTGGGTTCGACTTAGTTAAAAGGCGCCATTTGGAACCATGTTGACTGGTTGGCAGAACCATGTTGACTGGTTCTGTAACAGTTTCAGCAGTTCCGCACATGAAATTCCATTTGCAATACAAAATTTTGGGCGAATCATACAACACGCTAGAGATGAACCGACAAAATCGAGTACTGTAAACAAATTAAACTGGCAAAAAGCGTCAAAATGTCAATTTAGAGGACAGTTGTGACAAATTAGCAAATTTTTACTATCCATCCCTAATACTTTTCTGACACAAAGTAAGAGTCATCTTAACAACATCTTTCTAGATTTCACCTGCGAGCGAAATTTGATTGTTTGCGGAGTATTTCTTTCTATACAGCCGATAAAAATGTATTTGTAGGCCTAGAAACCTTGTTTATACTGTGGAGGATTTTCTGTTTCCTTGTTATGTTTAGTCGAGACGAAATCAATTTTTCAAGCTATACACAAAAAGATCGTTGAATTCAAAAGTGACAAATTAACATTGACAGCTTATGAACAGAGTTGCATCGTGTTTATTAAATCGACTCGGTATGTTGATATATGTGGGGAAGGTATGCCACATCACTCTCCCTTCCAGTGGAGATTGAGTCGTACTTTGCCCCCGTATTGGGATGTTATAACTCGCGGTTCGTCAGAATAGAGCACTATTGTTGAAGTTTTCGCCCGTGTTCGGTTTTGAACTATTTTGAATGAACACTTGATGAGAAGTGTAAAGATTTCTCTCGATTAATGGCTTCCATTTTGAGTGATGGGACGCAAATTAGCCGTAAAATTTCTTAGTCTACCGACGAATTTTATTTCGGACGTTTTATTTTTATCGTTCGAAGATAAAAATTCGCCTGGAAGGCGTAAGTCTGATCCTTAAACTATATGTAACACGAAATCTAAAAAGTATAAGAGCAAAATTTCGACCCAGTTCTTGGAATGACAACATTTTATTGCTGCTTTTAGCGTTCGGCGGGAACATTCGATGACTCCGTTTGCGGCAGGATGCTAGGCAGTTGTTCTGAGGTGCTGGATACCCAAAAAATTTGTCAGTTATTTGAAAAAGTTGCACTCGCATTGACGTCCTCAGTCTGTGGTGACCCTTAGTGGTACTCCAAACCTAAAAATCCACATTGTATAAAAAGCTTACAGCTGCGATGTCTTCCAGTCGACAAATTTCGATCTAACGAGAAAAACATACACTGCCGCTCACTTGAATAGCGCTCCCCTAATCATTTAACAATTGTGACTACTATTTAAAGTACACTTCACATAACGGTTCAGTTTTTACTTTTTTCTTTCTTCTACTTCCACACATCACCTACAAAAAATTTCAAGCCATGAAAGTATCCCATTATTTTAATTCGCTCTTTTCTTTTAAATGAGTGAAAAATGTATTCTTATTTTTTGGTCCATTTGAATAGCACCCCTCACGTGGTAATCAGTTTAAGTTTGAGAGTCTTTTGCAGATCATCACATACCAGATCGGATTACAGTAATTGTGTATAATTAAATACAAAACAATCGATTTTAAATAAAATGGAACGAGCTAAATCCTTCAGTGTCGAGGAAATATCCAAAATTAAAACCTACAAGGAGTATGAACTTTTTATTCATCAAATAGCCAGAAATGCGTCAAATTTGTGGTGCCCCATGGTATGTTAGGAATGATAACATACACAAAGATTTAAACATTCCTTATATTTCCGAGGAAATGAAGAAATTAAGCAGGTCATATATATCGAAGTTGTCCTCCCACTCAAACCCACTCGCTCAAAACCTTCAGCATTTTCCCTGCCATATACGGCTAAAAAGAAAGGACACGCTAGACTTGGTCCGGTGATAAACAGATTTGTTCGCCAAAAACAAGATCCGGCAATGGCAGGATACTTTAGTTTAAGATAGGATTAAGATTTGAATACATATTGTAAATTTCGTAAGAAAGTTCCAATAAAGAAAATGAATGAAAAAAAAAAAAAAAAAAAAAATAGCCAGAAAAACTAAAAGAAGTCGCAAAGTTATATCGATATATTTACGTGATAATGAAGACTATGAAAATAATGATAAAGATTAAACAGCAAATGCTATTACAGCCGCTGACAAGAGAACTATTCTGAGATATGCCTCAAATTCACACGACTCTGCTGCCAAAATCAACCACCGCTAGGCAGTCTCCGTAAGGAACGTTGCTTTAATTTTTGTCGTACGGCTATAACGTGGAGTACAGAGTATAATTTTCGAAGAAAAAAAATTAATTTAGAGGGTCCTGATGGATATAGTTACTACTTCCACGATCTTCGAAAAGAGAAACACCTATTGTATCGATTACACAGCTCCAGTCTCTCTCTGGAAAAATGAAGGCGACTTCATACAAAGCCGTGCTGGAAAAAGCTTTTCTGAAGTTAAAAATGTTTTCGGAGACTTGGAATGGAAATTCCAGCATGATAATGCGCCAATCCACACAGCAAGAGTCGTCAAATCATGGATTGAAAGCCAAAATGTTGAGGTTATGAACTAGCCGCCTTACTTTCTAGAAATAGACTTTATTGAAAGCTTCTGGAGATGGCTAGTACGCAAGGTGTACGAATCAGGCAAGCCATTCGCTAGATCTAATCAAAAAACTGTATGATTCTTTACCGAACAGAATATATGAATGTACATATTCTCAACCAGGGCGGAAGCACCCACTGCTAAATTTTACTTAAAATACTTATTTTTAAAATAGATGTAATTAGCAAACAATAATAGCTTTAGTGTAGAATTAATGTTTTCGTATATAATCTAACTATAATTTTTGTAAGGGGGGGGGGCTATTCAAATTAACCAAAACTGAAAATGAATTTCGGAAAGAAAATTTATTTTTATAGCAAATACGTGAAATATGATTTATAAAAGCACAACCAGTTCGTTATATGTAGTTATGTTTTTGAAAAAATCGAGCTTAGAAAAATATTTAAAAGGGGTGCTATTCAAGTGAGTGTCACTGTATATCAACGTAATGCAATATCGAAGTCCCTTACAAGGTGGCCATGGGCCTACAACATCGATATTTATATGGTCGAAAAGCTCAGAAATGGTAAAATAATTCCAAAGTGGTGCTTTGTTGTGCCGATATATTTTACTTTTCTGGCAGGCTTTCGCCCACAATTGACAATCTTTTCTCGTATTCGGACACACAAATCTATCCGTTACTAACTAAGTTGTCTTCCTTGCGCTGGAATAACACGTATGGAGTCAAAAACTATTTTTCGAAAATATTTCGTCAAAAATGGGTGTGCGGTTCCATTCGAGACGTCATATATTGAAATTTTTGTATCAGGTATGAACAACTTTATTATTTGCAAACTGAAATTGTCATCAAGAAACTTCCTCAGTTCCTTGTCGGTTTCTTGATGTTGGGCGAGTTGAGCGAAATCAATCGTTGTGTCGACGTAAATGGCTTGTATACGTGACAACCTGTCTACAACGGTATTCTCCTTACCAGGTATGTATATGCTTTATGTCCGTTGTGAATTGGCTTAAGTAGTCAAGATGTCGAATTTTACGTTAGTTCGCCTTGCTGAGTTTCTGTTTGAATGCAAACTGCAGTGGCTTATGATCTATGTAAATACAGAATTTTCTACCCTCAATCAAGTACTGAAAATGTTTGACAGCTTTGTACGCACCTAACAATTCTCTGTCATAAGCGCTACACTTGCGTTGTGCATCGTTTAAAGCTTCCGAGTAAAAACCAATGGGTTGAAATTCGTTGATTCAAAGCAGCACCAACAGCAGTGCTGAAGGCATCAACCATTAGCGCGAGTGGTGAGTTTGTTTTGGGGAAGCAAAAGCGGCTTTTCCTTTTTCGATCCAAGTTACGATCGTCTGATCACTATTTTTATTCTCAGGCATTAATTTGTATAACGTTGCTTGATTGCATGTCAACTGTTGTTGGAAGAAATCTTCGGAAATAGTTTAACTTCACAGTACACGTCTGTGATACCTGCAAATTGCAATATTTTGAGCATCCTCACGTAACTGTTGTGGCTCTGTGGACGTCGGATCTCCTTAGTCAACTTGCTTATTTGTTGTGGCGGTACTGCTGCCGATGTTGAAATATATGCGGATGACGAAACTTCGTGCACTAAAGTGTTATCGTTTACGCCGAATACTTTGTCCGCCATTACGAGCTGTCCAAGAGTTCTGTGCTTACGGAAATAATCGCTCTCATTTGTGTCGTCAAGTGTAACGTCCACATAGATTTCAACAGCGCGTCGTCTAATTGGTTACCAATCATGTTTCTCATCTCTTGCAACAGTTGTGACGGTCGCAAAACTCTTTAAGTTTCATATCTTGCAACAATTTCTTTAGTCTCTTTTAGTCGGCAACAGAAAATGCTTCGAACACGTGTGTTTTCAGGATTGATAACGGGTTTCCTTTGGTACGTTCAATAGCAAGTCGCGCACATGATACAGGATCATGATATTAATAGTAGCAAGTAGAGTATGATAATGCCAGCTGTGATGAATTGTGACTCCATTTGTGCGAATCAGAGTTCTGGAGGGGAGTGCCAGGAGGGTGGTATCTTCATTGAAATTCGTGTCAACTCTTCTCTTGGTGTATTTTCCACCCTTTGAAGTTTACTATTGTGGTTTTGTCGGTCCGATCCTTTGTTCTTCTGTATTCTTCGCTTATTCACTTTCATTTTTCACCACCTCGGTGTTAGGAAATGTAAATTATTTTCTGTTAATAAAATAAAGTCTAGACGAAATCTATTTTATAACTTAAAATGTATTTCACGAGCAGAAGATTGAACAAGGCTACATATTTAGAAGTTATTTACAGAAAGGTCGTTGAATTTAAAAATGACAAATAAACATTGACAGATTATAAATAGAGTTGCCATCGTGTTTATTATAATAAATCGATTCGGTATGTTGATATATGTTGGGAAGGTATGCCATAATACTGTAAAAACTATTACACAAATTAACATACTCGTATTTCCGGTATCCACTGCAACAACATGTAGACAGTATCGGTGCGTACATTCTGACACTGCCAAATCAATGACTTCTAAACGTAAGCGTTCCGCTGCATCGTTTCAGATTGCCTGATTTCGATCAGGATTTGCATAAATTAACATGTTCGTAGTCTGTAGCACGGATTCTTGTACCTCCCATAAAAACGGATCTATAATTTAGAGCAATAACAAAAAGGAGCGCTAAGAATTATCGGCATATATTTTCCAATCCGTCCTACTACTTTAAAGGCAGTAGTCCAAGCTACCGAAAAACTACAGACGAAAAGCTTTTATTTGTTCCCTAGTTCTCTAAATTTTGTTATTTTTCGCGTTTTTCCTTCCAAAACAAAGACATATTTTTTGAAACATTTTTAAATATGAAGACGTTTTTAAATAAAGAAATCCATTATTATTCTCTATCTCACTTTGTGTAAGTGCGATTGTGGAAAGATAAGATTTCGTACTTAAAACATTACTACTGATTGTTTGAGTTATTATTGCAAACCAGCCGGTTGAAAATGTGAATAATGTGTATCGTCCTAATATTTTAACAGTCAATCACACTCAATTTTAGATTCGTCAGTTCCGTTTATGTTAGCACTGTATAAGTAAATTAAACATAGCACCAAAAATCATTTGAATCTAATCATCAAAGAATTTTGGTGAATAGATGCCATTCGAGTTAACGCAAAAAGCCTCATGGACCTAATTTCCATTTGTGAATCGAATCATTTATGAAGTGGATGGTGACCGATGACCTAGTCTGACGTTGTCACTTACGACAACATCAGACTGCGTCAAATCACAGTGAATTAGCGCAAACGGTAACAAAGCTAGGATTGACGGTCAGGAAAGGCTTGCAGGATGTCATCTGCTTTGACCAATAGCAGAGCAACATCGATAATGGGGGGAGTTTCTTACGTCCACTTTATGGTCTGGAACTGCTATAAAGTGATTACAATTTGTTCCTATCTATGAATGATATTTCTGTTGATTTTGCAGGTTACGCTGTATGGCATTAGAACTATAAAGCCACGTATTCAAAAAATTATTCAGACAGTTTTGTGTTTGCTCATCGTAGAATTGTTTGAGCGAGTGAGGGCGTCAAAGATGGATAAAGCCGAAAATAGCCATGGTCAAATCGCGGTTATCTGGTGCAAATGGTGGTCCAGCAAGGTATGGCGGTCAGAAAGGTTCAGCTTTGTGTTTAGCGGGTTTGGCAGGGAATGATCCTATGGGTTGCTCCTTAACGGTCAATTTTTTATTTCGAACCTATACCGTCAGTAAATGGATCGTCTGAAGAAAGCAATCCTCCAAAAGCAACCAGCATTATCGCATAGGATAGTAATTGTGTTCCATCTGGACAACGCTAGGCCACACACATCAATAATAAATGGCCAGAAGCTCCGTGAGCTTAGTTGGAAGGTTCCTATGCATCCACCTTATAGTTTGAAACCGGCATAAAGTGATTCCCAACCGGGGTTGTCTATGGGGAATAATTTTGCTGGTGACAAATTTACCGCAAGAGAAGCTTATAAAAATCAATTGTCCCAATTTTTTGCTTATTTGGACGAGGATTTCTATGAGAGAGGCATAATGGAATTACCTTAAAAATGGCAACATGTTATCGAACAAAACGGTGCGTATTTGAGCATTCGATTCATTCTAACCATGTTAGCCTTCAATGTCATTTACAAAATAATGGATTGCTTTTTACTACACCTTATAATAAAACCAGCACAGACATTTCGGTTAGACGAACGGACGTAAATACTCGTATACCTTTACCCGATGTCCTTTTGCTTCGACACAAAAATGTGAAGGATTACAGATTGGCATGGAACATCGCCAGGTTCTTACAAAAACTATTGTAACTTAATGAACAATAAACGGAGCAAAATTTTAACTTTCGGAGGTGCCTCACCTGGAAATTTGAGAGGAACTACGGTTTTTTGTTAAATTCAGATCTATTGCATAAGAGATATATAGGTAAATGTAGGGATATATTAAATTAATAAATTATATAAATTAAGTAATTTATATGGGACATACCGGAATGGGCATGGTTATCCGGTCATTTTTTTCAAATTTCACTACTGCATAACAATGCAATACTCGACAAAGCTTAACAACAGCTGTCTGTGCATTGGAGATTGCAGTAGAAAAATTCAATTTCCATACATTGGTTAGCT